>JAQJVK010000012.1:17612303-18212303 GCA_035578135.1 Flexamia atlantica | reverse complement strand
AAGGAAATTTATAGTCTGGCCAAGTTCCAATGAGGGAAAAATGCAGCCTAACCGAATCCTGTTGTTGGGTCGTAATTAATACAGCCCTCAACCAAACTGAGACATTAAAACATCGGTCAGTTCCATGTGTCAGTCCTGACAGAAACATAATTAAACATATTTATGACCATGCTATAGTTAAGTAAGGCAAACGAGGACATCCATTCTTTCGTTAGTATTATGCAGAAGTGAGAAAGACAAACATTGACATTAATTACTTCATAGTTTGGTAGTTCAACGTTACAGCCAATCGGAGGGAAGAATATACCAACGGCGGTTTCTGATTGGCTGGTCCACTTTAATCAGTGGGCCATTCATTAAATATTTTAATGTTATATTGAATGATGATATCGATATAACGATCGGATGAAGTGATTCACTATCGATTGTACCCCACTCAAGAACCCAGTTTCCCTCTGAATCCCCTAGATAGTGAGTGAGGTAGGCTACATTGATAAAATTTCAATTGCGAATATCGATATCGTTTGTGTGAAGTGGTTGACAATCGATTGCTCCTCACCCAATAATCCCGGTTCCCACACTTATATATTTGTTGCATTCGATTCAACAGATTTTACATTGGAACAGATTTTTAAAGTAAAACTGCTGATCAGAGTAAATACAGTTTTATTAGCAAAGCCACATTGACCTATGAATGTTTGCTTCCTGTATCATGATAAAAGTCAATAAATTAGGTGTGTAATGATTTAAGTTGGTGGTAATTAATAATACATTTAGAATATGTACAGGGTGTATGTGTACAACCTGTATTTTTAGTGTTTCATGAATGTAACATTTCATTTACTCCTTATAGCTTGACATTTTGATAAGCCTACACCCCCAAAATCCACTAAGTGTCGAACTATCAAGAGTAGTTGTAAATAGTTTCAATTACATTAAATACTTTAGTTACCTACTAAAGGACCTACTTTAGTAGGTCCTACTATTTTTTAGTGTGTTGAATGATGTCAACATTTTGTTTATAATTCCCAGCCCTACAGTAATTTGTAATAAAGTTTGCAGCATACAAATACTTTTTTGCAAAACATCTTGTTAACATTTTGAAAAATATATTTTTCAATATTTAACATAACAGAGTAACCCTATATAATGTCTAATTTAAATTAAAAGAGGTTTGTGATAACTGTTATATGAAAAACACATGTAGATAAAAAAATACATGTTTTAAAATATGCCATCCCTGTTTTCAGAATTATAATTTTTGCATTTTTTATACAAAATAAATGACTTTTAAAAGTATATTACTTCCAACTACAAGAATATAAAAGAATACTAAGGTGGATGGTCTCCTCAGATCCCAGCAGACAGCATGCGGCAGTGGCGATGCTTGGAGGAGACACAGGCTACAGCTACGGCAGTGCCAAGGGAGTCGTCCGGCTCGTGCAGCTGGACAACGAACACTGTCTGATCGACGGCACGATCGACGGCCTTCCCCCCGGCAAACACGGGCTGCACATTCACGAGTGCGGGGACATCTCGCAGGGCTGCCAGAGGTAATGTGAATTAATTTAAGTTTCAAAATTAAATTGATCTTCACTTCCGGATGAGCATTAAGAAAAGGATTGGTGATTTTAATGATCAAAACTGTGTATAGCCCTAGTTCTCTGATTTATTATCAATTAATCATTATTGTAACTGTGAAATGTGCAAAGAAATACATGTTGGATTTAGAATTGTTATTGTGTAATAATTCAAAAAGTATTTCCTCTCCGTTTGTTAGATTTGCCATTTGAACTAATAATAGTTTGTTTGCTGTCTACTGACTTATTCCATCAAACAACATGTGAATCTGTGTCCAAATTTGATTTCAGCTCTTTCTGTAGTTCAATAATATTTGACCATTTGATTTATCTAGCTTGCATAACTTATCGTATCTTTTTTTTAATAAAGAGGGTTTGTGGACCATTCTCAAAGTGCAGAAATC
This sequence comes from Flexamia atlantica, assembly GCA_035578135.1. Classification (NCBI taxonomy): domain Eukaryota; kingdom Metazoa; phylum Arthropoda; class Insecta; order Hemiptera; family Cicadellidae; genus Flexamia; species Flexamia atlantica. The sequence continues at coordinate 18,210,319 of JAQJVK010000012.1, read as the reverse complement.
GGTGAGCAATGTATACTGGTATAATAATAATAGATATTCTAGTATAGTAATTATTACCAAATCATAATCTGAGCTGTATGGTTATGAAGCTTTTTTATATGATTTTTTACAATAATAAACTTTTTTTGATTTAGTACTGGAGAACATTTCAGTTTATTCAATACAAGGCATGGTGGACCTGATGATGATCCTCAAAACAGGGTAAGTTTAGTTAATTGACCAACTATCAAAAGAGTCATTGACATTAGTATAGTTTAGCTTTAAGTTGATGATTTCAAGTAACATAGTATTAATAACGAATAATAAATATTAAAATTAGAATATGCCTACTTAAAGCTTTTCAACTTATAAAAGCCATATTGGCTCAGATATGGTGCCCTGTAAGATTTATTGTTGTAGCTAGTTGAGTAAACTGTGGACTACTTGGCAAAAATGCTTAAAATGTGTAGGCTTATCAGGATTGGTTGTTGAAGTATTGTAACAAACATATAGTGTTGCTGCATACAAATGGACATTTCGGGAAACGAGGCTATGTGGGTATAGGATGTTGTAAAAGTTTCAGGGCACAAAAGAAAAGCCATCACTGAATATAGATCTTGCGAAATTAAAAAAAAACAGACTAGCTTAAAAGTCATATTAGCTTGGTGTACAAGAAATCGTATTGAAAATATGTGGATGAGTGATGTCATGTTGCAGCACACGGGAGACCTGGGCAACATAGAGGCAGACGAGAGCGGGCGAGCCGTGTTCCGACTGGTGGACAAGGTGCTGAAGGTGTGGGACGTGGTGGGGCGGTCGGTGGTCGTCACTCAGGGGCCGGACGACCTCGGCCGGGGTGGACACCCGCGCTCGCTCAAGGATGGCAACTCTGGCGACAAGTGAGTCCTGCCTTGCCTCGAGGTCTTTTATATTTTAGCCCAGAACCTGTTTAGACCCTTTTTGTGAAATTGGCTTAGTTTTTATAAATATTTTAAAAGTTTGAAGGCGCATCAAAGAATATATTTTAAGAAAGCCGGAAAAATAACAAGTTTCATCATTCAATTGTTTATTAAAATATCTTGAAGTAAAAACAATTCTTTACACAAGTCTTTTTGATTCAGAAATGAAGAATTCTTTTAAGAGTGGTTGTTGTTACTAATTTTTCTTTTATGCTCCTATCTCCTCTGATAATGTCAGTTAAATAGGAAGTGGAATATACTCGCCTATCGTTATTGCAAGGTTTCTACAATCAAAGCTATTTGAGCACTCAATGCACTCCAATACTTAAATCCCAAGCATAAATAAATATTGAGTTAAATTTGAAAGAACATTTAGCATTTACTAAATTAACTCAATATTTGTAATATATTGACTTAATCTTGAATTGCCCTGTCACCATTTAGCATTAAAAGAAAATATAACCTGTTAACTGTGTTTAGAATCTCCTGTGGCATCATCTCTCGATCGGCAGGCATTTTCGAGAACCAGAAGCAGATCTGCGCTTGTGACGGGGTGACCATCTGGGACGAGAGGGATCGTCCCGTCGTCGGTCCCGGTCGTAGACTGACCCAGAGCTCTCTGTGTGCGTACATTTGACACGTTGTCGACTTCATGTTCTTCCTCATATTCATACTGATACTATTCCTACTTTACATCTTTACCATAATGTTCATCTTGGTCCTGATCTATTTTTATTCGGAGTTTACAAAACCGAGAATCGAAGAACCATTGTTGCTTCCTAAACTAAAAACCGTAGAAGTAGGGTGATGGTAGAGAGAGGGAATTTTCATGCATGCTCTAAATAAATTTACTTTGAGCTAGTGGAGGAATTATTTTACAATAATTATAAATACAGTAGTACAAACATTCATACTTTTGGTGATATTTTGTGATGAAGGCCATCTTTGTCTGAGTATTTTATTTTTGTAGTGTAACATACTTAACTTTATCCTTTTCCATAGATGTTGAAATTCCAATAATTATAAAAAATAAATAAGTAGTTGCACTGAAGCAGTTGTTGTGGTGTTGATAAATATTATTTTATAGTGATGTCAAATGACTTGTGCGTAGCTTGGTCTTATCTCTGTAGTCCTATATCTTTTTATATTTGATTTTAATTCATTCAGAGTTTTGTTTTTATAAACTTTGAGTTAGCCTACTTAAGAAAAATTGTCTTCCGTAAACCAGTCAGTGTCTTTGATAAAAATTGTAATTGTATGTTACAGACAAGTAATTGAAATATTCTTAAAAAATGAACAAGAAGTTAAAGAGTACAGACAAACACAGTTATACAACAGTAAATTAGTGGAAGATAAACCAAGTGCAGTTCAAAACAATAACAGTATAAAATGAGTTTTGCTCTTCAAAATGTGGAACCATATTATTATTAATTTATGAAAATTTTGTGCTTCGACAAAATTGTCTTCACAATATAATAATATGGCTGTTTACAAATGGTTTGTAAAAACACAAAATTTACCTGAGAGAAATAAAATCTACATGGAGTAATAGGTTAAGATTCAGTTTATGTAAGATTATTAAGAAAATAATAATGACTGTTTTGTAGAAGGTTGTTAAGTTGACGAGGAGTTAAAAGTTGGTTGCTGTGTTTTCTTATCTAAGTTGTTTTTACACTTTATTTAGTATAATATTGATTTTAATATTTTGTATATTTATAAAATATATGATGAATAAATACTCTCTAAGTTTATTTAGTGTTTACATATCCTTTCACTCCACTATAATAAATTGATCGTTGGAAGTTTGGTTACCTTTTAAAATCTCATTAACACAGTCTTTACTTTATAAATTTCACTTCAGACTAAATTTGCATACAAAATTACTAAGGGTGTGCGAGTAGTGATTTTTGAAGTCAAGTCGAGTTTTGAAAAATACCTGCGAGTTTCGAGCTTTTTTCGAGTCGAGTTTTTTTTAAGATTATAATATAATATTCATCATGTTTCTACATAATGGTAAAAAATTATCATTACTCAAATACAAATTACAATTTTGAAGTAATTAAACTTAAAAGAATTACTGAACTAAGGAGCAGATATACAAATAAATGGTACCAAAAAAAGAAAGAAAACCTTTTACTTAAACTCAAAATAATTCTTGATTTGATATATTTTTCAACCCTAACTTATGTTTCAGGCTTACCTGGGTTTTGAAATGAAATGAAAACAGTGACCATAAGCCATGACCAATTACCTGACTCAATACCTGACTCGGCTGACTCAGTTCATGATTAAAATATTTCCTTTGAGTTATTCACACAGGTACATTTTTATTCATGTAACTGTCAACAAAAAAACTAAGTTTTTATTTATTTAAAATACAACAAAAATAATTTTTTTAATAGATGTAATAATAAATAACCTCAAACGATAAAAAAGTTATAGTCCAGTCAATTTACACGATGACCTCAAAAAAACTGCAAGAAAACTTTTTTGATGGAATTCTACTTAAAAAATATGAATTTTAACATATCCAAAGTTTACCAAAATCGGACCATTGGAACCTCACTAAAATCACGTTTCAAAATGGCGGCTGTTCCCACCATTCAAAAATTTTTGAAAAAAGACATTCAACTGCATTTTGTACCAACGTTTTTCGAGATATTGACTTTGGACTGCCGCCAATCATCGTTTGGTGATTGGTTCTAAATTTTGATAGAGTTTACATTTTCGGCCGCCATCTTGGATCCGCCATATTGGATATAAATTTTTTTTTCAAACGTAAAGATGGTGTTGTGACACATCATTATGGACTAGATTTTTACCCTGAACACAACGCTGAAATCCGTTTTTGCAAATATACATTCGTTAAAAAGATATGCTCAAATAAAAATTCATCCCTATACATTTCTTATGGACGTTTATTTTTTCAAATATTTTTTAAGAATTATCTCTTATATCTCCAGTTCTAATTAAGGTATGTAGTTCGTTTTGGTCTTAAAATACTCAGTCATTTAACAGTTTTTATATGAGCTATTGATCATTAAAATCGGACGACTGCTGGACGAGCTGTAAGGCTAAAATCGACACGAAAATCCATTTTTTAGAAATTTGTTTTTCGTAGCGTTTCATAGCGCAGGTCCAAAAAGGATTAAAAAGCTCGTTTTCCCCTCAAATTACTCAGAAGATTCTGGGCTTTCATATGAGCTATGACTCATTAAAATCGGACTTACTTAATTTGAGTTATGGTACCTTCATTTACCATAAAATCTGTTCACTTTTGTAAATTGTATATAATTAATGACTCATACATAGAAAACTAACAGAGATTCAAAACATTTTTATGTTTTAATTAACTCTGTACATTATTGGCTTTCATTTAAGCTCTTAATCATTTAAATCGGTTGAGTTTGAGGTGAGATATAGACCTCACACCAACATAAAAATCATTTTTTTCAAAATTTCATAATTATTTAAAGATTTGTATCTCAAGTCCCAAACATGGCCTGCAAGTTGGATTGGTTTTGAAACACACACTGATCTACTAGCTTTCATTTGACATATCAATAATTGAAATCTGACAAAAATAGGATGAGTCACATTTTTTTATATCATCTTTGACAAAAACAAATTTCTAAAAAATGGATTTTCGTGTCGATTTTAGCCTTATAGCTCGTCCAGCAGTCGTCCGATTTTAATGATCAATAGCTCATATAAAAACCGTTAAATGACTGTGTATTTTAAGACCAAACGAATTACATACCTTAATTAGAACTGGAGATATAAGAGATAATTCTTCAAAAATCTTTAAAAAATGAAACGTCCATAAGAAATGTATAAGAATGAATTTTTATTTTAGCATATCTTTTTAACGAATGCATATTTTCAAAAACGGATTTCAGCATTGTGTTCTGGGTAAAAATCTAGTCCATAATGATGTGTCCCAACACCATCTTTACGTTTGAAAAAAAAAATTTATATCCTATATGGCGGATCCAAGATGGCGGCCGAAAATGTACACTCTATCAAAATTTAGAACCAATAACCCAACGATGATTGGCGGCAGTCCAAAGTCAATATCTCGAAAAACATTGATACAAAATGCAGTTGAATGTCTTTTTTCAAAAATTTGTGTATGGTGGGAAAAGCCGCCATTTTGAAACATGATTTTAGTGAGGTTCCCATGGTCCGATTTTGGTAAACTTTGGATATGTTAAAATTAATATTTTTTTAAGTAGAATTCCATCAAAAAACGTTTTTTTGCAGTTTTTTTGAGGTACCCCATGTTAATTTTCGTAGAATGACTGGCCTATTAGTGATATAAAAATGTATGTGTCTATAATAACTAAAAAGAACTTTTTACTTCAAGTATAACAAGCGAGGTTTCAGTTATATCCATTAAAGATGGATTGACATTGTGAAAAATGGCCGTAATTCTTTCGCACGTACCAATGTTTGGTAAACGGCGGAAGTAACTACTCGACTCGAACTTTCGAGTATTTTGCAATGAGTCGAGTCGAGTAGTATATACTCTGCTCGAAAAAAGCTCGATTCTCGAGTACTCGCACACCCCTAAAAATTACTATAAGCAGTTGTTATTTCATGCAACGATCACTTTTTAGGATTGTTGCACACTTTCCATTCAATAAAACAAATTTCTCAATGTTTCAGAATCTGGAATCTGATCTCATTTGGGAAAGTCATTATTGTTAGAGTAAAGTAACATTTTCATACAAAGTTTTTATTCGTTCAAAATCAAAATATGTCATAGAGATCCCTGTAATGGCGATCCCAGAATAGGCTATTAGAAAATATTTTTTACTCAGGTAAAATTAATTAATATTTTAATTGTTATCTAACTAATTAAATACTTCACTGTTTTCCAACCTACTCACCTCCCCCCCCCCTCTTTTTGACTTGCATAATCCTAACCTTCTTAACAGTGTTCCTAATTATGTAAATCCTTTGATTTTATTTTATGTGGGGCTTCATCTAACTAGTTTATTTGAAATTCACTGAGCATGGAGGTCTGCTGCAACAGGTGTATTTTTGTATTGTCTTGTCTGAAACTAGTTATAACTTGGAATTACTTAGAAATTCTTCTGACTTTTATCCAATAATCCTGGCAATGAATTTTTCCTTGTTATCTGACTTATTGTGTAGCCTTACTTTTTGCACTTTCTCATAGTGTATTGAGGATATCCATTTTTAGCCAACTCTTGCTCTACCTTATTTAATTTTATCGACCTTTATTTGAGCAAGTGTTCTTCACTCGGTCAAAATAGTAAGTAAGCAGTTCTTCTGGCAAATTTTGGTGGTTGAAAGTACTGCCATGAGTCTTTTTTAGGTCCCAGAACATTCTTTTTTTGTCTAAGCACACATCCTAAACGCGGAAACCTTACATCCTAAAATGTCTTGAAACTTGTTTTTTCCAATCAGTAATTGTAAATGTCCACAAAAATCCAATTAAAAACAAAAACTCGTTCAGTCTTTATCACTAACAATGAATTTCAAACAAAGTAATTCCCAAATAAATAAGTCACAATATTCATAAATGAAAGCAAGTCCTTTATAGAAACGTAGTGATAGTTGACACTACTAAACTTATTGAAGTTTCCTTGAATTATAATATTATATTATAAAATAGGTAATATTTCAATCAACAAATTTATCATATTATCTAAATCCCAAGGTCAAGTCCAGAGATGCTTAATTATGCCATCCTTCAAATGCATCATTTAAAAAATTCAACAATATGAGAACAGAACAAATAAGACATTTAAACTTCTGCAGGTCTTGCCATTAAAAACTGCTACGACAACTTGAAACATAAGACATACTCACATGAATGTAAGAAGAAGTTGTTTAAAACCATCTCTTTAAAATCTGAAAATGCTAGCAGGGTAGGGAGTTTATATAAATATAGGTCTTGCCATGAGTGTTTTAGCGAATTTCCCCTATAGGGAAGAAGCTATTACTGTAGGTCTCATGGTAAGACCTAAGCCCGAGACCATGATAACTTTTCGTTTTGGGCCCACCAGAAGCAAAAAACACCATCCGTTCAAATTTATATATATATATATATCTATCTATCTATCTATATATATATATATATATATATATATATATATATATATATATATATATATATATTATTAATTCTGTAAGCGATTTTTTTCAATCAAAATTGTGAGAGTTTGACACCTCGCACGATGACAGGAGATGGCTCAAATGAAAGGTCTCGGCCCCAAGGGGTCGGGAAAAATAGCAGATTATGTCCAAATCTACCAGAAAATGAGAAATAACGAAAAATATCTTCCATTTAAAATGCATTGGGATTGAAAAGGTTGAAAAACGTCTGCTTTGTTTACATTAAACATGTGGTGCTAATGCTTGATTCAAAGCCATATGGTAGATGTTGACATGTGGGATTTGTTTCAAAATGCAGCTAACTATGCAAGTTCAATGTATTATAACAAAAATATTTTTAATTTAAGATTTTCTAATTTTATAATAATTAAGGGTTTGAATTTTTTATAATTTAAAATTATAAAAAGTTAAGTACGTTTGTTTAGTTTATGTTATAACGATGCAGATTTCATACTAAATGATATAGGTACCGGGTGTTCAAAAAGTCCCGGATCGGCTTCTTAATTTTTTTATTATTAAATATTGACCTACGAAACTTAGAACATGTCTCTTGGACACAAAATACTATTTTAGCAAGTATTCAGTTACAACCTACCTCCCCAGGGGGACGGCCCACGAGGAGTCAGAAGAGAATAGGTTGGGGGTAGGTGAAGCATAGGTTGATATGTACATCAAATTAAAGCTCTTTTTGAGTTGAAAACAATGCCGTAAATCCGATCTCAATCGGATCGCCGTATCCAAAATGGCGGCAGTTTAAACTTTTCCAAACTGCAATTTTTAACCCCCTTAAATATTTGATTTCAGACGTTCTAAGCGTCCGTTCGCGATGCGGTTTGTGGCATTAAATTTTGCTTTATTACCCCTTTAAAATGATATACATATCGACCTATGCACAGCCTATAGCATAAACAACTTCCATGAAGGACGGTGCCTTAAAGGATGTCTTGCATGGGTGATGACCGGCCTAGGCGGTGCTGTACATGATTTTAAAGGGCATGAAATTCTCAACAAAATGCCGCAAACTGCATCACGAAAGGACGCTTAGAACGCCTGAAATCGAGTTTTTAAGGATGTTAAAAATTGCAGTTTAGAAACATTTAAACTGCCGCCATTTTGGATTCGGTGATCCGATTGAGGTCGGATTTGCGGCATTGTATTCTACTCAAAAAGAGCTTTAATTTGATGCACATATCAACCTATGCTTATATTTAAGATTTTCTCCTGACTCCTCATGGGCCGTTCCCCTGAGGAGGTATTGGGTCTCTGAATACTTGCTAAAATAGCATTTTGTGTCCAAGAGACATGTTCTAAGTTTCGTAGGTCAATATTTAATAATAAAAAAATTACGAACCCGATCCGGGACTTTTTGAACACCCGGTATATATAATTAGGCCTACGTAAGCGAAATTTTTGTGAAGAAATTGTGGGCGTTTGGAAGGTTGCAGGATGGTGGGAGGGGGCTGAAACTGAAGGTCTCCATCTCAGGGACTCGGGGAACATACTGAAATTGCTTTAAGCTTACTACAAAATGAGAAATAACGTAAAATAGCTGTTATTTAAAAGCCATTAGGATATAAAAAGGTCTGCTTTGTTTAATTAAAACCAAATGCTAGAAATAATCACAATTTTGTGGATCCAAAAGCCTATTTTCTAAGTGGGTATTTTGTACTATAGGAAAGAAGGATTATGCTGAGGGGCTATTAGCCCCTTCAAGCCTCTAGTATATATATATATATATATATATATATATATATATATATATATATGTGTGTCTGTCAGCATGATAGCGGCCGTAAATATGGTCCGATCTTAATGAAATTTGGTGCAGACATGTAAAGTGGTAATCGAACAGACGAGTTCGAAAACCAGCCCGATCGGACCACCGGAATGGGGGGTAAAGGGGGATAAACCCCTCCAAAAATGGGTTTTTTGAGTTTTTTATATGCAAAAATATAAATTATCTAATTTTTGTTGGCACCATTGAATTCAGCTCAAAAAAACAAACAACTTAGTATATTGAATCATAGCTCTATGTCCATTGGTTACCGAGATATTGAAAGTGGTAAACACAGTACGTTGTCCCAATGTTAACCTTATGGGGAATAAGTAAAATTCTATACCTTGCTTAGTTCTCAACACATCTTAATAAAACTTGGTTTGTGGCTTCATCTAGATGAGATCTAATGATTAATAGTCTAAAATCCTCGATACTTTTATTTTCGTGGCAGCAAACCTGCATATTCATTCCCCATGTTATCCTTATAGGAAATAAAAAATTCTGTATCTTCCTTATTTCTTAACATATGTTAATAAAACTTGGGGTTTGGCTTCTTCTAGTTAAGATCTATTAAATATAGAAGTAAAAACAACCAGTTTTAACATACCTGTTGCAGCAAACCTGCATACTCATTCCCCATGTTATTCTTATGAAGATTACAAAAACATGTCAAATCTTGCTATGTTGGATTGAAATATGTTCTTTTGCATTTGAAATTCGCTAAGTATGCAGGTCTGCTGCAACGGGGGTATTTGTACTTCACACATTCCCTACCTACGTTAACTACAGATGTGAAAAGCCCATTTCACTGACCAATGCCATTGAGCCATACCTTGAATATAGACCAATGCTAAGTGATAAACTTACCCTCCACAAACTAACAGGCCAGCGCGTCCAAGCTAACCTAAAAACTACCCCACATTCTATCAACTTTTGGTCAGTTTCATGATCAGTGCCTCTAAGGGTTGTTTGAACATTTTTTTTTTATTTATATAACCCACAAAACAACACAACTGCACCAGTTTTGGGGCAGCAAGCTACTGGTCACCTTCAGGCTACTAAAGAAAAAGGAAAGAATTATTCCTCCGCAGGACAAATCTGCCTTTGTATTTAATCAACATCCCTGCAGTCCAAGAGGCAATAAAGCATTCATTTTCTAACCCAGTTTGTTATAGGAAATGTAAAAAGATATGTGTATTTGTGTCGAAGATGTGAGTGATGAAGTCTGGCTATTGGAAGGATATCTTTGCGTCAACTGTAGTTTACATCAGGCCACTGAAAGGGTAACGAGCATCAACTACTGGTGATATCGGTCAGGGGAATGAGTAGTGGGCACTTGGGGCTGCTGGCCCAATCAAACTTTGACAGGCAGTCAATTTTTTGACAGCTACTTCCGGTCACGTGACCGGAAGTGACGTCATCAGCTGTGACGTAGCTGTGACGTGTTTTTGGTGGGTATTTAAAGTTTAAATGCCCTGCTGTGCTGGGTATTTAAATTTTAAATGGCCGGAAGTGTGTCAAGGTCTTTTGGGGGTGTTTTAAAAAAAGATCTTGCATTTTCGGAAAATCCGAAAATGCAAGATATTTTCTTTTTTTTATTTATTTGTTTTTTTTACAAAAGTATTATTTTACAAGTTAGTAAAGTTTGCTCCCAAATTTGAAAAGTAAGTTGTTGTCGGTGCTGAAATTTCTTGTTTATTTTCATTCTTTTTGTTGTTGTAAGTTGGCAAAAACACATTTTTTTCGTTTTGATTGTTTGTTGCATAAAGTTCTAAAGATAAACCAAACCCAGTGGTTATAAGTTGTTTTAGTTCTTCGCTAAAAATTTCCAAATCCTTGTAGGTTGTAAGATTGATAGTGTTGTAGTGAATCCCGCGAATGTTGAGAGACATGACTAGAGTTGTTTACTCGACGAGAGGTGTAGCAGGAATGACTATTGCAAAGCCGGTGCTGCAGGTACCTCCGATGGTAGTGGGGGTAGTGGTGGGGGTAATGGCAGGTGTTTGTTTAATCACTTTGAATTTAATCGTTGCCACAATAGACCGAGTCGATGTTGTAATTCTTCTAGTTTATCCAACCGGTTCTTTTGATATGTTTTGCAACTACATTTACAATAGCAGAAAGAATTACATTTTGTACAAGCTTGTCCGTCAACTTGATCTTCAGGTATTCAAAAACATTTTTCTTTGCAACAATAAGTTATAAGTGTTAGATTATTTCTTTTGGATGACATGTTGGTTGTAGCTTGTCTTAAACAGAACTGAGCCTCTCAACGTTAAAGTTTCGTATTTATGTAAAGTATTCGAATAAAACTATCGAATAAAATAATCGAATAATACTATCGAATAAAATAATCGAATAATACTATCGATTAAAAGTTCAAGGTCATCCGTTTGAGGTTTTAAAAAAATACAACATATCAGTATATAAAAACATATACTGATATGTTGTTTTTTATCTTTTTATTTAAAACTTTTTTTTTACAATGTTATTTTTGTGCGATGTGCAGAGTTAGTTCCGTAGAGTTGTTTCCGCTCATTCCGTGTGACACCAAATATAATGATCCTGGTTGAATTTCCCGCAGATCTTCATTTTGCAGCAACTGGACGAATCGTTTTGGAAGATATACTTGAAACTTTGGTTCATCACCCGGCCAACCAAACCATATATTTGGGGGTATATGGTGCATCGGATAAAGATGCGACGACTGCGTCTCCATGCGTTGTATCAATTTTCTTCATTTCATGAACAATATAATGTTTCTGTTCTTTTAATTCTGAACATTTCTTGATAATTAGAGTATTTGATTTTGAATGCAAGTTGAATTGTTCAACTAAACATTGGAGAAACTGTTGTGATGCCATCCTTCACAGGAGATGTTGTCTGTTCGGAGTATGGAGTTAGACTGATACTCGGGGTGTGTTGCCTCTTCGTTTATATAACCTTCGGAACCCCCACTACATTCTTCCGTTTGTTGTTGTACGTAAGCAGCCAAGTGATACGCGTTTTGTAATGCGCATTGAGATTGGTTGTGTTTCGGATTTATTGTAGAAACACAAATATTTCTAGCATCAAAGTGAAATGTTTTGTCCACTTTTATGTTTAAAACTTCTTTGTTTGTGTACTGTCGTATCCAATTCTTTTTTTCCAATCCTCTGGTATATATGTGTGTAAATTGTTTGCAAAAATGAAACATAATTTTGTGTACATTGTTGTACGGTAGGAAACCTTCATACCAATGGATATGATGAAAATTATTTGTTAGCCATCTGTTTGTTATTTTAGCTTTTGACTTTAGTTCATGGACAGAACACGGTGCTTCAAATAAAAATGGGTATGCTACTTGTGTAAGCAAATCCAAAATTACCAATTCTTTTATGATAAATCTATCATCGTTTCCGCGAAATGCTTGAAATTCAATTACACAAGGTTTTGCTGCCATTTCTTCATCCTGTCTGCTCATCATGGTGTCTGCTGATCAACTGTTTTCCACACCACGGTAGGTTAGATATATATATATATAAACCAGGCCGTACAGTTGTAGGCGCGTTGGTGTATGTTTAACGTGGGCACCATCCCCAGTAGGCCTACCCCACGGTTTATTCTTTTGTTAAATTACATTGTAGTTTTAACCTAGCAAAGTTTCTTCTTCTGTATTATTGTTGTTGGTGGTTTCTTCTTCTGTACTGTTGTTGTTGTTGTTGGTTTCTTCTTCTGTAGCCTCCGTTGCAACTTCGGTAAAAGGTTCAAAGTTTCTTAACTGCCTCCACATTTCCACTTCGTGAGGTATTCTATTAAAGATGGATGTATCTATTGGTCCGTATTGTAAAGTGCTTTCTGGTTGTTTTTCGCATGCATCTACCAGATATTCCTTAATAACAGAGCTTGAAAATACTAGTTGTTTCATATACCTGGTAATAGGTGATGTTGCATAGTTTAAAATGTAAAATTCTTCACGTGTTAGAAGAATTTTATTTTCAAATTGTGTCGAGTCTCTAATTCTTACTTGTTGTTGACCACGATGTTTAATAATGTCAATTTCATTGTCACAATCCAAAAGTCGAATGTTAGTTTTTCTTCCAAAGAAACTGTTGGCTAAATAACATTCAATAAGATGTAGATGTTTTAAAAAGGAATCCCAAGCATTTTCTGAAAATAAAACCATCTTTGTTCCATGGCTTAGTATTACTGCGGGAGAGTAGTCTAATGATTTTACCAATCCTATCGACACACTTTTACTCATGCAAGATGAAATAGGATAAAAGATGCGAAGGAAAACTTCAGTTAAAATGTTTGGTGGAATATTTTCTTCAAGTTTTCTTTTCTTTCTTACGTTTGTTTTATTATTTTCCAACTTTTTATTTTGTTTTCCAAACTTTAAAAAGTCATCAATTTCCTTTACAATATTTTCTTCAAAATGTTTATCATCATTTTCCAATAAAGGTGCTGTTTCGGAAACGTCTTGTACAACTGATAAAGAACTCATTTTGTTTATAATGCTGTAGACGATGTTACCCATACAACTGTAGACAGTAAACTAAACAATTTTCGTTCCCGCTCCTGCTTTTATAACCGAGTGGTGGGGGTATTTTTTTTTTCCTTTTCATTTTACAAAACTGCTTTTACAATTCCTGTTAAAGGTGTATATGTAACAATTTTATCATGTAAAATTAAACAATAAGCAGATGTATCTTTGGGTACATTTTGTTCAAATTCCATTTCTATTTTTATATCTACACTGGAAGATTTTACAGATTCGTTTTGTTTTGAACAATCAACTACAACAATCGGATAGTTAGATTTAAATTGGTTTGGCGTTAATAAAGGTGTGTTTGTTTTTCCATAATATGAATTTTGGAATCTTGCGTACATATCGTACAAAACGCTAAACCTGTCTTTTGTAAAGTTTATGTTGAAGTTGTCGTATGGAAAGAATTGTGAGTTTAGAAACACCTTAAAATTTGTAAGTTTGCAATGATCAAATTCACCAGCAGGTTTAGTTATTTCGTTTCTTCTTTTTGTTTGTAATCCAAATATTACATATCTTGCCTTTTCCAAATGAGTAGAAGTTTTTACAGTCCATGTATGACGTTGTGTTTCCGGTAAAACCGGATATTCATGAAACTCCCAACTTCTAAATGGTATTACGATATCACGATCTGATTTTAAAGTTCTTAATAATGAAATTCTATTCTGATCGTTTAACCGTACATGCGGTACTCTCCAAACAATTTTGTCTAATTGCATTTTCCATTCTAAAGTAGCTTCCGTTGTTCCATCAGTTGCTTGAATAATATCTTTGTCGTTTGATGATCTTAACAAAACTAATTCTTGTTTTACGTTTATTATTATTTTTCGGTAATCTTCGGCAAAGCCTAAAAGTAATCTTAAAGGAATGTAAAAGTCAAAATTGCCTGAAGTGTTTGGAGAGATTGTACTGGAATCGGGTGCTACCCATCCTGCGGCGGCCAGCATATTTTTTTCACTCGGTGTTAAAGATGCTAATCCTTTTAATGTACTTGTAATTCCCACCTTTTTTGTTGAATCTACTGTAACTCCGGAAATTTCATATCTTATTTCATCAAACAAATATGCCATGGGGTTATTTATGAACGGAACAGTACTTGCAGTGCTTCCATCTTTTTTTGTTACTCTTCCTTCGATATACAAATAACTTTCACATGGAAGTGTATAAATATCCTGTTGTTGTATGGGAATTCTAATTTCATCATTATTATTTAATTTTGATGAAGCGTAAGGGTTGTGCGTATGATATTCCTTTTCCCATAAGGTTTCGTCGAATGTCGGACCCTGCGCTATATCCAATATTTCCATTATTAATAAGTTTTAATCCAATTTCTTCTAGAAAACGAATGTTATCACTTGTTAATCCTTCTATAGCTGAAGTGCTACTGACTTGTTTACCAGTCGGCTCTTTCTTTTTAAATGATAACCCCATTGTTATACGGTTGATTTTATATGTATTCGTATAGTTATAGGTTCGTCTCTAAAATCAATATGATTTCCGTCTTGATCTAGTATGTTCACCACAATGTCTGAAATAAAACTGGTGTTTAACGGTAGGTACACCAAGTTTTGTGGCTTTTCCACAATTTTAAAACCCGGAGCGACCGTTGGATAGAATGTGTGCAATATATGAGTATTTTCACCATCTCTATAAGAACCATGTATAATATTACATGTAATATCTATACTGTTAACTTTCATTATTGTTACAGTTCTAGCACCTGAATGGTTAATATTAGGTTCTAAAATTTTTGTTGTTTTAGGAAATCCTAATAAACTACCAATTGAATGTTCTTTGCTAAAATCTATATAATATTTAGATTTAATTTCAGCTTTCATAGTATTGTTATTTCCTTTTATTGTTATATTATCTTTTCCCATATGATTTTGTATCGCTTCATTTATATCATCAATTTCATATGCTCCAGTGGGTAAACTAAATACTTGTATATCTGAATATTTGTTTGTATTTTTATCTTTTGTTTTGTAATAATGTATTTTGTCATTAACATTTTCAGTAACGTTGGGAATAGAATTATAAGTTGTTATATCTAATAATGCGGCTTCCCATAATTTATCTTTTTCCAAACGTAACGCAGGGAAAAGAACACTTCGCAAAGTAGATGAAGTTCCAGTTAATGATACTGTATAGGAAGACATCTTAAAGTTGACTAACGCTTTTTGTTAAAAAATCTAAACATAAATGTCCACAGATTACCGTATCATCAGGTTGCTCTCTTTTATAATTGTATAGTACATTTTTAGCTGTTTTAAAGTAATATTGTAGTTCTTTTGGTGGTGGAAGATTACCAAAACTATCAAAGTAGTAAATAGTTGATCCTAGTTTCTTATAACATACCCAATGAGTGCCTGATCCTTTACTATTATCTAAATTTACTATTCCGGTTTCATTTTTCCATATTTTAACAGGTAATGCATCTTTCATAAACACTCCTCTAAAAAATGGAATTTTTAAACAAGAAACATAAGTAATTAATTCTTTATCTGTTAATTCTTTATTTGGAATTAGTAATTGTTTTTTTCTGTTTAATACACACGATACGGTCTTAGGTATAATCCTCCTCCTTTTTTTATCATTGACCATATTGTTTGTTTCTTTTTATTTTTACCTGCGGTGGATCGTCGTTTTCTTCTTATATTTCCTCCACGTTTCTTTGCAGGTTTTCTTCTCCTTTTTCCACCTCCTTTCTTCTTTCCACCTCCAAACATCGTTTTACCCTTCATTGCTGCTGATACCGCTAAAGCTGCTGCTTTTTCACCGATACTAGCGTCACTGGATGTTACTCTTTGCCAAGCTTTTTCAGCAAGTGCTCTATCCGCTATTGATCTATTTTTAGTATCTGCAAACTTTGAATATGCTATATCGTGTTGTTTGCAGGCTTGATCAAGTTTATTTATTCCAAGATCTCCTCTAGCGAGTCTTTTTTTCAATTTTGTTCCAGGACCACAATATTGATAACCTCCTGGTAAATGTAGTTCTACAGGTAATAAATCGATAGCTTTATTAACTATAGCTCCAACCGGCTTAGTAATAAGAGAAAGTGCTGTTGATGCTATTCCTCTTCCTCTCTTTATAACGTGTCGATTATGACTGATGCGTTGAACTTTCAACATGGTCTTTTATAGTGAAAGGAAATGTCGATACTTGTTTATTTTATAAATGCTTTATAATGAATGATGCACTTATCCTTTGACATTGTTTATTTATAAGTATGTTTGTTTATGGGTAAAACATTTTTTTCCAGTTTTGTGGAAGGATTGTATCTTCTTCATCATCATCACCTTTAGAAGTTCTTAAAGTATCAGTTTCCTTATTTAAAAAATATTTTTCCATAACATTCTTTTTAACCCAATTTAATTTTTGATCAGATTTTATGGGCTTTATTGTGTTATAAATATCATATAATACTACACTTAAGAGTCTTACAATGTAATTTACATTAACAGCATCAGTAAAATTAATAGGGTCTTTTAAGCTAGTCAATCGCAAGTCTTCACAAAAAAAAGACTGCTTATTAAAATCTTTTCTTAGAAAAAGATTATAGTATATGTGTCCCTTCTGATGCATTTGTGCTACTGTAACTACATCATTGTCTCTTATTCCTTCTGCAACATTGACTAGTGGTTTCCCTTTGCAATCAAACTGTTGACTACCGTCTTCATATACTTTTAATACAGGAACTTGTCCAATTGTTGCAACATCAATTTCATCCGACCCTTTTTTAACATTAGTAATTATTTTTGCATCCGCATTCCATTTGTTATCTTTTAATTTCATTATTTGACTTATTGTAGCTGCATGTGATTTTGCAGTTCCTTGCTTAACGTTAGTTAACACTTTATTTTTGCAATCAATTGTATTAATATCATGCGTAATACAATGATCTGTAAGATATTGAAGGTTTACAGCATCTTTCATATCTTTAGGGTCTCCAATATCATGTATTACAAAGTTGTAAAAGGAAAATTTATCTGTTTTTTTCAGGGATGACTGAATGTAAATACTTTTTTGTAACTGAATCTTGATCATTAATAGGATCTGCTATATTGGCTATTCTAAGATCTTTTGCATCGTATACTTTATTATTACTCCTAGGATCATATCGTAAGGTTTGGTTTATGTACCACATTAAATATTCTTTATTTACCGAATCATTCTTATCTATTGGTTTTGGAAGATTTACAATTCTATAAAAATTAGCGTTATACACTTCATTTTGAAGCTTTAAGCTAGGTAATGTTTCACTTCTTAAAGTTTTAAAATTTACCGCATCATTATCATCTTTTGGATCATTTACAAACTTTAACCGTTTGTTATTTATATCATAATCTCCATCGGATGTTAGTGGTAAACCACCTCTTTTTCCATAAGATCCTGATTTGCTTCCAGTTTCGGAATACCGTCCAAACTTATCCACACTCATGGTTATACTGAATATTTAATCAGTTATACTTGTATTATATATACTCATATTTTTTTATGCAATTACTCCTCGATTTCGCAGTTCGCCGACCAAAGCTACCCATTCATTTTCTAAACCACTATGTCCGGCTTGTTTAGCTTCATATATCAACTTCATTCTGTCAACCAATTTGTTTATATCGTTGTAGTATATTATATTAGTATCATACAAGTTTTTTAATAATCCTTTTCCTGATAAACTTGATTGATTTGTTTTTCTTCTTTTATGTAAAATATTTATTTCAGCAGAAGATAATGATTTTCTTTTTATGGGTTCCCTTCTATTTGGTGGGAAAAGTTTAGCAATAATAGTTTTATATTTTTCTGATGCATTTCTATGAACATTGAAATTTTTAGAATAATTTTTCTTATGCGCATTTGTATCCTCCAATATTTGTTTAAAAATGTTTAAATCCTTTTTAGTATATTTATTAGGTTTCGGCTTAAAAATAAGTTCAAACAATCCTTTCGTACCCTTGTATTGTTTATTATTTATAATAATATTGTCATGTTCGTCTACATCAAGTTTGCTATCTCCAATCATTAGCCCATTTTCTTCTATTCTAGCACCAAACGTATGATATTTTCGAGTTGGTTGTGCAGAATGTAACATTTTTAATACAAATTGTCTTGCAAGCGGCCCTTTATACGCAATATCCGAGCCCAATTTGCTCAAGTTGGATGGATTAATAGGCTCTTCTTCTTCTTGTTGTTCTTCGCTTGTAGAAAGACCTTCTTTTTCTGTTAAAACATCCGTTTCTTCACCTAGTTCGCTTTCTTCTTCAGTTGTTTCTCCTTGTTGTGTAAAACTTGTATCACTTTCATATTCTTCTTTTTGTTCAAATTTTGAAATGGGTAAAATAGCATCTCCGGAAAAATTAAATGTTGAATGTTTAACATTTTGTCCTAATTGTTTTAATGGCTCAGTAATAGGTTTAAATGTTGATTCCAGAAATTTCTCTCTTTCACTTATTCCTAATCTTAACGCTCTGTTTTTATGTCTAATAGAATCACTAAGTGATTTTATTTCTTTTAATAGCTTTTCCTGATTAACCATGTTTACACCATGAAGACTTGTACGATAATGTTGTTAATTAATGTATTAAAACAAATTTATCAAAACCTATGCGGTAACGACCATCTGTTATAGCTTTATCTTTCATAATTACCAAAAATCCATATTTTTCCGCCCAAGCTTTTCCACAAAGCTCTTTGAATCTATCAAATGACATATCAGCATTTACATGATCGTTGTATATATGTTTTAGGTTTGTATCGTCTTGTTTGAATAAAACTAAAATATTTGCATTGTCTCTAATTAGTTGTTTTGGAATTTTGCTATATGTTTGTCCGATATATATGCTATCAATATTATTATGTCTTCCCATGGCAAAATAGTTTCTGATAGTATCATGATTTTCACTAGATACATCATCAAATACAAATACAGAATACGGCTTAGCCTGGTCTGGTTGCATAACACTGTCACTAGCATTAAATTTGTAATAGTTAACATCGGGCACATCAGTCAGGATCTTTTCCAACAATTGATACTTTGGTTGATGTAAGGACTTTGAAAAAATATATAGGTTATTAAATCGCAATCCTTTTGTGTTTGTAATTAAGTTAAACACAACGTTAGTTTTGCCACAGTTTGAAGGACCGCTGACTATACATCGTACAGTGTTTGGAAATAAACTGCCGTGTTTACCATTGTTGATTTTAACGTTATCTACGGTTAAATCATCAATGTTATTAATATTAAATTTATCTTTATGGTGAACAATCTCCATCTTATTCAAAGGCAGAAGAGTAAATAAGTTGATTTAAAACTAAATCAAATCTTTTATAGGTATCCACGAATCTTCAGTTTTATCAAACCCCAACCAACGTACTTTAACTTGGTCTTTTTTCCTTTGCAACACCTTTTCAACAAGATAAACATCGCCTACTGTTGACTTTAACAATTCATGTCCGTAAAAACCGCCTTGTAACAAATTTCCTTTGTTATCTTTTAAAATATAAGTTTCCGGTACAGTAGGTTGTACTTTATACACTGTAAAAACTTCGTTTGTCCAATTGGGCAGGTATTTTTTAGTAAACACTCCTTTGTATTTACTAATTCGAACTTTATCATTTACATTAAATTTTCTTGGTTTTCTTTGTTCCGCTTTTGGCTGTGTATTTTTTTTAATTCGTTGTAAAACTAGTTTAGCGTTTTTCTTATTCACTTTGTTAGGTGCCATACCGATAGTTCTATGAAACTTGTTGTTGTAATCGCTTATTCATTTTGGTAAGATATCAACCCATACGTAAGAACCTCTTTTCGAAAACATTTTATACATTGCACCTTTTAAGGTTCTATTAAATCTTTCAATTATAGCTGCCTTTTTCTCAGAATTTGTGGAATAATGATTTATGTTATATTTTTTCATTAACAAGGCAAAATGTTTATTAAAAAATTCTTTCCCATCATCAGTTTGTAAATGTTTAATTTTATTTTTATCTCTTTTTATAGCTACTTCCATAGCTTTTGTTATGCTGTTACCAGTTTTTTCTTTTAATGGCAAAGCATCTGCAACTTTAGTAAAACAATTAATAATCGTAAGTATGTATTTAAATCCTTTATTTATTTTACTATGCGGTTGCATTTCAATTAAATCTGCTTGATATAAATCATTTATTCCTTTTACAACAGTATTTCGTCGTGGAAACTTTATTCTTGCAGGTTTATGAAGTTCATTAACAATCTTTTCCTTTAAGTCTGTCATGATGATTTTACTAACAAAGTCAAGTTAGTATTGAGTGTTTCTTTTTCTGCATCCGCTTTTATAGTTCAAGGTCATTTCAACATATTTTAAAAAAAGGGGAAATCACAGCGAGCATGCTGTGATTTCCCCTTTTTTTTCTTTTTTTCTTTTTTTTATTTTTTTCCTTTTTTTCTTTTTTTCTTTTTCTTTTTACTCATTGATAGGATTGAGAGAGTAGTGGCCGAATGGTAGAGTGTGAATTTTGTCTGGAAGAATGTGTCGTTTGTCATCATTGGAGCAGAGTGCTTTTTTCACTTCTGTTACGCTGTACAGTTGATGGTTGAAACTTCTGATGGTGTTGAATTTTGCAGTTATAGTCGTTTCTTCAAATAAGCATTGCTTGTAGTGTTCAAAATTTACATTCTTCTTAAGATACAAACTTTTTACTCCCTTAGCTTTTTTAATAATATTGTTTTCTTCTTTATGCAATTGTAGTGAATACAATTTTGACATTAGTGCAATAAGTTCTTTCAGTAAAATTCCATTTGCTTCGTCTTTAAATTTTCCAAGTTTCTTTTTGTTCCGATCATTGTCATAATTTAAATGATCTTTTGGATAGTCACTAAAATCAAATTCATTTTTGTGAACAAATGTTCGAAGATCCAAATACATATCTTCAGTAAGAATCCAGTAGATGAAAGCGTCCGTGTCCATGTAGGCGATTCCGATGTTATCTCTACCGTAGAAGGCGACCATTTTGTTGTAGTGGAAATCGTACATGTGGGTTTTGGAAATATCCAAGATTGACATTCCAACGTACAACGGACGATCCATTTTCACGCTTGTCTTCTTCATAGATACTGCCACAAGGTTTTCATTGATGATAACGGATGTTCCAAAGTTTGGTTTTTGTACAAGTTTTTCTAGTTTTATAGGATCTGTAATTAATTTAACATTTTTGTGTTTTCTTTTGTTTTCCAATGTTTTTCCAAATATCGCATTATTCATCAATTTAAAAAAGTCCTTTTGAAATGTTGATGTTGCAGCTGCTCTTCTTCTGGTGTTTGAATCAATGTACGGTTTTAACCAGCAAGATTGGGAAAATTTTAAAACTCTATGAATTTTGGTTATACGTAAACCCAATTGGAGTGCTTGTTGAACAACCCAAAAGTGAGCTACGTATCTTTGTTTATTTTCAAGAGTCATCATTAATTTTGGATGTTTGCCAATTGGTGAAACTTCTGTTTTTGCAAGGAGCGGAAGATCGTAATGAAGATCATGCAAGTGTTCTGGATATTCAAAGTCACAGTCCAATATGTATCCGGTGTCTCCGTCTTTTGAAATTTGCGAAATATCACCAATAGAGTCTGGATTAACCCATTCAAAGTTTCCAAAAGGAAGTGGATTAGACATGGCCCATCCGTATAAATTGTTGGCATCGAAATATCCTAAGAACACTGATGGTTTTTCTTTATCGTAGTTTGGAAGATATTTGTTGTTAGCTTTAACATGTCTAGTAACACTTTGGGTCAATCCACCTCTAACGCCCGATTCGATCATCAACACCATGTCAATATCTGTTAATAATTGAAGGTTGCACTTTGTTTCTTTTAGCATAGCTTGCCAAGCTAGTCCTGGAGAAGTATAAGAATGAAGAGGGTCTAATCCGTAAGCTTCAAAGCAGGTGTTTCTAAATTCTTCCATCACATCGCAGAGAAGGGTCACATCAAGTTTTACATAAAAGTCAGAATAATCTCCCAGAATCTTAGGTTATTTAAAACTTTAACAAAATATTTAAGTCTCAAAAGTAGAGTTTTAAAATCAATCAATATATAAGTCAAACAAGTAAGTCTTTTGAAATTAAAATATCTAAGTCTAAAAAATAGGTCATTTAAAATAATTCTAAGTCCGAAAGTAGAACAATCAAAACTAGGTCAAGGTCATTTAAAAATTATAAAAAAGGGGGGTGGGGAAGCGTGGGGTCCCTACCTTATTCTACTACTTTATTTCTATACTACTTTATTATAACTTATGCTACCCCTTAAATGCTATCATGCATGCGGTTACGGTGTGATCATCACGTAAGCGAACTCACACACCTCACCGCCCTATCATATCTTAACCCCTACCTAACGTTCCCCCTATTCTATCTTATACTATGTAATATTACAGTTACAGTGTGATCATCACGTAAGCGAACTCACACACCTCCCTATAATATTACACCTAACTTAATATTACAGTTACGGTGTGATCATCACGTAAGCGAACTCACACACCTCACCGTAATATTAACCCTGACAATTAAACCACGCAGGAAATGGAAAGGTAGGTGGATTGCCATTGCGACCGACTATTATAGGAGGGCGCCTCTCCCACAATAGCCGAACGCAGTGTGTGCTTGACATAAGCCATCCCACACACCATGGCGAACATTACGTTACAGCATAACCCTCCACGTAAGCGGACCAGTTACACCTTCACCGTAATGCCAAAGATAAACGTTGCGCGCTTGCTTATATCAGCGAGCTCGAGACTCGACCTCGCTAGCGAGCCTTGACTAGTAGGTCAACGTGTCGCTCTGCCGAGGCCGGTAGCCTTGGCCGGGTCGCTAGCCACCGCTCTCACAACTTCGTCTGGCCTACTTGGACCTGGTCACTACCTTGACTACAAGGTTGTTGTGTGCCTACTTGGACCTGGTCACTACCTTGACTACAAGGTTGTTGTGTCTGCTGCCTATAAGAACCCCATTCGCCCGCCTTGTGTTATTCTGCCACTCGCCACCATCGCTGTTACTATCCATTCCCACGTTTTTCTATTTCATTATATCCATTTTATTATTTCCTTTATCTAATTATGGACTCCTCATCTGCCTCTTCATCCTGCCCTATTCTTCTGGGTCTGCTCAAGAAACCTCTGATGAAGCAACATTCCATCCCGGTATCGATCAGCCTTTCTGCAATCAACGATTTTATTCCGCAAAAGTCTTCTACTCCCGTCCTCTCCTCCTCCATTAACGAAATAATAGCTGATGCTGTTAATGAAGATCAACCCCAATTATTTCAGAATCCCACACCAGTTACAGAAACATCAACGCCGCAAATTGAAGAGATTCCCATCGCTCCAATTTGTGACGACATTTTAACTGAAGACTGGATGGAGTTGTGCGGACTGCACCCTTCTTCTACCCCCCAACAAATTCAACCCGCACCAATCAAAGAAACCCCCACCCCCCAAACAATTCATCCCGCACCAGTAAAGAACATCAGGCTAAAGGAATTAAAGAAAAACAAAAAATATAACCTGTACAGAATTGAAGAAAACAAAATTTATATCTACAACGAGGAGAGGACGAAAATTTATATCCTCACAACTCCAAAAACCAAACCACCACTTGTCCCAACAGATCCAAAATTTTTACTAGTAACAGCGGAGGGTGGAAAATTGAGAATAAATATATTAAATTAAACCTTATATTCCTTCCCCTCCTCAATCAAAGTCCACCCTGGTGGCAAAATCGGCCCTTCTAAGGGCCACCCTAAGACTTTCAAATTTAGGCTTAAGTTAGGGCCTCAACCCTTGGTGACTACAAGCGGTTCATATACCTCTAAGTCCCAAAGGTTGAGTCAATAGCGGGGGGCTTTCGCTAAAGCCTCAACCCTTGGTGACTAACAAGTGGTCTGTGTACCACTAAGTCACAAAGGGTTGGACGCTAAAGCCTCAACCCTTGGTGACTAACAAGCGGTTCACATACCTCTAAGTCCCAAAGGT
This sequence comes from Flexamia atlantica, assembly GCA_035578135.1. NCBI lineage: Eukaryota > Metazoa > Arthropoda > Insecta > Hemiptera > Cicadellidae > Flexamia > Flexamia atlantica. The sequence goes on along the minus strand of JAQJVK010000012.1, from coordinate 18,185,926 downwards.
TGAGTCAATAGCGGGGAGCTTTCGCTAAAGCCTTAACCTTTGGTGACTAACAAGAGGTCCGTGTACCTCTAAGTCCCATAGGGGCTTTCGCAAACCACCCCTTGTTAGTCACCAAGGGTTGATACTTAAACTTAAGCCTAAATTTGAAAGTCTTAGGTCGGCCCTTAGAAGGGCCTTTTTTTGCCACCAGGGTGGACTTTGGAGGTGGGAAAAGGTTTTACTCGGTAATATTTATGTTTAACTTGGCACCTTTTTTATTTATTATCAAGTGTCGAGGGTTAAGGGGAATAGGAATTTTTTTGGGAATGTCAATGACATAAATTTTGGTTTTTTCACAATTAAAAATGAAAATAGAAGAAGATAAATGTCTTAAGATTTCATATTTTCGGTTAAGTTTCAGTTTTTTTAGATGAAATTTTTGCTGGGGTACGTTTGAAGATACAGGTGATAGAGGTGGTTTGGTGCGAATTTTGGGTGGTTCGGTGCGAATTTTGGTGCCGGTAAGAATGTTTTTCCAAACTTGCTGAAAAGGTTTTCGAGCAATAGTGGTTGTAACATCATACCAATCACGATTGTTGTTCGATTGAATAATTCGTACCCCAAGCAGTTGAAGATAGGAAAACCAGTTATACCAAATCTCGGTATACTCGGAGCGGTTCATTGTGAAATTGAAGTAGGTGTTGTTAGGACGGTGGCAAAGGAAAGAATAACTTGTCGAGTGTAGAGTGTGTTAAACAATCAAGGACAGGTGTGCCGGGTGATGCAGCAAGGACGACGACCTGTATTCGCCGGCCGGCCGCAAGCGAAAGTGCGGCGCAAGGTCAACCAGTTGTATTGCTAACTGGTCGGCAACAAGCGAAAGCATGCGAGGTCAAACCCGGCCCACTCGGTCTCGTTTATCTTTTAAAACTCGCATGATAGGGTTTGCAAACATATTAATTCAAATATGTTGTAAAAATTTTCTTACGATATCTTGTTACAAATATTTTTAAATCAAATGTTAAGAAACCATGTTTCTATTTTTAATCGCAACTACAGTTTCGATTTCTTTAACTAAATATTATAACTAAGTATTAAGGTAATATAATAAAGTAGCATCTTTAAAAATATTGTAACTTGTACAAAGTTAAATAAGTATTTTAAGCCAAATGTTAAAAAAACAATTGTTTAGTACTGAGATGTTCACCCTACAACACCTACGTTAGAACTAACACTACAAATCCAAAAATTGCGAGGAGTCTCTCATGGTGGTGGGGGGAGGGCAGATGTTCCGAGCTGCACATGTCAAGGGAGGTTGCAGCGCCACTACTGACACATCAGTTTCCTAGTAGAACTGGCAGAGTAAACATCTACATAAACATGAGTTCTGTTTTATATGTTTCTTTTATTAAAGATGGACTTTGCATTGAAACGCAAAGTTTTCCTATTGATGCAGATCCTATACAACAAATTTTAGTACATCCTCCAGAAAGTTATGATTCCATCTACATTTCAGTGCAAGAAACAAACGACCCCCCACCACCAACAACTCCTGATGCACAGTAGGACACGGCTACCACACGTCATTAAAGCTTCAGCTCTTTACCCGAGCACACATAGACTCTGAGCTTCAAGATAATACGGTTTCTTCTACATCTACACCAACTTCCGAACAATTACCTACTACAAATGAAACTACTACAAGTCTACAAGTAAATGAAATTTCATCAACTGTTAGTTCTGATGCGCAAGCAATAATGTTATCATTAATTGGTTTCGACTAAAAATTCAACAATGGAAGAAGAAAGAAATTCGCTACTTTACAACTTGGTTTTTGTGAACCCGTCGAAATTTATTATTTGCCTACTTTCATTTTTATGTGGTTACAATTTTGGTTACCTTGTTCAGGAAATGCTAACAGATAAAAAGGAAGAACATTCGCTATATTTTAAAGTTTATGTTTATGTAATTGCATCTTTATTTGGATACTTTGTAGCAGGATATTTTCTTGTTAATTTGTCAATTCCATTTTTTACATGGTATTTTAACAGACGTGAAAATCAACAAAACAACAGTTTGTAAAAAGAAACAAAAATTATCTTGCATTTTCGGATTTTCCGAAAATGCAAGATCTTTTTTAAAAACATCCCCAAAAGACCTTGACACACTTCCGGCCATTTAAAATTTAAATACCCAGCACAGCAGGGCATTTAAACTTTAAATACCCACCTACAACACGTCACAGCTACGTCACAGCTGATGACGTCACTTCCGGTCACGTGACCGGAAGTAGCTGTCAAAAAATTGACTGCCTGTCAAAGTTTGATTGGGCCAGAAACGCCACCTCGCCACTACTGGAATGGATATGTTATAATTGGATATGTTACAATATGTCGGTAGCAAAACATGTTAAAAGAGTGACTTAAATCTTACTGACTTCATAAGATCACCAGGAAATAAAAACAAACACTTCATAATCTTGACAAGACTAGATTTATTTTTACAGACAAGATAATAATGGACAACAAGTAATTTATTTCTGCACAATTGTGCAAACTTTACAAATGAATCTTTCAAAGATCGATTAACATATTTACAGATCAAATATTCATTTAAGACTATTTTTAAATTGTTCTGGTAAATAATATTTTACACGACACACGTTAAAGTAACATCACAATACTTGCAGCTACTTACAGCTCGACATCACGTCTTTGACTACTTTAAATATTGTGCCTTGAATTAGGTGTGCATCTGAGACCGACTCTTAAGTTGGAATGGCAATTTATTTTTATACTACCTTGATACTTTCATATTCACAATACAGGTAGCAATACGACATTCAAACTAAAACTAAATCATGCCCTCTAAACATCAATACAAGACTAAATATAATATAATATAAATTAAATGTAAACAAAGAAATGAATACTGTCATTAACTAAATAATTATTCTTTTCTAAGAAACCCTAATAATATAGAAGTAAGCTTACTTTGTAAACATGAATTTTTAATACTGATAAAAAATATTGCAATAAAACATACTGAAGAAATATAAGGACTCGTTCTTAAGTCAAACAAATAAATGCCACTAAAACGAGGTTATCATTTAATCAATGTTGTTTATCTCTTAGATTGTGTTACAATATTGAAACTGCATTTGATATCTCAATGTCATTCATAGATTTTCACGATTACTAGTTTTGTGTCTCATGTCTGAGTCTTCCAACTATCATTTCAAACTGATGAACCCAAGCAACTACCTGATCTGTTTTGTTTCATCTTTAGAAAAATAAACTTTAATGATTTTTTTTAACAAAACAAACCATGCTTTTGATTTGCTTTCTATGAAAAATATTTATAACATGACAATTACATTTAGTTTAAATTTTCATGGAAGATTGGAAACTGCACATTAAAAAAAGTGCACATCAAAACCTTATAAGTTGATGAAGTTAAAATATGAAACACAACTTCACACACCTGAAATTGAAATTTCAGATTTTAATGACTCCTGATATACGAAAGGTATTTTAATTGTTGAAAGATACAAAAAAGAAAGCTTCTCTAAAGGTTTTATGAATGCTGGAGAAAATAACATGAGGGATGATGACATGTCACTAAATGACAACTTGAGACATTGAGAATGTTCAACGGTAATAAGATGTTAACTGTTGGGTTCTCAGAAACCAAATATATGTTTTTTGGATATGTTGTGGAAGCCTGAATGCCAAGCCTAACAGCCATTATGTGCAGATTTATCAGGATATAACAGGTTAGCCAGGATAGCAAACAACTGAGGTCTGTAAAAAATAACATACTATGCATTTTAACAATATTCTGTAGGTGAATAATTTTAATGTCTGCAATTCACTAATGTATTGAATATATTCAAATTAATTTTAAAAAATATGGGAAAATCAAGTGCAATATGCAAAATAAATATCTAGTAATGAGTAATGTAGGCTATATATTAGATACTAACAAAGTGAAAAACAACATAAATATTTGCCACAAATAAAAATCAAACTTGGAATCAACAGTGAATTTCATTTTAAATACAGCTTGATCAGTGAAAATGTAAAATGGATTTGATCATTTTCAACTAAAACTAAAAATTAAATAGATAAAAATCTTAAATTGTACAATATATTATTAAAATTATGATTTAAACTGAAACGTTCAGTTAAAACTGCTATTTTCAACCTTAACAACCAGACATTACATGAAATGGACAGAAGGTCAAACTTTTAATCCAGGGCAATAGAAGGTGGTGAGATAAGAGCCTTACCACTGATGTTAAGAGCGCCGAAACAAGTGATCAACGATCATTATAAATAATTAAATGCAAGGAATATGAGTTCAAACTATAAACAACTAGAATATATAAAAAAAAAACTGTATTACTGATTGTAAAACATATGAAGCAGGGGCGCCCAGGAAGAAGGGTTGGTGATAGCAAACGCAAATATATTCCCATTGCCAACAAAGAGGCCAGAACAGTGTCAAGGCAGTTTACCCGCATTAAATAGGACATAATCACGATAGGACAGACAGTAAATGGACATAGAGTCAACGTTGAAATATTAAAATCTACATCAAGAAGTATAGAGCTCAAAAGGAAGTTCAGTATAAGTTAGCAAAATTTATTACTGTTAGAGAATAAGTGTAGCGTTAATAAATTGTTTTTATAAAAAATGCTTGCAAAAATATTATGTAAAAAACAAAATTTTAGAAACTAATCCAATAAAAATAATACAATAATGATTAAAAAACTAATTCTCAGAATACTGAATACACATTTGATAGAACGAAATTAAATTACTACTACAAGTCTACAAGTAAATGAAATTTCATCAACTGTTAGTTCTGATGCGCAAGCAATAATGTTATCATTAATTGGTTTCGACTAAAAATTCAACAATGGAAGAAGAAAGAAATTCGCTACTTTACAACTTGGTTTTTGTGAACCCGTCGAAATTTATTATTTGCCTACTTTCATTTTTATGTGGTTACAATTTTGGTTACCTTGTTCAGGAAATGCTAACAGATAAAAAGGAAGAACATTCGCTATATTTTAAAGTTTATGTTTATGTAATTGCATCTTTATTTGGATACTTTGTAGCAGGATATTTTCTTGTTAATTTGTCAATTCCATTTTTTACATGGTATTTTAACAGACGTGAAAATCAACAAAACAACAGTTTGTAAAAAGAAACAAAAATTATCTTGCATTTTCGGATTTTCCGAAAATGCAAGATCTTTTTTAAAAACATCCCCAAAAGACCTTGACACACTTCCGGCCATTTAAAATTTAAATACCCAGCACAGCAGGGCATTTAAACTTTAAATACCCACCTACAACACGTCACAGCTACGTCACAGCTGATGACGTCACTTCCGGTCACGTGACCGGAAGTAGCTGTCAAAAAATTGACTGCCTGTCAAAGTTTGATTGGGCCAGAAACGCCACCTCGCCACTACTGGAATGGATATGTTATAATTGGATATGTTACAATATGTCGGTAGCAAAACATGTTAAAAGAGTGACTTAAATCTTACTGACTTCATAAGATCACCAGGAAATAAAAACAAACACTTCATAATCTTGACAAGACTAGATTTATTTTTACAGACAAGATAATAATGGACAACAAGTAATTTATTTCTGCACAATTGTGCAAACTTTACAAATGAATCTTTCAAAGATCGATTAACATATTTACAGATCAAATATTCATTTAAGACTATTTTTAAATTGTTCTGGTAAATAATATTTTACACGACACACGTTAAAGTAACATCACAATACTTGCAGCTACTTACAGCTCGACATCACGTCTTTGACTACTTTAAATATTGTGCCTTGAATTAGGTGTGCATCTGAGACCGACTCTTAAGTTGGAATGGCAATTTATTTTTATACTACCTTGATACTTTCATATTCACAATACAGGTAGCAATACGACATTCAAACTAAAACTAAATCATGCCCTCTAAACATCAATACAAGACTAAATATAATATAATATAAATTAAATGTAAACAAAGAAATGAATACTGTCATTAACTAAATAATTATTCTTTTCTAAGAAACCCTAATAATATAGAAGTAAGCTTACTTTGTAAACATGAATTTTTAATACTGATAAAAAATATTGCAATAAAACATACTGAAGAAATATAAGGACTCGTTCTTAAGTCAAACAAATAAATGCCACTAAAACGAGGTTATCATTTAATCAATGTTGTTTATCTCTTAGATTGTGTTACAATATTGAAACTGCATTTGATATCTCAATGTCATTCATAGATTTTCACGATTACTAGTTTTGTGTCTCATGTCTGAGTCTTCCAACTATCATTTCAAACTGATGAACCCAAGCAACTACCTGATCTGTTTTGTTTCATCTTTAGAAAAATAAACTTTAATGATTTTTTTAACAAAACAAACCATGCTTTTGATTTGCTTTCTATGAAAAATATTTATAACATGACAATTACATTTAGTTTAAATTTTCATGGAAGATTGGAAACTGCACATTAAAAAAAGTGCACATCAAAACCTTATAAGTTGATGAAGTTAAAATATGAAACACAACTTCACACACCTGAAATTGAAATTTCAGATTTTAATGACTCCTGATATACGAAAGGTATTTTAATTGTTGAAAGATACAAAAAAGAAAGCTTCTCTAAAGGTTTTATGAATGCTGGAGAAAATAACATGAGGGATGATGACATGTCACTAAATGACAACTTGAGACATTGAGAATGTTCAACGGTAATAAGATGTTAACTGTTGGGTTCTCAGAAACCAAATATATGTTTTTTGGATATGTTGTGGAAGCCTGAATGCCAAGCCTAACAGCCATTATGTGCAGATTTATCAGGATATAACAGGTTAGCCAGGATAGCAAACAACTGAGGTCTGTAAAAAATACTATGCATTTTAACAATATTCTGTAGGTGAATAATTTTAATGTCTGCAATTCACTAATGTATTGAATATATTCAAATTAATTTTAAAAAATATGGGAAAATCAAGTGCAATATGCAAAATAAATATCTAGTAATGAGTAATGTAGGCTATATATTAGATACTAACAAAGTGAAAAACAACATAAATATTTGCCACAAATAAAAATCAAACTTGGAATCAACAGTGAATTTCATTTTAAATACAGCTTGATCAGTGAAAATGTAAAATGGATTTGATCATTTTCAACTAAAACTAAAAATTAAATAGATAAAAATCTTAAATTGTACAATATATTATTAAAATTATGATTTAAACTGAAACGTTCAGTTAAAACTGCTATTTTCAACCTTAACAACCAGACATTACATGAAATGGACAGAAGGTCAAACTTTTAATCCAGGGCAATAGAAGGTGGTGAGATAAGAGCCTTACCACTGATGTTAAGAGCACCGAAACAAGTGATCAACGATCATTATAAATAATTAAATGCAAGGAATATGAGTTCAAACTATAAACAACTAGAATATATAAAAAAAAAACTGTATTACTGATTGTAAAACATATGAAGCAGGGGCGCCCAGGAAGAAGGGTTGGTGATAGCAAACGCAAATATATTCCCATTGCCAACAAAGAGGCCAGAACAGTGTCAAGGCAGTTTACCCGCATTAAATAGGACATAATCACGATAGGACAGACAGTAAATGGACATAGAGTCAACGTTGAAATATTAAAATCTACATCAAGAAGTATAGAGCTCAAAAGGAAGTTCAGTATAAGTTAGCAAAATTTATTACTGTTAGAGAATAAGTGTAGCGTTAATAAATTGTTTTTATAAAAAATGCTTGCAAAAATATTATGTAAAAAACAAAATTTTAGAAACTAATCCAATAAAAATAATACAATAATGATTAAAAAACTAATTCTCAGAATACTGAATACACATTTGATAGAACGAAATTAAATTAATATAGATGAGACATTAGTCGTAAAAACTAAGCTATAAAGAAATGCAGCCTAGAACTGAAAACCACATATCCCTCCCAGAATCAGTAAACAACCCATAACATTTATCTTACATTGTAATGAACAAAAAATGTTTAACAAATTGTTCCCTCGTAAACATTCAAACATTATTCTTTTTCCTTGCATTACAAAAGTAAATTGAGAATATGCTGTATAGCTGGCGCCAATTCTTGGGGCCCAGTCCGCACATGGGGCGGGGAGTGGGTAGGCTGGGAGGAGAGGGGAGTAGTAGCGGCAGCGGTGGCCGACATTGTACTAGCCTGGCTGCGTACATTCGGCAGCTCGCACATAGTTACTGCTTCTCTGTCAATCGTTGTTCAGAGTAACAAGACGCTTCAATAAATACTAATGTAATATTTTATATTATTGAATAGAATTAAAACAGATCATTAATCGCCAGTAAGAGTCAATGTTCCGTCGGTCAATGTTTTTAGGACGACATGTAGTGACACGCTATTGTTGACGGCTGAGAGCAGAATGACAGTGCTGCTCACTCGCGAGACATTGTCGCGCATGCGCACTTGCCGTTTTTGCTACCTCGCATCCACCGCACTGGGCCCCAAGAATTGGCATCAGTTATAAGACAATCAATAATTCAGAGTATCAAGAGAACCATTATAATAAGTATTCTTACCACTTGATTTATCTTGTGAAGTACATAATGATTCATAAAAAAAGTTTCACATTGGCTCTACTGAAAACAAATTAAGATTATTCAAATAAAAACCAAGAAAAAAATTAAAATTAATGGTAATTAACATGAATAACGACATACAACATAAACTTTACAATAACATCTAAAATTATCAAAACAATAATTGTTTTGCTATGATTAGTTTGTGCTGGACAATTTTATACTCTTGTTTTACCATTAAATTTGTGCAATGGTAAAAATATAAGTTTGAGCTCTAAAACTCCTTACTTCTACACTAATTATTTACACATTGATCATCTAAAAGGTTACTCTTACACTGCTAGAATTGTTGGTGGGAAATGTTTGGCGAAATCGTTTGGCATCTCTGGTTGTACTCGAGCAAACATTGTAAAACTTGACTTGTCAACTATACACTTATATGTCTTACCATTAAAACAAGTTGACATTAAAAGGGTTCTCTACCCATGATTTTCTCCAGTAAAACGAGTGAATTTTAGATCGAAGGCTCGATAAGGTCCCAAGCAGTTTTATATGGACTCGCAGAACTTTTTCCATTCAAGGATTCACACAGTTCAGACAGTTCATTTTTAAATAACCAATAAATTAATTGGATCAATTAATAATAATTTTGTTTCCGATTGATTCTGAATTTTGATTGATTATTGCTTTAAAAAAAATTAAAACTTTTGTTCTAAATTAATACTTTAATCAAGCCAGCACGTTTGGACCAAGATTGTTAATATTAACGTTAGTAATATCTGTCAACCTGTGTCTGTGTTTAAATAGTTTTTTTTAAATAAAAACATGAAATACCAAATATTTATTTTTCAATGGTATTTAGAAATGATTTTAATTTTGAAAATTAAGACTTAATGACACATCACAACACAGTTTTTGAGCAAGTTTTGGAGAGGGCAGGGAAACAGGGAACCCTATTAATGTAAATACAAAACAATAGAAATATGATAGGTAAACCCTAGAATAAACCAAAAACCAAAGATCAGTATCAATCTTAATATAAAAACGTCAACAATCAAAATAGGAAAAAATGTTTGTAAAAACTTAAGATTTTTCTTTTCTTTTGACTGAAATCATTAGAGGAGTTTCTCATAAATGTTCCATAATATAATAAAGTACCAATTACCAACTAATATGGCATCCAGAGCACAACCAGTACAAACAAAATATTTTTACAAAACAACAATTATCTACAATCTATTATGTACAATTTTAATTAATTCACTTGGGTTAAGATTATTCGTTAAAATATCACATTTATTAATATCTAATGGTAAATGAATTCTCAACAGGGTTCTCACTATAAAATTATGGTTTGCATGTACTGTCACATGATAAAAGACTGAACAAATTATAATGTATTAAAACTACAAACAAAATATTAAGTACCTCTTGTCATAAAGTGTATCAGGAAATAATAGAGTACTTAAAAAACTACAGCCAAATGCTGTCTTCAACCGAAATTTAGTCTTGAAATTTTTAAAATACATATTTACACCATTCCCCAAAACAATAGTAAAATACAGAACAAAAACAGAATGATGGAGTATGGTAAATGTCTTTGTTTTTCTAAAAGATACATAATTAATTACTTTTATAACAAAGTAACAGCCAAAAAAGTCATATTAAAAATAGACAATATTGTATTTGCTGCCATTTTACAGAAAACACTTTGTTCAAACACTTTCATAAAAGCTAGACAAAGTAAGTAATATAGCTTCTCTCCTAAAACAATGTTTGACAAAATTTGTGTATGTTGAAAAATACAAATAAAGTTGATTTTATGGATTGGATAGAAATACGGACCTAGATGTATAATACAAAAATACTTGATTCTTTTTACATAAATTTAAATAATTTATATTCCAGCAATTTTGCATTGATAATAAAGGAAAAATGCCATATCTTTTTGGGCATTTTTAAGACCCATCACTAACTATAAATTAGCAAGTTCAAATTTTGAAAGTATCAAGACATTCTTTGAAATGACAAATAAATATTTGAATAAAAGAAATTTTTATGTGGAAAAGCAGAATGATGTAAAATGGGATGGTGCTCTTGGAACGAAGTACCTAATCCACATAAAATAAATATGAGAGTAGCGATAATTATTTACTTAGCCCAGCAGTGTCATCAGAAAAATCCAATGTACAAAATATAAGAGCCAGATTGTCATTGGGTTGTATAAAAATGTTGTTTGTTTACTTAAATGCCGAATCAGGTGAAGAACTTTCTACGAAGTGGCAGTATCTTTGCGTGTGGAGAACGAAACTATCGAGCGAATCCCTTTCATTGAAGTCTAAAACAAATACAATTATTACAATTTGATTACGTAAAGGCCCGTTTACACTTGGCTGGTTGCCAGCGCTGACGCTTGGCTGCTGTGAGGAAGCCGCTAACATCAGCTTGGTGTGAACTCCCAATCTTTGCTGACATGGCGTCTCTGTCAGCGTTACTGCCAGCTGCTGCTGAACAGCTGATTGTCTGTGCTGGCTACCAGTCTCAAGTAAGCGGGCCTTAAAACATGAATATCAAATAATCTAAGCTACCTGTGATATAAAAATATGTATTAATAAGGAAAACATATAGAAAAAACATATATGTAGAAAATAGTCCAAAAAAATTACTTATAATAATTCTTGATTAATGACAGAGCCAACCAAAATTAAAACAGGGATGTTGACTTTTCTAGGAGGCTTTAAAACATGTCAGTCCAACAATTGTAATAAAATTATATTTTTTGAAAAGGGTTTTTTTTCATACAAATGTACAAATGTGCGTGTTTTTTTTATTATTAATAAAAAAGGATATATTTCCCCAAAAAACTTGTGGCAAAAGATACTTTTTAGTGGGAAAGTGATGTTTAAGATCTAAAATAGTACTAACAAATAAAAATAATATTTTGTCGAAAATACATGATTTATTCTTAAAAATTATACCAATTAAAAGACACGGTGTTTTTTTTTTTACATAAAAGACGGTTCAATCAACCACGCATATTGATAAAGTCAGTCTAAATAAACAATACAGACCTTACTAAGGAAATGTTTAACTACCCATTTAGATAGCAAAAATTACATATATATGATCACTTTTAATATCTTTAATTGAAAAAAGCAAAAAATATTATTGATCGCTGCAACATTTTTTTGCTGCCTTTCATGTTGCAACGTTTGTATTTATACTTAAGGAAAAAATAACTATTTATTTTGTCATGTCTTGTCCTGTATTGTTTTGTCAAGTAAATGAAATCACTAGGCCTTCAAAAGTGCACTCCCAATCAAATTGATATATTTTTTAACTAAACTAGTTTTGCTTTGTCTTTTATGTTAATTAAATATATACAAAACCATAAACTATTTTAGTTTATCAAATATTTCAAGTGTGACAAATTGTGTTCATTTAATAAAGCGTGGAAATGGAGCAGTACAGCAAAGTTCACAAAAATAGATAATTAGTCAAATAAGGCCATCTAAAACATGTGATAAGAAGTTGAAGTGGAGGTAAGAATTTAATGATAATATTTGTGTTTCAACTTTACAAAAAAAGTGTAAAAAGTAATAATAAAAATGCAGTGTAGCAAGTGAATATGCAAAAATGTGAGAGACAAAATAATCACAACTGGTGCCTCGGACTGAAAAATAAAGTTAGGTTTTTGTTATTAAATGTGGAAACCTATTTGTTATAAGTAAATTGTCTAAAACTAAATGGTCTTTGAGGATGAATTTAATGAAAATAGAGCTCAAAAATGGTATTTTTATAGTATAACTTTATTTTTGTTGGAACCTATTCTGGTAATAGGACCTCATTCGCATAACCTTTAAGCCTTTGTACAAATTTGTAGCAAAGAGATTTAGAACCATCCCTCACTTGTAATAAATTGCTTCCCAGCAATCATCATATCATTAATGGGAAAAGTCAACGTAAGCAAAAAGGATGAAATGTTTTAGAATTAAAATGAACTCAATCGTTAAACAGGAGTTGGTAGGTATAAACTATACTACTACACAGCTTAATAATCTTTAAATACTGATAAACAGGGGAAATTCTGGTGCTCATTACTGGTACATGTATATATAAGTGGCAAGAAGGAAAACTGTATGCTAATATTCTATCAACCACGATGATTGAGTATAGAAGGGCAAAATGTAAAGGGCCCCAAAACAATAAGGAAACATGGAGTGAGATTCAAAAATTCCAGTGTTCAACAGATGAAGTATTAGATATCTAAATTATTAGATATTGTGAGGAATTTCTTGGCGGTAATAAAACGGGGAAGATAATAAAATCTTATCACTGTAACTAACATACATCTTTTAGGGCAAAATGCACTTAACATTTTATTTTTCAACTAGAGAGTTAATTCTGGAATCGACCAAGTCACAATTTAGGCACCAGTGTATGTCTGTGTGTGGTGTCGTGTGCATACATGCCAACATTGATACAGAACCTCATACCTCCTCCTCCTCATACCTCGCCCCTTAGTACTTGGTTCTCCTCTTCTACAAGGAACCAAGACATTCACATCAACATCACCAAAATTTAACTACTAAAGAAATTATAAAAAAAGGTTTTTGTTTAAAAGGATATTTAAAAATAGAATATTTTAAGTGAGTAAAAGTGCCCTGAAAAATTTTTAGCAGTAAAATGTTGTAATGACATTGCATCTAATTATAAAATTCTGTAGTTTGATTCGGTAAGGAATTAAAATAGAAATTAAACACTCTTGTCGTGTTTCTCTTGAGGTTGATAATACATGCTAACTATAAAATATTCCCTCTTTGTGTGTAAAGTGTTATGTATCTATCATCCCAAGAGTGGACTTACATTCACTTTTAGTCAATCCTTAAATCGGACCTAAAAAGGTGTCAGACCTCAAAAACTGTCCTTAGTCATTGTTATTTGATCAGAAGAGAATTTATCTGCAATTTTAGTGGTCTACTGAGTAACTGAAAAGCAACAGATTTAAAATGACTAGTAAGACCGACCATACAGAGGATTCAACATTTTTGTCTTCAATCAAGACATTTTTCTGTTTCACATGACAAAAACAGATATTACAATGTTAAAATATGACATTTTGTCTCAAGAAAAACGTTGTATCCTGTGTGCAAACAGCTTGTAAGATTAAGTAAGAAAGTAAGATTGACTGTTGATAAGAGAGTGTCTTAAAGGATATATATTCGCTTTTTGACTATTTTTCTTATCAAATAGGCAATAAAATAGTATGTGAAACTTGTTTATCATCATATTTGTTTGATGATATACATACAACATATTTGTTTGATGAGTAATCATTGATATATACTGACACATTATTTTTGCTTGAATAAATTTTGTATAAGGTACTAACTTTTGAAAAAAAAACATTAAAAGTATTACCTTCTTTTTTGATCCATTGAGGAAGTCTTTATACATCTCTGAACGCAAATATCTCGAGTAACTGTCACTTTTCATGAGATGATAAACATGTGCCTGAAATCAGAGAAATTTATCAAATAAGAACTACTCGAGGACTCCCAATATAATAGGAAAAATTGTTATGCTTTCCCAAAGCATCAGGTAGACATTTTGTCACTTTATGTTTAGTGTTTTATGTATTTTAAAAGTTGACAAGAGAATTTCTTCATAAGTCATCGCCCAAAGGACGGACTAATCGCCACAAACACAGAGTTGGTTAGGAGCCCAAATAGTTAGTAAATACAGTACACCTCGGATTATCCGGACCTCACATTATCCGGATCCCGGATTTTCCGGACCGGTCCATCCGAGAAATTGAAAAATTAAAATCACGGCAAAAACGTGATTTTACCGAGTTTACGAGTGAAATTTGCCTTCTAAAATTAAAACGCAAATGTATTACATTACCGTACGCATTTGGAATTTCAATAGTTGAAGGAGTCACATTGCCTAGGCAGTAAAATGAACGTATTTTTCTGGTTTGCTACTTGGGGCGCTAGCAGTAATCAATTGCTGTGACTTAATGTGTCACGTTATTTTTTTCAAGAAGAGGTAATGTATAAAATTTTGAGTTACTTCAAGTTTTGTCATGATTATTCCAAGTTTGAGATATTTTGAGTTATGATTGAAATAACAATTTCAAACCTAAACCGTGAGTACGGTAAAAGTTAACATTATATTCGTACGACTAATAATGAAGTTTAGTTCTTAAATTTGTTTCAAAATTTATCCCCCGGAAAATTTGAAAGACTTACATGTTGTAACTGCCTTGACACGCCGTTTGCAGTATCAATTTAGTAGGGGCAAAGGTACGCGATCGCTAATTAGGCGATATTGTAATGACCTCGGATTATCCGGATTTTTTGTTATCCGGATCGGTGTTCCGCCATATTAATCCGGATAATCCGAGGTGTACTGTACAACCCATTTTGGTCCAAATCAAATGTAACATACAGTATTGATGTCATGGAAAAAAGAGCAATCAGGCTTCAGCCCTTTAGTTGAAATGAACATTTAGGGACACCTTCAGCCACCTAAAGATCCTCATGGTAGTAAACCTCTACAATTAATGGGATAACATACTGTGTTTACCACTTTCAATATCTCAGTTAAAAGCACAATTTCTCAGTTCTAGGCTTGCTATTAGATAACATTTTCAACTCGTTGCGCTCCTAAGAAGAGGAAAGAATTTAAGTTCTTATTAGAAAGTAAGTTCTCTTATAAAAACTTATATTACTGTCCATAACTCTTTCAAAACTCTAAAAAAAGCCAAATCAGTTTTTTTATAAATATTATTTTGATTCTGACTGTTGAAGCGAGTCGGTATACTCACGGCAGCGGTGTCGAACGTCCAGCGGTCGGGCTGCGCCATGTTGCGTTTGGTGATCTCATGGGAGTGGGAGTCGACGTTGATCGGACAGCTCGCGTCCGGCGCCAGATACTCGGCCCAGATCTCCCCCACTCTCTGCGCCACGTCCTTCTGCGGCAGCGCCTTCAGCTCCTGCACGGCCTCCCAGAATCTGTAATGAAAGTGTTGAAATATTCACACTTAAGAGGAATTGAACACTTACGATAGATATTTATGTTTGTTTCATATAAATGTCTAATATATGCCACAATTTGTCAGGCAAAAGTTCTTGGGGGCTCTAAAGACCTTCCACGGTTCAATCAATGAAAATGCAACAGACTTTTAGAATCTAATGAATCGTTTAAAATTAGCTCTTGATTCAAAAAATATAAAAGGATATTCACAGAAAAAGCTATTATTGGAATGAAAATTTATGACTGACATGTTAAGAAAGAATTTGTTAAATATAAATATGACTGAAAGCGAAGCTTAATACACAGTTTAAGTTAACCACATAACAAAGCTAAAAAATCTAATTTCTGTTGTGAATTTATTCACACCCAATGTAAACATATTTTTAATATCAAATGCTTTTGTGGCCTTGGTGTTTACAAAAAAAATCTACATTCTTGGAATTTACAATATTATAACATAAGTTTATTGGAAGCCTATTCATTTTGAAAATAACAATACATTACTTACTTTAAATTTTCACCACTGAACTCTTTTTCCAGGAATTTGATGAAATGTTCTCTTCCTACAGGGTCTGCTAAAAGCTCCTTTAAACTGAACGCCCATCGTTTAACTCTCCTGGCAGAGATGTCTTTCCTATATAAAATTGTCTTTTATTAGAAATACAGTTTGAAAAATAAATTATATCATAAAATTATTATCAATCTGTGAGCTAAACACTTTTACTATGAATAACTTACTTTGATTTACATTTTTTACACGTTACATTATACGTTACAGCTCCTTAACATTGTTGGCACTCAAATCTCAATCTAACAAAACAAAATCAAACGAATCAAAGATCAGACAGTTCTAATGGACCGCACCTTAAAAATGTTTACTCATCAAGTTGGTAACTGTGAGTGAAACAATGTATAAACACAGTGTATGTTTTGTTTACTAACACAAGAGTTGGCACCCTGACAGTGTGTTACTATTCCAGTTCGTTTTATCCTGTGATCAAGGATGTTTAGTGGTCATGATTAGAATATAAAGCATGAGATTCTAAAGAAAAATGTTACAAATGTATCCAATTGACACACTGCGAGAGGATTTTTTTTTTAATTTTGGTAAAAAAAGTTTTAACCAAATTTTACATGAACATAAACTGTATTTTTTAAATTATATTAACAAAAGACTAAAGACAGACTACTAAATTCATATTGTAAACGTAATCATACTAATAATATTAATTTTGTTCAGTTGCAAAAGTACCACCACTGATTGTATCAATCGTCAACAAACCATTAATGAATAGTTTATTTAGCGAATAAACCATAAACAGCAACACTCACGTTTCTTTGTACTGATCCCAGAACTCTGGACTGTCCGATATCCATGGATTTGCTATTTCTGGTGGAGTGAAGAATGAGTCGTATTCTGAGTACTGCTCAAAATAACTTATGTACCTGCAAAACATGTTCATTGAGAGAGTGTATTAAGATAGGAATTTTTAATCTAGCTTCATTCGCTAAGTTCTTTCATTTTGTTGCATAATGATAGGTTGAGTTGGGTGAATACTCTCTCTTTAGGTTCATAATTATTATTTTTTATATATATGTTGATAATTTAGACAGCTTTATTGTTAATTGATGTTTAAAATACAGATTATATTTCGCATTATCTTCACTAAAAGCAAACTGCACAATCAAAGATCTAATGTTTTTCTTGTATGAGGAAAAAGACAAATTTTTCATAGAATCTGCATTTATTTAATATGCTAGGGTTTTTTTGTGATCAATGCTCTTCCTTCAGTTCAAAACTGATTTTAAAAATGTAGGGGCTGTAGGAAATAGCACGGCGTGAAGATTTACAAAATCTACAAAGGTACAAAAGTTACAAAGGTCAGACTAGAGTCAGAGTAGAGTCCTAGATGCCCTTCAAGTTTCGTATGAGTCTATAAGTTCAGTACAGGAATAGAAAGTTCAAAGGAGACCATTTAGAAATGTAAATAAATGAAAATTTTAAAGCTGCTGAGAAGGGAGTGTTCACTGGAATCAGGAGCACCAAATAAGGCAGATAATTGAGTGTGCTTGCTGCTGGCAAAATCAGTATTTATTATTTTTTGGGTAGTTAATCAACTATCTGATCGTAAGTAAACACGAATGCGAACGTGAAACGCCCTGAAAAACAAAAACAAATATTTAACAGAACAACAAAAACATTTCATTTAGTCATTTCATTAGGCCGTTTAAGCCTAAGCCTAGTTTTTTTCGGCTAAATACTACTCGCTAAATACCGAGTAAGCCTAGTTTTTTCGGTATTTATGGAGTAAAAAAACTATTATTGAGGTGAAACCTGAATAAAAACGAAGAAAAATAACTAAACGACAAAGAAAAATCCATCATAAGAGTATAATTCTATGTTTTCATCCATTTTGAAGGTCCAAAAGAAGTTTTTGGTCGCCCCATGTTAAGCATAGGGCAAAAGGACAGGCTCTGACGTTTTCGTAATAAATACTTTATCGAAAAGAAGTTTATACTTCACGATAGAAGTGAATAAAAATTATGAACATATTTAACATATACATTTTAACAATATAACATAAATACCCCCCATTGCAGCAGACCTGCATACTCAGCGAATTTCAAATGCAAAATAACATATTTTAATCCAACGTAGCGAGATTTGACAATCTTTGGTAAGCTTCATAAGAATAACATGGGGAATGAGTATACAGGTTTGCTGCTACAGGTATGTTTAAACTGGTTGGTTTTAATTCAATATTTAATATTTAGAAGATCTGAACTAAAAGAAGCCATTTACCAAGTTTTATCAAGATATGTTGAGAAATAAGCGAGATATAGAATTTTACTTATTGCCCATAAGGTTAACATTGAGACAACGTACTGTGTTTACCACTTTCAAAATCTAGGTAACTAATGGACAAAGAGCAGTGATTTAAAATACTAAATTGTTTGTTTTTTTTTAGCTGAATTCAATGGTGCCAACAAAAATTTAATAAATTTGATTTTTCTATGTGAAAAACTCAAAAAACCCATTTTTGGGGGGTTTATCCCCCCTTACCCCCCCCCCCCTTCCGGTGGTCTGATCGGGCTGGTTCACGAACTCATCAAAGTGATTACCACTTTACAAGTCAGTACCAAATTTCATTAAGATCGGACCATATTTACGGCCGCTAATTTTCTTCACAAAAGCTTAGAAATGCAAATAATTTTAGGATGACAATAAATTATTTTTGTCATTAAATATTACTTCATTCATATTCTGAAATAGTTTAACCATCAATATTATGCCACAATTGGGACTGCTATTTGTAATCATCTTTACTTTGTGAACATTCAGAAAATCAATTATCTTGTGTTTGACTAAATGTAAATATGTTATTTTTTTAGGATATAACCAATTTAATTAAAACCTTTCCAAATAACTCCTTTCAACTCTTGAAAATGTAGTAAGTAACTAGAATAATTATGTAAGTTTAACTATTTATTTTAAAGTGAAACTACTGTGGAATTGGGGAGTCAAATTATAAATTTTCAACATAAATTATTTTTTTAGCCAGTTTGATCAATTTTATGCAACATAATACACAAAATATTTATGACCTATCAGATCATTAACTTGTTTTGGAGATAGGCTTTCTAGTTTTGAGCTAGGGTATCTAAACATTAGTCTATTGTATCTTTTAAAATTAAAATCAAACTTCATAATTTGGTGGTTGTTAAAAAGCTCGGCTCAAAAAAGCTCGAGCTCAAAAACTTTTGAAAAAGCTCGGCTCGGCTCGGCTCGTCTCAAGTTCAAAAATCACTATTCACACACCCCTAATAATTATTATTAAACAATATAGATGATGCAATGCAAAACATCACTTTGGGTAAATTTACTGTTTAGGCTAAAGAAATCCCCTTTTACTTATGCTTTCCACAATTAGTTTTTTCATAGTAAATATAACAAGTTTTTAATTTACAAGATTTAATCAATTGTGATTTAAGAGTTCTATTGTATTTAATTAATTGTAAACAATATTATTAGGCCCACATACCTAACAGTTCAATCTTGTTTAATATTCTGGAAGAGGGTGAAAAATAGGTTTTCTTAGATTTTACTATGCTATGGATATTGTCTTCATTTATGTCATCAGGTCTTAGCTGTTAGTGAAAGTACAAAATTATTTATCTTAATAAAATGTGTTCTTTTAACAACATGTTAATTTCTTTACGACCCTTTACCTTATTTACATTTGAGGAATATAGATTACTATATAAACTATTAGATTATAAATAAATTGAATTAGGCTCCAGAAATATTTGGTAGGCCTAGTAGATTTACAATTCAGTGATTTTATTGCCGCACATACCGAACCGAACCGAACCGAGAACCGAAGTACAAAAAAATTAACCAAACCAAACCGAACCGACCATGAATTTTCTCTAACGCAGACCCCTACTTTTTTCCCATTGGGACAACATACTGTGTTTACCATTTTCAATATCTCAGTTACCAATGGACATGGAGCAGTGATTCAAAATACTAAATTGTTTGTTTTTTTGAGCTGAATGGTGCTAACAAAAATTGGATCATTTTTATTTTAATATGTAAAAAACTCAAAAAACCCATTTTTGGGGGGTTTACCCCCCTTTACCACCCTTTCCTGTAGTGTGATCGGGCTGGTTTACGAACTCATCCGAATAATTCATCGACCACAAAGTACAAATAGATGGAGCATAGGCCGCGCGCGATGAAGCAGGAGATTGTCCTTAGTCGGTGACAAGATGGCGGAACAAATTATGTAAAAGATTAAAAATAGGGTATCAAATTAAAGGTCTGAATCTCACAATCACTATGGTACCAATTATAAACTGTTTAGAGGCAGTTTACAAATCGTAAAATTCGATAACCTAGAAGCTTGTCCTGACATTTTTTAAGAGAAGCTGCCGCCGCGGAATTTACCTGTAACTTTCCTATGATGCGTAAACTGCTTCTAAACCATTTATAATTGGTACCATAGTAATTGTGAGGTTCAGACCTTTAATTTGATACCACATTTGTATTTTTGTGGTCGACTACATTTTTGTAAACAGCAGTTAAGGATTGATTTTGTTTTTATGCAGGCGCCGCACGGATAAACTCTCCCACAATAACTAAGTTATCGACCAAACTACGGCAGCTAATTAAAAAAATATATGATTTAAAAATTCAACTCTTTAGCAACAATTTACACCATTTTTTATTTTATCTGACCAAAAAATAAAAAAGTAGCAGCCGACTACTTTCTTTATGTCATATTTAAAAATTGAATAAAAACTTATGACATTTTATAATTTTTTTAAATAGAACAAAAATTATTTTGGTAATATGATTGATATTATTTCTGTTCAAATCTAAAGGACTATTCACATGCAAAATTTCAACCTTAAGCCTCAATGATAAAAGGTATAAACTACGAGTTATTTGAAACATGAGCTATGTCAGATTACACGGTTTTAGGCGTCGTTTTGTGTTTCTATACCGAAAGAATATGGCGGCCCCTGCTTCATTTGCTGCAATGCTATTAAGATAGGGATGCTCTGTCTATTTGTACTATGTGGTCGATGGAATAATTACTACTTAACACATCCATGCCAAATCTCATTAGGATCGGACCACTTTTACGCGAGTTATCATGCTGAACCCCTTATCTGCGACGCACGAGATAGCTCGTGGTAGTATTCTGTGCACTTAAGCGCAACGCATGAGATATCTAGAGAAACATCTAAGTGCCCTCTGCGCGATGCCCGAGCTTACTCGGATTTGAAGTTCTCAGCTGATTTATTTCGTTATTTTGTTAGTACAACTGTTCTGCAAGGTTTTAGCGAATTTCCCCCATAGGGAAGAAGATATTACCATAGGTCTCATGGTAACACCTAAGCGCGAGACCATGATAACTTTTCGTTTTGGGGCCACCAGAAGCAAAAAAACACCATTCGTTTGAATTTATATATATATATGTCTGTCAGCACGATAGCGGCTGCAAATATGGTCCGATCTTAATGAAATTTGGTACAGACATGTAAAGTGGTAATCAATTGGACGAGTTCATAAACCAGCCCGATCGGACCACTGGGAGGGGGGTAAAGGGGGATAAACCCCCCCAAAATGTGTTTTTTGAGTTTTTCAGAAAGAAAAATAAAATTTATTGAATTTTGGCCAGTACCATTAAATTCAGCTCGAAAAAAAATTTGTATTTTGAATCATTGCTCTATGTCCATTGGTTACCGAGATATTGAAAGTGATAAACACAGTACGTTGTCCCAATGTTAACCTTATGGGGAATCAGTAAAATTCAATATCTCGCTTATAATTAAACATATCTTAATAAAACTTGGTTTGTGGCTTCATCTAGATAAGACCTAATGTACTTTAGGCCAAAACCCCCGAAATTTCCATTTTTTGGCAGCAAACCTGCATACTCATTCCCCATATTATCCTTATGGAAAATAAAATAAATGCTACATCTTCCTTATTTTTTTGACATATCTTGATAAAACTTGGTATATGGTTTCTCCTAGTTCAGATCTAAAATATTGAATTAAAACCTCCCAGTTTTAACGGACCTGTTGAAGCAAATCTGCATACTCATTCTCCATGTTATTGTTATGGAGCTTACAAAAACATATTAAATCTCACTACGTTGGATTGAAATATGTTCTTTTGCATTTGAAATTCGCTGAGTATGCAGGTCTGCTGCAACGGGGTATTTTCTTTCAACGACTGTACAGTTGACCCTGACGAGTTGCAGACCGTTTGGTGCTGCACTCTAGTGGATTTCTCTGGAACTACGTCCACGCCACGAGTTCTGCAGTATCACGTTCGTCGCGTAGAGACGAAAACCTCGTGTGTTGGTGTTGATCGTGTAATTAAACTGCGTGCTACTGATCATGCGAGGAGCAAATCACTCCGCGCTTAAGGGGGTAAAGACACATAGATAAATATATATATTATTGATTAGCTATTCGAATGGTGCGATGAATATAAAAAATAATTTAAAAAAAATAGAAAATTCAATTGTACATGACCATTTTTAATAATTACAGAAAACAACAAATACCCCCGTTGCAGCAGACCTGCATACTCAGCGAATTTCAAGTGCAAAAGAACATATTTCAATCCAACATAGCGAGATTTGACATGTTTTTGTAAGCTCCATAAGAATAACATGGGGAATGAGTATGCAGGTTTGCTGCTACAGGTATGTATAAACTGGTTGGTTTTAATTCAATAATTAGTAGATCTGAACTAGAAGAAGCCATTTATCAAGTTTTATCAAGATATGTTGAGAAATAACGGAGATATAAAATTTTACTTATTTCCCATAAGGTTAACATTGAGACAACGTACTGTGTTTACCACTTTCAATATCTCGGTAACCAATGGACATAGAGCAGTGATTCAAATTACAAAATTGTTTGTTTTTCTGAGCTGAATCCAATGGTGCCAACAAAAATTTGATTAATTTTATTTTTCTATGTAAAAAACTCAAAAAACCCATTTTTGGGGGGGTTTATCCCCCTCTACCCTCCCTTCCGGTGGTCCGATCGGGCTGGTTTTCGAACTCATCCGAATAATTACTACTTTACACGCCTATGCCAAATTTCATTCCGATCGGACCATTTTTGTGAGCGCTATCGTGCTTACAGACACATATATATATATATACAAATTTGAACGAATGGTGTTTTTGGTATCTGGGGGCACCAAAACGAAAAGTTATGACGGTCCCGCGCTTAGGTCTTACCATGAGACCTACGGTAATAGCTTCTTCCCTATAGGGGAAATTCGCTAAAACATAAACAAAGCACACATGGTATTTAAGAATCATAACACATATGACAAATTATACAAATTATACAGACAGTACATAGTACCGAACATATATATAGGCCTAGGCCTATATATATATATATATATATATATATATATATATATATATATATATATATGTATGAAAATAAACGAATAGTGTTTTTTGCTTCTGGGGGCCCCAGAACGAAAAGTTATCATGGTCTCGGGCTTAGGTCTTACCATGAGTACTTCGTTAACAGCTTCTTCCCTATAGGGGAAATTCGCTAAAAAGAAAGTGACTGTAACAAATGGTGAATAATAGTAAATAAAAATAATACTAGTAAGAAAACAAAAAGACATACGACTCGGCAACTTTGGATATCTTGAAGTTGCGGCGGTCGAGGCGGGACTTGAGCATGGCGATCTCCTTGTTGAGTGCCTCGACGGTGGCCGTGGTCTGAGTGTTGCCCTGCGCGTCGGCCCTCGACGGTACGCTCTTGTTCATCCGACACGCCTTCTTGATATCGAGCTCCGTCGTGTTGACACACCCCGGCTGTACAGGGAGACATTACTGCAGCATGGGCAAATAACCTTAACTTCTTTTTGCACATGGCTTATTGCACTTGCAAAAATTCACCATTCAAATCCAGGCAAAATTGGACAAACTTGTGAATACTCATAAAAAAATAAGAACTTGATTGAAATTACAAAACAATTATAGGGCTTAAAAATTGAAAGCACTCTGAGGTTTGGCAACATATCTCAGACTAATAAGATTTGACCTCTCTTCAGAGATGTTGTTGAAACAATAATCTATTATTACAAAGTAACATAGAAATTAGTTTGTGCAGACATATTAGGGCTATCTACACAATTTGTGTCCTTCCATCACATCATGCAAAATCACTTTGATAGAAATTTTTATTTACTTAATCTTGGGAATTTACTCAAGATATGAATTGTGATTAGTAACAATACATCTGTTTGAATTACCATCGGCCGATGCACGTCCCAGAAAGCTCGTTCCTGACTGTCCAGAACCTTCCGCTCCAGTTTATCCCGCTTCTTGTCCACTTTGCTCTGGGCTTCGGCTTGCATAAAGATGAACTCCCACTTGCGGGAGAACATCTTCTGCAGTCTCGCCAGACTCTCGGCCTCATAGTCCGCGAGCTCCAGTCTGGTCTTGTTTTGCATCGTGCGTTTGCACAGATACACAGCTGAAAACCACAACCAAAAAAAAAACATGAAATAAGATGGTTGCATGCCGCCGAACCATCGTCTACATGTTTCCATACTGCTGAGACCTATTCTATTCTTTACATTGCTCGCCCAATGTGTTCCAAGTAAAAAATTAGAATGTGTGTATAATACTGCACATGATTGAAGTTATTAACAGTCGAATAATTATTAAATATTGTGCAGTCACTGATTTTATCAGTATTTTATTACTGCTTTCCCTCATATGGCAACAGCCTTTCAAAACAGGATTTAGGTCGGATCCAAAAGCTCCAAAACTCTGCTGTTCGCTTCGTTTTTTGTTTAAACCGATACAACCATATATCCCCATACCGCGAAGCGGTGAAGCTGCTGCCTGTGGAAGCTGTATGCAGCATGATGACATGTTGTATGACACACAGAGTTTTGATGGCAAGCGAGCCCGACTACCTTTGCGAGAGGCTCTCCTTCCGCGTCAAGGTCTCTCAACGCAGAACTCGCTATGGTGGGAGACTCCACTTTCTCAAAGTAAATCTTGAATTTGGGCGGAAAAGTTTTTCTTACTTTGGCCCCCGGTTGTACAATGAGCTCCACGATAGCCTAAAAAGCTTAAGCTCTGCTTCTTTCAAAAGAAATATAAAAGAATTGTTAATAGAGCATAGTTAAGTATATAACCTATTTTTTTGTAAATGTATTTTGTAGATTTTTTTTAAGATTTTTTAACTGATTTTTCAGTATTAAGTTGAAGAGTTGTTCTGAAAAGCTGGTGTACCAGAGAAACGCTTGTTCAATAAAAGCATTATTATTATTATTATTATTATTATTATAAGAATATATTTGGCATTTGTAATGGTCATCCTCCACTACATATTAGAAGTTTCAATTATTGTGATCACAAAATTTTACACTGTTCTTATTTTATAGTTTTAAAATCCTCCCAAAGTTTGTTTTGATGGCCCTCTGAGTGCCACATCCCCCATTCTGGGGGAAATAAACGAACATCCCCCATTGCTATCAGAGTGAAATAAACTAAAATAAAATTTTTCTTCTTAACATTATTAGAACTATTGATATTGTTATCAATGGATATTTTATCTATTCAAATGCAGGGAGGATTATGAGGCCTTCTTTGTCTGTAAAAAGTTTATCATTTTATTTACTAACACAACATTTTCAAGAATACATGATAATTTATTTTCTAGGCATGTTGATAATAAAAGACATAGATATAGATGTATCAAGTAATAAATACTTGGCAAACCTAATTTAAAAAAATCAGATTTCATTGACTAGAAATTTTTAAAATAATATTTATTCTTACCATAGTCAGTATTTTCTGGTTCCCAACAGTTAGAAGGCCAAAAATATGGAGTCTGCAAATAAAAAAGGATCACTTTTAGTGCTTATAAAGATTACAGAGAAACACACAAATAAATGGTGGTTTTAAGAAATATAAGCCTTTACTAAAGAATGTTCCTTAGAAAAAGATGTTTGATGAATTTATCAAACATATCTTTAAAACAGTTTTAAATTAACCCCTTAACCGCCGCACACAAGTTAGCTCATGGTAGTATTCTGAACGCGCTCCGCCACGCACGAGATATCTCATGCGTCACCCTTGCTTCATTGACCGCCACGCCCGAGTTTACTCGGATTTGACGTTCTCAGCTGATTTATGTTGGTACAACTGTTCTGCTAGGTTTTTCCTGTTAAGACTGTACAGTTGACCCTGACGAGTTGCAGACCATTTGGTGCTGCACTCTAGTGGATTTTTCTGGAACTACGTCCAAACCACGAGTTCTACAGTATAACGCTCGTCACGTTGAGACGAAAACCCGGCGTTTTCGTGTTGATCGTGTAATTAAAACTACATGCTACTGAAAATCCGTGGGGGCTAATTTCTTGGCGCTTAAGGGGTTAAGTTCTCACAGAAGAGTCATCTCAGTAATCCAGAAGATATCAAACCACAGTACTGCCGAATTAGATAAATAGACAGATTGCTGGAAAATGTTCACAAATTTATTTCCGCTTTTATCAGTGATCAGTAAGTATGTGTGACTGAATTTTATGCTTGTTTGTGTTTTTTATTATTTTATTCCTGTCATTTACAAGTGATTAAAAGATATCCAGATTTAATTTTTTTGATTTTAATTTAACCAGTTTTTTAAATTTGCTATTTGCTTCTTTTGTAAAGTTATCTCCATTATTTACCCGCGATAGGTATACACACAAACGAAAAATCTATTTTAAACGCTGGACTGTTGGAGGGTTGGATTGACACAGTACACAGTTCCAGATTACAGGCAATCTACTGTATACAAGGTTTGCCTGGTCACTTACATGAATAATGTTTAAACATTAGTTTCTGCAGGAATCTTTCAACAGAATATCAGCAAATTAGTGACTGCAAAAAACATAATAATTATTTTTTAAATTGTTTATTTTTTTATTTTTTTGTTAATTATTTTTTAATTCAAGAGACGAACAATGAACATAATAATTATATAATGATTATTATAACTTAGTTCTAATCTTACTACCATAATTCAGCTTTTTTTGTATCTACATACAAATATGACAAGATTTTACTTCAATCAATGATCATTACAAATTCAACCATTGCAACAAATATTGTAGTTAAAAACGTTTATGGTCCATATAAAATTACATGGCCCAGACCATATATAAGCCCCATACTAAAATTAACATTAGTTTAATGGACAAACTAGGCCAAGTCCATTAGCCACAGACCATAAAATGGCTTACAGCACAATGTCTATTCAACCAACATTCGGTTTGTAAATGTTTGTAAAACATTTGTAAAACAAGCGAATGAAACACGCTTGTAAATCAAGGTTTATTTATTTATTTATTTATTTATAGGTATGACATGTTTGTTTTGACTGGGGTATTGGTACTAGGTTGAAGGTGATACTTTTTTATACAAGCTCAATAAGTGAATATCAAAAAGTTACTCTTTGGTTGAGTGACAAACTATTTTTTTGTCATATACTACTGCAAACAATAATAAGTTAAGAGGGCAATTTTATCAAATTAAATTCAATTCCTCAACCAAAAAGAGGGACATAATTCCAAAGTTTTTTTTTTGTGCTAATATCACATGAAAACCACTGTCTGTCAGACAGAATACCATCTTAAAGTTTTCTAAGAAAACTTCATGTAGTACCATAAATAAAGCAAAGAATGGTAAACAAAATCATATAAAATATTAAAAAGCAATAAAAATAAATTTCATATCAAAAAACCCTAAGAAGATTATTTTACAATGTTTTTAGATACATACATACATACGTACGTACATACATGATGTCTCTGTCCGTGGTCCTTTGCCACAAGGAATTGGACAGGTCAAAAGGTTCTAGCAAAGAATAACTTAGCCTAACTTAATATTAAACCTTGTTACCAGATGAAAAAACCAACCTGAAATCTATAAAAGGTGTTGTCATTTTTAACGGTCAGCATGTGGTCATCGATAGGGAAGAAGTATCCATGAGAAGCCATGAGATGTCCGAGGTGCAAGGCTTCGGCTGGTAAACACCACAGATATTTATTTACACACAATTATATATATAATGTACAAAAAAATACATGGAAAATACTCTAGAAAAATCCAAGAATTACATTCAAAAACTTAAGAACATTAGATTACAAGCCAAACAAGTAAGAGAAAAGACTGAGGATTTCAATCATATATAGAACGCCATGCAACTGTTTAGCAGATATCATATTATGCTCCCAATATTTTTTAGACAAGTACAAACAAATTTTAATCAGATCTTGGGTAGCAAAAGTAGCAAAACAAGGCAATAGTTGTCAGCAGGCAACAAGCAATAAATATATATGTTAAGACATGTGAGTGATGTAGATAATGTCTCTTGTTTCACCTACGTATCTTTGAATAGTAAAATGAGACTTCTGGAGGAGGACTGATTGCTAATTCAACACTTTTACGCATAATGAAGGAAGGTAAAGGGGTTTTAGCTGGCACTGTACCACAGTATCAGCAGTGAAAACGAGGGGGGGAATATGCAGTGGCGTATGAAGGGTCTTATGCCATGAATGTGGTCAATTGGGATGACACAGGAGTGTAAGTGTAAGTGTAAGTGTAAGTATTCTCAATTTGTAATTCCTTTTTTTGTATTACAAGTAAAAAAATTACAAGTTTTAACAGTTATTTGTGCATCTAGGGACCTAGGGTGACAATTTTCCCGAGGGAGGAAAATTACTTGAGACCCTTAATGCACACAACATTTTTCCTCCACCTACGCCAATAACAACTATGAACTATGACAATCATGTATTTAATTTCATAAGCGATTCTTTGTATCAATATTGTGGGCGTCTGGCAAACCGTAGCAAGATGGGAGAGGGCTCAAATTAAAGGTCTGTATTCCATGATGGCGGGAAAATACTGATATTACTTAAAATTCACCAGAAAACAAGAACTGACGTAAAGAATCTGTCATTTAAAAAGTATTAGGATCTAAAAACATCTACTTTGTTTACATAAAACAAGTGATTGATACTTTATTGAAAACCACTACTTGCTATTAACATAATATAGTGAAGAAAGTGTCATGACCGATACCTGTCACTGTGCGCACTCGCGGTCGATTTTTGTGAAGTCGTTCTGGTGTAGGCCTACTTTTATTCGTTACATAATGTGTTCGTGTGTCCGTATATGTTTGTGGTATATTTATAAACTGTTGATGACCTTTCACAAGTGATGATTTTAAGTTCTTGTACGAGGATTTGAAGATGAGGATGTGTCCTCAAAAAGCGTAACCCACCAAAAAGGATATACAGGATCACTCGGTAGCAGTCAGGTAATTTTATACCTTTTATAGTAGTAATAATATAGTGATCTAAAAGCCAGTTTACTGCTTAGTACTATGATAAAGAAGGATTGGTTTGGACTAAAACTTTCTCTTATTATGATTAGGGGCTTTTTGCACCTTCAAGCCACTAGTATAAATTTACCTCCATGTTATCCTTTGCTCCAACAAACTGGATTAGAATCACATATAGATAAATAACACAAGGTATTTGGGCTATATAATTAACCATTACCTATATATTGACGAGACACCTGTTACTGCGTACAGCAAATGATGAAATGTTTTGTGTCAATAAAGAAAATAAATAAATAAACATTTTATTCGCAATTTCGTACTATTTAAAAATAAAAACACTGACCAGTTTTTTCTATAAGCAGTCTGTGATTTCAAAAAAATACCTCCCAAAAGTAATAGGTCAAGAAACAATTATGTTCATAAAACGCTCGGCAACAACAAACTCTAGATCATGTGTTTATATTCAGTGTTGCCAATTTAATTCAGGCATACAAAGGTAATAACTTGGTATTAAATGCATATGGTTTTGTGTTATTAAGTTTAACACTGGAGTTCTTAAATTAAATTTAGAGTATGCAAAGTAAAAGTGAAGATGTAAATGAAAATCAATAGTGTTGCCATATTTTCTCACTGTCCATCTTAGTGTTGCCAGATTTCACCCCATGTATTTCTAATGAGATTACATTTAGTCCCATGGGAGAAATACTTTTAGTCCCTTGGGAGAAAAAGAAAGTGAGTGAGTCCTATGGAGTAAAAACTAGTACTTTAGTATTCTATTCCAAAGTTTAGAGGACGACATTGGATAGTAGGTGGCGGAAAAATATTTTTAAGGATAGCAACAAGTTCCTCGGCTATACAACTTCCTTATTTAAGTAAAAGATCAAATTCAAACTCAAGATTTAAGATTTGTTTGAAAACAAAAGATTGTATCGGATGTCATATTAGTTGACCTCAAAGAACCAGCTTGTGGTTTACCAAATTACCAGACTATAAAACAGAATTTCAATGATTTTTCAACATTGAAATTCGCACAAGAATTAAACGATATATAAACTAATTTAATAATGATAAATAATAATAAACTCTTGTCACACAAAGCAAACGTGTTTTTTTATACTTAATCACTTTTCAAGCTTGGCAAACATGATAGAGCATCAGGGGCAGTTGATAATTTCAAGAAAAAAAATTGCTGTATAAAATACATACTTGTATCCTCTACATCCAAGTTTTTGACCATCCAAAGAATAAGATCAGACCCTGAAACAGAAAATACCAGTGATTATAACAAAATCCTTAAGAGTTAATGCGCACTTGAACTTTAAAAATTGGTTTGACTTGAGAAATGACTCCTTTAAAAAAAGAACAAAGGGAATTTGAGTGGAAATTTTAATTTTTAGATTTCCTAACTATGTAATCTCCAGTCTATCAAGACTGTGTTATGGATAGGCCTACCCCTTCTTAGCCACCCACCACAAGACTGACAATAATTTAGTTAAGTCGAAAATACATTTCATAATTAATAGCGTATTAATAATCAGTGCTGGAGATATTTTAATGGTATTAATATAAAAATTATCATTAAAAACGGAGTCCATTAAAAATGGTCATACTTCGGCTAACACCGAAACAGCTTACTTATATTGACTGAGAAAAAAGTCAATCTGAAATGCATTTTCATCAAGGTAACAACAATTTTTATTTTTCATAAAATATTTCTCATCTGCGAAGTTCTTTCACTGACTCTTTTGAAACTTGCGTGTCTGTAACTAGTAAATACCCCCGTTGCAGCAGACCTGCAAACTCAGCGAATTTCAAGTGCAAAACAACATATTTCGATACAACATAGCGAGATTTGACATGTTTTTGTAAGCTCCATAAGAATAACATGGGGAATGAGTATGGAGGTTTGCTGCTACAGGTATATTAAAACTGGGTGGTTTAAATTCAATATTTAGTAGATCTCAACTAGAAGAAGCCATTTACCAAGTTTTATCAAGATATGTTGAGAAATAAGCGAGATATAGAATTTTACTTATTTCCCATAAGATTAACATTGGGACAACGTACTGTGTTTACCACTTTCAATATCTCGGCAACCAATGGACATAGAGCCATGATTCAAAATACTAAATTGTTTGTTTTTTTGGGCCAAATTCAATGGTGCCAATAAAAATTTGAAAAATTGTATTTTTCTATGTAAAAATCTCAAAAAACCCATTTTTGGGGGGGTTTACCCCCCTTTACCCCCCCTTCCGGTGGTCCGATCGGGCTGGTTTACGAACTCGTCCGAATAATTACTACTTTACACGTCTATGCCAAATTTCATTCCGATTGGACCATTTTTGCGCAAGTTATCGTGCTTAAAGACACATATATATATATATAGATATATATATAGATATATATATAGATATATAGATATATAGATATATATATATATTTATGAAAGTGAACGAATGGTGTTTTTGGCATCTGAGGACCTCAAAAAGAAAAGTTATGATGGTTTTAGGCTTAGGTCTTACCATGAGACCTACGGTAACAGCTTCTTCCCTATAGGGGAAATTCGCTAAAACACATAAATAATAAAAAATCGCCACCATCCTATTATTGTAAATTAAAAATGGTGGCTGTTCAAATTGTAATCATAAAACTAAGCTAAAACAATCAGATACTAAGAATAATAATTTTAGAAAGTTTGATCTTAATGACACATATAGGCCTAGTCTGAAAAGCAGGTTATAAATTGATGGAGTTATGACTATATTTAGCTGATGTGACAGCACAATTGGTCTAGGCCTATGTCAAGAACTAATAAACCAGTTCTAAGACAAATTCTTTTTATATTTCTCATATAATTTATGATAATATTTGTACAAATTTTCTCGAATAAAATCTCTTAAACCTTGATATCTTGATATATTTAAAACTCACATTAAAAAATGACTACTGAATTTATATATCGACGAAGCAAACTGGATTAACACTGCAGATTACCGGCACGCCAGGCTTGACCCTTAACTTAATGACCTTTGACCGATCTCTCTGGCCAGTTGGTGCTCCAAATTCATCCCATTTGCTTAATTAGACCAGGGGCCTGCAAGGTAAACACATTGCGATCCTGTAAGACAGTCAGGCTGCTCTCAAGGCACTTGACTCGTGCCTTGACTTGCTCGCACTTGTATGGTGGTGCTTCAACGCTCTTTGCGATCTGGGAAAGCTAAAATTTGTGCTTCTCGGGTGGATACCAGGCCATGCAGGCATTGGGGGCAACGAGAGCGCTGAAAAACTTGCAAAAAGGAGTGAACATGCCATTCTATGGCCTAGGGCCATGATGTGGCATTAGCAAAGCTATTGCCCACAGTGTCATTTATAACTGGGCCAAGGAACAGCACCGCCTTCGATGGTGCAAGTACCTTGGCCAATCACTAGGCAAAAAGCTGCTTCCTGAAACTTGTGCTTGGTTCACCAGTTGGCTGGTAAGGCTGGGCAGGAATTGGGTCAGGCGGGTAATTGCCTTGTTCACTAGACATGGCCTTTCAGGAAACATCTCTTCACCCTTGGTATCAATCAAGATGATCCGGAATGCAGACTCTGTGGCATCTCTGTCAAGACTGCATGGCACATGATCTTGGATTGTGGATTGGGGGCTTGGAGATGATCCCTCTTTGGTTTCCAACAACCAGGAGACAAACCAGATGCCAGCATTGGAAAAAAGCCCTTAAGCCTCAATGAGGTTTCAGTCATAGTGCTGCCAATCTAGCAGCATAGGGGAGCACAATAAGCTTCGGTTGACGTGCTGAGACCTTTTAAATACATACCCCACACTCCAATCAATCAATCAATAAATAAATCAATCAATCAATCATAATTTGATTATCATTAAAACTACTTAAAGAACTAAACTTAACGAATAATTTTTGGATAATACATTTTATATAGGCCTATCACTTTTTTCTATTCTCCTTTTTTAACTTTTCAGAGATTTTTTTTAAGTTCAGATTTTTTATCACAACTTTCAACTTATTTTGCAATTTACATTCCAATTTTAGTTAAGTCGAATTTATTAATTTTTACCGCAACACAGCAGACGCACAGATATACTGCCTATGACTGCTTATTCAAAAGATCAAAGACCATTTCTTTTATTCTTTTAGCAATTGAGTACTAATTATAAATATTAAATCTCGAACACGATTTTTTACAGTTTTATCCGTACTAACGTTTTGTTCTGTTAAGCTGTATATACATTTTTTAGAATCTACGCTTCTTTCATTCATCCAACAATGAGTTGTTTTGCTTCCTTGTTAGCTAAGATTGAAACCCTGAAATCAATATATCTTTTCCATTAAAAAAAACAGTTTTAAACATTTTGAGGTAATTAATATTAACCATATATTGGACCAAGGTATCCTTTGTTTTGAAGCAAGTTTCATTGGTATAAGGGAGCAAAAAATCTCCTTTTTTAAGATTATTTAACAATAGAATAATAAGTTAAAATAATGAAGAATCCTTCAACACTCAATTTTTACAAAACTAAGATTGGAATGTTCGGTACTTTGGTATTATACGGAGGCCACTGTTTTTAGAGAGATTGTTTTGCTGGACACCAAATAAATATAACTACATCATTGGGAAGAAAGTACTTTAATCAACTTACTGTCCAAATTTGACTTAATTATGATAAACGGGAATTGTGTTCTGCCTCCCAGAAGGCAGCGATGTCAGCGAGGATTGAGTGCTCACGTTGTCACCGCCACTATCGTCCACACCCGATCGCCACCCTTATACAGCGCGCTGCGGCGGTTATGTTGAGGTAGGTTATCATAAATATGTTAGTAGGACTTTCCTCGTTATGTTACGAATCAAACGGTACCAGATGAGTCATACTTTCGCCCGCCAAATCCTCTCCAAGTAGGCACAGGTCTGGTAATTGACCGGAGCGCGCGCATTACCTGTCAACAGGTTTTGGCAGGCGAAAGTATGACTCATTTGGTATCGTTCGATTCGTAACGAAATGAGAAAACTCCTACTAACATATTTCCTTAACATAACCGCCGCAGAGCGCTGTATGAGGGTGGCCTCCGTATAATACCAAAGTACCGAATGTTCTTAGAACATATAGAATATGTTGTGCAACCAAATTAAATAATACTTACCTGTAAATACAGAAGGTATTTTGGACATAAAGCTCTTTACTGTTCGAACAGGGACTCCAGTGTTTTCATCTTGCATTCTTTCCACAATTCCCTCCATCTGAAAACGTGGCTAACTCAATTTCTCGTAATACCAGACAATTAAATTTTTACATTAAGAAACACACCAACATTTTAAATCATTTTACTGTCTGAGGCCTTTCACCATCTATGCTGGCATGGTTATTTGAATTTGAATAGGCCTACCATGTGCTGGGCATTTTCAGTGGGGGAACTCTTTCTAGGACTGAGAGATTTACCAGCCTACAGCAATACGCCCCAGAAATGCTGTCAGCTTTCGGCAGTCAAACAATAACTTAACCGAGAGGTTTTCAGAAATTTGACAGCCATTAACAAGAGACTATCAGCCATGAAACAATTATAGATTCATATTTACAGGAATAAAACAGATTTCATGGCAGGAAAATGACTGAGAGATTTACCGACCATGAATTAGATAACATACCCCTACCCAAACTTAAGTCAAATCATTTTCAATCAATTCATTAAATTATCAATTTCCAAACTAGTGCCTAAATATCACTTCCAGAAATAAGTAATAGCTTACCCTACATAATGTTTATGATTGTTACCAGTAGCTAGTTTCTATATTACCTTCTTATAGACCAGGTGATTGGGTGTGTCATCGGAGTTAGGCGTGTGCACCTGTGCTGCCTGCTGCCCACCATTCGGCTCTTGCTTGCGCCTAACGGCTTTTTCGGAGCTCATTGTGACCATACTCAATGTTTCTTCATTTGCTTTTGGCTTGTTATTCAATTCATCTCATCAACAGTTTTCCTGAGGAGGAAATCCAAATAAGTATAAAATAACAAATTGCTAAAAAAACTGGGTTGTACTGTAGGCCAATTATTTGGAAAGAACCAGAGTAACAGATAGGCTACAGGCTAAATGTACTGACCCCACTCAGCTATTTGATTATTGAAATTTAATTTCACTGGCGTTCCTGAATGTAAATAAATAAAATGTGGCTTTAATATTTAGAGTGATTATCACAAGACTGATAATCAGAATAACTCTATAACTTAACTTATAAGTAGCGATTGCTTGATTATTTTTGTTTGACGAACCTAGCTTATAGCCTAGATGATCAATTCTGAGTTTATTATTTATTAACATTGACCAAGTGTACATAGCCTAATTAATAATGAACCAAGTCGATGATACTAGTTTATTTAAACTTATTTGCTTTAGCAGATCACACCTTTCCACATTTGCGTGCAGACTAAATTTAAAATGAATGCATATTGTTTAGGACAAAATATTTAATAATAAATTTCAAGTTTTTATTCCAAATATGCATTGTGTACTTGTTTTATTTACGGTGTTGTGATAAAACGGATTTTGACATAAAATATCGGTATAATTGGTTCAAAAGGGATTTTTGAGATCTTAAAATTCCAATAGCCTATTTATACAATAATTGGAAACTATACGCACAAGAGAAAACTTACTTATTTATTGTAATTCTTTAAAACACTAAGAAACCAGAGCGCAAATTGATTAAATTTAAGCCCTCTATCACATCATTTTTGACAAAGAATGGCGTTCTTGACAAGATCCAAACGCTAGCAGAAGACAATCTTTTTTTTCTTTCTCTTACCCTTTTCGTCCTGTTCCTTGACACATTCGATAGGTTTGCCAACAGTCTTGAAAAGTACATTACTGCAGTTGAAAGTTATATTATATACGTGTTAATCAAGTAGGTGGAAACATTCAACACTCATTGCAATATATCATGCGTTAAACCTAATATCATAATAAAATTTATTTTGACTAGCATTGACTTATTCCATGACCTGGAAAAATTCCATCACAAAGGGCCGTATCACCGGTCTGACACTTAAATGGAGCCAAGTGGTAAGCTTATTGGAGCGGGTTAGTTCGAAGCACTTTAGTTAGATGTCGTTGTAAAAACATGGTTTTCTTCTTCTTCACTGTATCAGCCAATCAAAACCACGATAACGATCTGCTAACTTCCTATTCCGTTTCCCCTGATTTTCTGTCACGACGTGTACACAACCAAAACGAGTTGGAATTAATTTGAGTGTGGGAAAATACCTAAGGTACTTTTGCCACTAGTGCAAGTTGTTTCGCGAAATAATGTACTGCGTGATTCATATTGTGCTTAAAGCGATTGATAGAAAATAAATATTAGATGTTTACATAAAAGGACTTAATAAAAATTAACTAAATTAATTTTTATTAAGTGCTTTTAAGTAAACATGTAGGTAATTTATTTTCTATCAATCGCTTTAAGCACAATATGAATAACTCAGTACAGTATTTCACGAAACAACTTGCACTAGTGACAAACGTACTTAATCAATTTAATCTAAACAAATCGGTAAAGCCATTAAAATTGAAAGTCTAGCAAACAAAACAAGAAAACGAAAATATAAACAAAAGTAGCCGACGACGACAATCGATATATCGCATCGACGACGATCGATATGTCGCATCGACGACCATCGATATATCGCATCGATCTTTTTAGTTCGTATCACTTTGTTCAGATAGCGCTGCTGTTCCCTTACCACGGAGTTAACAGGGAAGTGCCAACTCTTTACGAAGTTCATCATTACTCTATGTCCTGGAGTCCAAACAAGGCCACACTACAGTGGGGCCTTGATCCAAACTACGACAAAGGGACCGTCCATAAATTACGCCGTCTGAAAATAGGAGGAGGGGTCCAGAATGGAAATAACGATAGGACATAGAGTAATAATGAACTTCGTAAAGAGATGGCACTCCCATGTTAACTCGGTGGTAAGGGAACAGCAGCGCTATCTGAATAAAGTGCTACGAACTAAAATTATCGATGCGATATATCGATCGTTGTCGATGCGATATATCGATCGTCGTCGTCGTCGTCTGCTTTGTTTATATTGACGTTTTAGCGAATTTCCCCTATAGGGAAGAAGCTGTTACCGTAGGTCTCATGGTAAGACCTAAGCCTAAAACCATCATAACTTTTCTTTTTGAGGTCCTCAGATGCCAAAAACACCATTCGTTCACTTTCATAAATATATATATATATATATATCTATATATCTATATATATATATCTATATATATATATATGTGTCTTTAAGCACGATAACTTGCGCAAAAATGTCCAATCGGAATGAAATTTGGTATAGACATGTAAAGTAGTAATTATTCGGACGAGTTCGTAAACCAGCCCGATCGGACCACCGGAAGGGGGGGTAAAGGGGGATAAACCCCCCCAAAAATGGGTTTTTTGAGATTTTTACATAGAAAAATAAAATTTTTCAAATTTTTATTGGCACCATTGAATTCAGCCCAAAAAAACAAACAATTTAGTATTTTGAATCATGGCTCTATGTCCATTGGTTGCCGAGATATTGAAAGTGGTAAACACAGTACGTTGTCCCAATGTTAACCTTATGGGAAATAAGTAAAATTCTATATCTCGCTTATTTCTCAACATATCTTTATAAAACTTGGTAAATGGCTTCTTCTAGTTCAGATCTACTAAATATTGAATTAAAACCACCCAGTTTTAATATACCTGTAGCAGCAAACCTCCATACTCATTCCCCATGTTATTCTTATGGAGCTTACAAAAACATGTCAAATCTCGCTATGTTGTATCGAAATATGTTGTTTTGCACTTGAAATTCGCTGAGTATGCAGGTCTGCTGCAACGGGGGTATTCTTGTTTTGTTTGCTAGACTTTCAATTTTAATGACTTTACCGATTTTTTTTATCAAGTACGTTTTTATTTAGTAAAAACTAACTAAGTTAATTTTTATTAAGTGCTTTTATGTAAACATCTACGTACTTATTTTCCATCAATAGCTTTAACCCTTTCAGACCCTCTGTCCTGTGCAGAGGACACGCTATATTTAAATTTATTGCACCATTGTTATCATATTTGAATGCTCAAAGGCCCTGTGTTCTGTCTACAGGACATCTTGGCATAATAAAAATAACAACTTTAGCGCATTCTGTTGGATATTTTAGGAACTACGTCTAAATTTCTGAAGCAGGTCAGAGGTGGTGAGGCCTCCTCGATTTCAAGGCATGACCCAGGTGATATATTTTTGTTATACATAATTATACATTCAAGTATCATGAAAAGTTTATGCATTATTTTGTACTTGAATAATGTAGAAACATATCTATGAAGGTCATTTGGATCAAAAAATGTAAATAAAGGTGCTAGATTTTTTGTTTTTCGATGTCCTGTGGAGAGGACGGTGAGCAAATATTACTTTCTGAAATCTCCTTACTCTTTGGTGAGTTGTGATATGTTATCACTTTTATCACATGTTTTTATCCAAACAATAACCTATAAAGTGCAATAACACGACTGACAGGAAAGTTGTAGTCAAAGATATTTTAGATGCTTTTTATACATTTTTATGAATTTGATAAATTTATAAATTATTAACTTTTTATAAATTTTTGAGATTTTTGTCATGGGAAACAATGTTTTTTATACATTTGCACTATTAATAATTTTTTGGTCAATTAAAACAGCCTATATACTTTTATTTTATTGCAATTTTTATGTTTTGAGATATGCCCAACGTCCTCTACAGATGACATATATCTTTAAAGAAAAACTTTGTAAAAAAAATTTTCAATGAAAATTATTTAATTGTGTTCATTGCATTATGCACCTTTTAAACTTTATAATCATGGATTCTTACTGGAATGACTCAAAATTTTCATCAGAAACTTATAAAAAATAGCTAACAAAGTCACTTTTAAAAAAACTTTATTTTATTTTTTTTTAATTTTTTGGTTTTTATTTTACTTTCTCAGATGAGACTTATTATTTAAAACTGTTTTGTACACATAAATTATGTTATTTATGGAAAAAATATAAAATTATTTTTGAAAAACCTCATTTTTGACTGACATTTTTGCTCACTGTCCTCTCTAGAGGAAATGCCCGTAAATTACTAAAAAAATCGAAAAAAATTAAATTTCCTCAAAATGTGTTCAAAGGATCCCTATGAAGCGTTTTTGAACAATTGTTAAGTTTTTTTCCAAAAATTTAGGTCTTGGGTCTGAAAGGGTTAAGCACAATATGAATCACGCAGAACGGTATTTCGCGAAACAACTTACACTAGAACAACTTTCTGCTAACGTACTTTAGGTATTTTCCCATACTCAAATTATTTCCAACTCGTTATGGTTGTGTATACGTCGCGTCATGACAGAAAATCAGGGGAAACGGAATAGGAAGTTAGCAGATCGTTATCGTCGTTCTGATTGGCTGAATCAGTGAAGAAGAAGAAAGCCATGTTTTTACAACGCCATCTGAATAAAGTGCATCGAACTAACCCGCTCCAATAAGCTTACCACTTATCAACAGGGTATTTTCATGATAATTGTTTAAATGATCAGTCCAATTAATTGTAATTATTAAATAACAATTTCAATTACAGCTAACAAACTAGAAAGAAAGGCACAACCAAAAGTGTACATCGAGGCCTCATGAATTTAATTTCAGGCCGCCAATTGGCAAAAGAAAAAAAAAAAAAAAAAAAAGCTTACCACTTGGCTCCATTTAAGTGTCAGACCGGTGCTTGGGGTTTCGGCGAGTTAGAAATCGCCCTGACTCGACGAGGGTATACTTGAGCCACAACGAACATCTTTAAGGTGCTGCTCTCTCGTGGCAAGAATTTTGAGCTGAGTTCGCTCGTTTGTTTGCCAGCCGTTGCAAGCAGTTTGGTCGGCGGGTTGAATTGGACTATTCGATCCAAGTAGCAGTGGTGTGGTGGTAAATCTTGTCCGTGTCTCTCTGTCTCTGTCATAGTGGGCCTAGAATTTATCTGTGGTGGTGTTCCCTTGAGAGTTGTTTATGATGCCATGTCGTGTGTGATACGTGGTTTTTAATTATTGATTATTATGATTTTAAAGTGATTGTGCGCAGAGTCGTTTCATCTATTACTTGACATGTTGGGATTAACTTTCAAATGGTTCTTAAGTGAGTATCTTCTCCATGTTTACAATCTAGGTTAGGACTTCAGTATGTACCCAATCCACTTAGTGGGATTAATTCTTTTTTACAAAGTAATGCCTCTTAAGCTTCTGTACCAAACCTATCAGATGACTCTAATACTGATTTAAAACATTTGTTTAAACAGCACAAGGAGAAAAAGAGGTAGGCCTAGCCTCAGGTCGTATTTTTCCCCTAGTGTCCTGATGCAGCCTAAAATGGTTGACATTGGTGCAGTTGAAATGTGAATTAGTCAACTTACTCGATTTTTACCTTAACCTATGTGGACAAATGAACAAATCAAATGACGAGTAAGTTGTTAGTGCGAGCCTCATATCTTGATCTTCTGTCATTTTGTTTCCTTAGCAAACGATTAAATCGTATTGCAGTGTATGAACTGTTAGAAAACTAGGCCCTAAACTCATTTAAACAATCAAACAATAGTTGATATTTGATAGACCTTCTTAGTTTGTTGGCCAGAACTCGATAGGCTCTCCGACTCCATCACACTTAGGCTGTTTTGTCACCAAAAAAAGGGAATGAGTTTCATATCTGATCTTCTTCCTTTACCGGTTATGTGTATAACAATTATTGTTTATATGAATTGCTCCAAGGATTAGTAACTGAACTTCTCAATATAATTTAACATGGGTGAAGATCAGTTTTGTTTTCGCCTAAGTGTAACTTACTCTGATTAGGTGTTGCTAATCCGATACCAACCTATCGTAAAACTTATTAAACTCAGTTGAGTAACGGTTCTGACAACTGTCAGTAAATAATGTAGAAACATCGACAAATAATAATCTAATCTAATTTATTGTCACATTTATTATTCGATTCTCTTACTTGAACAATAAAACATACCTAACTTGTATATAATAAAACTTCATGAAACTAAATTCAATATAGTAAAGCTAGCAAAGAAGTACCGTAAATTAAAACATTACAAACATTAACTATAACTAACAACTTACCTTATTTCTCATTACCTATCTGCCATCTTGTACTAAGATGCTAACGAAAAATACATTATTAACTAATAGAGTATCAAAACAATCGATAATAAATATAATGTAATTGGATGTTGAGTTCTACCCAACAAACAATAGGTCTATATCGAAGTTCAACAGACCCGATGATCGGATGATCGGTAGGTCATTAGATATTTTTTTCTTTAAAAACAAATGTTGAAGTGTGTGTATAGAAACAAACTACAAAATATCAAAACATATAGAAATCGTACCCAAAAAAGTAGGCTACAGGCTAATTTAAGTTGGCCTAACTTATATGTTTTTTGTTTGCTTGACATTTTAGTAGGCCTGATTGTTGGGTCATTCCACAGAAATTGTACACTTTGATTAATTTTTTTAATATTTTTTTTTTGTAACCGATTTTGACAATACTTACCTTTAACTCTTCGTTACATCACTAGAAAACAAAATATGATAGTAGCCGAGCTTAACAACATCTAATTTAGTCTAAAAAAACTATTTAAAAATATTATTGTCCACGGAAGTGATGACCAAGGAAGTGACGATTCGAGCTAAAGAAATTATTTTCAGTTGAAATGTAGAGGCTAGTAACATAAATGTTTGTAAACAAAAGCTTTACTTATAAGGCAATACTAATAAGTAAACATATTTTATGTATTATGGCAACTTACCCGTTTTTCTTTGGCCACAGATGTGATGAGGTATGGGGTCATTCCACAGAAATTGTACACTTTGATTAATTTTTTTAATATTTTTTTTTGTAACCGATTTTGACAATACTTACCTTTAACTCTTCGTTATATCACTAGAAAACAAAATATGATAGTAGCCGAGCTTAACAACATCTAATTTAGTCTAAAAAAACTATTTAAAAATATTATTGTCCACGGAAGTGATGACCACGGAAGTGACGATTTGAGCTAAAGAAATTATTTTCAGTTGAAATGTAGAGGCTAGTAACATAAATTTTTGTAAATAAAAGCTTTACTTATATGGCAATACTAATAAGTAAACATATTTTATGTATTATGGCAAC
This sequence comes from Flexamia atlantica, assembly GCA_035578135.1. NCBI lineage: Eukaryota > Metazoa > Arthropoda > Insecta > Hemiptera > Cicadellidae > Flexamia > Flexamia atlantica. The sequence goes on along the minus strand of JAQJVK010000012.1, from coordinate 18,143,138 downwards.
TTACCCGTTTTTCTTTGGCCACAGATGTGATGAGGTATGGTTGTCCAACAGCAAAAAATGAACTTTAACTTAAAACAGCACAATAACTATTGAGCAACAAAACTGTTTGCCACCTAACCTCAACAGTTTAGATGGTTTCCCTCCAATACTGAAAAATAGGAAAGAGCTGATTTAGCCTGTGACTAATATTTTTTGTCTTTCAGTTTGTTCCATAGAAAAGCACAGAAATGTGGGGACAAGTATAATTATGTATAATACGGTAAATTAAAACTGTGTTACAGTAATTTGATTTGTGTTAGCAATTAATAATGTTGTTTTTATTGTAAAACACTTGTTATTTGTCAATTAAACTATTATTAGGGCTCAGTATTTTAGAATCTTTATGTTAAAGTTAGGTGGGGGACCGTCCACGGAAGTGATTTGTCACCTTCTGTGGACAGCTTAATGTTTCTTAAAAATCCCTTGACCAACTTTATACAACATGTATTATTTTCCCAAAGTTGTATTACTATATATATTATGATAATAAAAACTAGTTTTTATGTATAAATAGGTTTTTTGGCAGAGTGACTACAAAGTGTACCATTTCTGTGGAATGACCCTGTTATTATTTCTAAGGATAACTTACTTAGCTGGGGTCTACCTCAAAATGTTTTCTAACTTACAAATGTAATTTAAAATGTTTCATTAGGTATAGGACTAAATGTAAAATCCTTTTTGCTATGAAGCATGTGATCATTCAGAATCAATGAATGATAAATGATGTTGTGATATTTTATTTCACATTCCAAATCTGCTTTTTACATAGTACGTGTGGGTGATAGTTTTGGTAGAGGGGGCTTCATAATACACCTCTAGGCCCTCTAGACTTTTTTTATTCTGTCCCTGCCTCCCCTCCCCTGTGATACCCCCTTAATTAGGACGCCCCCAGTCACTGTGTAAATTAAGGCATCCCTAGGCATAAGTAACCAATTACTCAAACAGATTAAGGCTAGTAATAACATTTTTTTTTATTCTAAAAAGAGTCATTTGGCCCCGGGTATAACTTTTATCATGATAATGCCACAACAATTAATTTCTTGGTATAGGCCCTACTATGTATGCGAACCGCACCAAGGGTAGGCCAAGGCCTAAAAAGATTTTTTTATCGTTCCCCCTGAACATTGGCTAAGGGCCTGTATGTTTTCTTAGACTGAAAATGAGGCTTCAAGAAACTACGGACAAGTAATTTGAGAAAAAGGAAATAGCCCAGACAATAAATAAAAGGCCTAGGGCCTACTTAAACCTTGTTTTTATTAGTAAAAACCAGTGAGCGACCAAGTTAACTGCTGTCCGTACAATTCTGAATTCTGGTACTCAGATTTATCATTTCAGGAGAATTTTATTGATTGATTAAATTTAGGTAAGATTTATTGTCTTATGAAGGGCTTGTTAAATATCGGTTGTTTGGAATCAGATCATGACACCAATATATAATGTACAGCCCTGTGATATTATAGATTATGTCAGGTTACTGTCATATTTTAAGTTTAAAAAAACATTTAATTAAAAATTGGTAGCTTGTGATTCCAGCTAACCCAATAAATAATAATTTTAGGTCATTATAAGTGCTAGCCTACAATCCTCGGTTAACCTAACTATTTCAAACACTTTCCTAGGCCTACATTTAGTAAACTACGTAGCCTTAATGGAGCTTGTTCCACTGTCAAAAGATAGTGCCAGATCATTGCATTTATTTTAGGCCTAGGCCAAATATTATTTAGGTAATCTATCATAGGTATCCCTATCTATTAGTACCCAAATTTATTTCAGTCAGTTAATTTTTTAACAATGGAAACATCATCCAAAGCCAAGCTTTCTAAGGATAATCTGTTATCTGATGTCAGATAAGCTGATCTAATTGGATGGTGTAGCCGTTTGGTATGGAAGCCTTGCAGTAAGGGGGCTCTAGGGCTGGCGTTACACTGTGTTATTGAGTTGAATGCACCAAGTGTAACTTTGTGCAACCGTGGTTTTAACTGATATAAGAAGATAATATTTGGTATCAAATACGCTGGTAACGTGTAGTTTCAAAATGAAAGGATGCTTATTCTTAATAAGAATATATTTAACTCCCAAGATTGATTTGTGTTACAAAGCCTACAATTCATGGTATAAATAGATACTCAGGCCAAGTATAATTATAATTGAGAGTCCACCCCTCAACAAAATTCCAAAACCTTGAATCTACCTCTGGCCGCAACACAACGCCAACACGCCTTTCAGTTTATACGGTTAGGAATAAGGGTACGGTTCAAAACCAGGGGAAACCCTTTTAGACCTATGGAATGTAGTCTATGGTTTAGAGGACCATAATTCATAATTTGACCAGTTTTAAATTGTTAACCAGGGAAATTGTGGTTCGGATCCTATGTTAAAAGTTAAAGGTCCCTTAGTTGCCATTGGCTCTTGGGCTATTCAGGGGTGCCCAGCCCCCCCAAGGACAATGGCGCATGCCCCCCCCCCCCAAACCAAGCCTAATGCCCCCCCAAAGCATGACAACCACCCCCCACCCTTTAATTTCTAACATTAGCTAGTATGTCAATAATAAAAACACACACCTTATATTCTTCCCTATCAAAGGGTATTATTACGTTTTATTTACCAAACTCTTAAAAACACAATTAATTACTAAGTATCAAGTAATAAAGTGATAAAGCATACAATAATAAAGCATACCAGCATTAGATAATAAAGTGATATCACTTCAATATATAAAACACATTTATTTATAAGTAAGTCTAGTTCCAATAGCGTTAGTAAAAAAGTCACTAATATGTTGCCAGTTAATAAATAAATAAGGTCTTTATTTGCGAGCGAATTTCATTTGTTTTGCAAATTGACTCATTAATGAAAATATAATGAAGTACTTTTTACAGTACGTGATACTAGTGATACGATACAAATAAGCAGTGTTTGTAATAGTATATTTCGAAACAAGGGCCGAAAATGAGGTTTTGCAGGCTCGAGATCGTGTTTCAAATTCGAGACGGAGTCGCTATTTTTCACCACACTACACAATGAAATATGCTCTATATAACATTTAAAATATTATTATTTATTTGACACACTTGAAAACAAAACTATTAGCAGGTTACGAGCGACGATACAACTTCTTTGTCATGGTTTAAACAAACACAGCTGAGCTATGAAAATCATATGATCGCAACTATCCTGTCTATGGAACCTATTGAGTGCTCTATAATTATGATGTTCTCACGTTGATTCAAGTAAATAAACGATCAGCTGACGAAAGTTTTTGGCCCTCTGGCGGATAAAAACTGGTTTCGGCTACGAAATAAAGTTGGTAAAACAGGTGATTACGTCGTTGTGTGGCGAAAAATCTTTTACAACCTACAAGTATATTTAATTTTCACAGTTTAGTGATGCATTAATTTAACATGGTTTCCATAATGTTGGGGCGTTACTGTTCTTACAATAACCAGAAATTAATTAATTGTTTTTTCATTGTATAAATTGTGAAATGAATGAACATGTCTGTAGATATAATATTGGGATTTTACATCATTAAACACTGAATCAGTGGTATTGAAATGGCATCATTCTCGATGGTAGGTTCAAAAACATATTGGATGCTTGTTGGTTAAAAAACATCTTGGTCTTGGGTGTTGGTAGAGGTATGAGGAACGTCGTCATGTGTGCTTGTTGATTGACTTGGGTCTAAAACGTATAACTGGCGCCAATTCTTGGGGCCCACGCCGTCCATAAGACTAATGTTAATTTTAGTACTGGTCTTATGGACGGCGTGGGTCCCAATAATTGGTGCCAGTTATACTTTTTCCATGGTCCGTTATCGATTTTAATTTCAATCCTCAAAGACTTGACTACTAGACTAGATTGGGAGGCCTATACTGTTCATTCAACAAAACACACTTAAAACCACTCCGTGGTTTGCCACAGATAAAAAAAATACAGAATACAATTCAGTTTCTGTATATCTAACTAGCTAAAATGAATATCCAACCACGATATCACAACACAATGTGAACTTGTAATCACCATTCACTTCTCTGAGTAATTAATTGTACTATTCGTAAAACTGCCTCACCGCAGTCCAAGCAGGCACACCAACCGTGCTTCATACGACTGGCGATTTACTGTTGCTATAGTCTTATCTCTAACGGCCAGTGTTGAATTACACAGGATTTGGCATTTTACCAACTTTCGTTCAAAAAATAAAATATCTAGAGTTCCAAAAAATCTTTTATCTCGTCAAAAATCCCCGATTTTACCCGTTTTTTTGTTGAGTAAATTTCCTCAACACAAGACTTACATCCCCGGTTAAACCCGTTTTTTTAATCACCGCCAAATCTCCGCACGGCCTCCAAAATACCCGAAACGTGGGTAAATACCAGGTTGTTGGCTACATTGCTAAAGGATGTGTCAGACCGGGGCCACAGACTCTGTCTGACACCACGTTTTTTTATGGGCCGATATCAGACAGGGTTGTCAGTCGAGCCATTGCCAACCACCCTTCCAAATAATTTAACAATCATGGATTGACGTGGAGATTCCGGGGATGGTTTGCATGGGTGAACTTGAATATATGACGATAGCAATTCTGATGAAATGTTTGGATAAATAAACAATACTTTAACTGTTGCGTATAATTATGCTCATTTATTTGTTTGTAATTTTCCCTTATATTCGCTGGTTTAAAATTCCTCACAAAAACCAAACTTCCGCCCGAAAAATCATGCCCCCCCAAAAATTTTGATGGCGCAAATTGCGCCATGCCTCCCCCTTCTGGGCACCCCTGGGGCTATTAACAGTCCTGTCTAAGGATCATGTCGGCCTTAGTCAAAAACAAGACTACTACAAGATCGCGCCACAATCATCTTTCATTTATCTGTCATTGATACTTGGCTTAAAATACCTACCTGGGTAGGTCGCCATTTCAATCAATGTAACGTAATGTAATACCTTAGGCCTACTGCAGTGTCAGGGTGAAAGAAAATTCTTTAGTTCTCCTATTTGCGTCTTACTCCCTAGTAGATTGAACTACCGTAAAACGATTAAAGTCATGTAACTGATTAATTCCCCTCTACTTCCAAAAGGAAACGTTTGAGAAAGTTGTATTCTTCTTTTGGAACCTAGTTTTTACATTCCCGCGCTCTGGCATCCTCCCCCCCAGCTGTTTTTATAGACTGCTGACACCTGCTAGCTCCCCAAATCAATTATTTTCTTCGTCTGCTGCACCGGGGCCCTAATAGTGCTCCCGTAGGTTCCACACCGACTATATTACAGTATTATAACAAAGCTCTCCAAGTTGGTTTGAAATGTTTTTTTGGATTCAATATTCACAATGAAAATAAAAAAACCTACTACACACTTTTTCACATCCCTGAATAAATACAATCCCCTTTTTAAGTACCTACATTTTTTAAACTTGAATAGCAACTCAGTTTTTAAATTGATTGTCGCAGCAGTATAAATAATATTGAGCTGTAGGTTTGCCTATTGACTTAGACCAGACATTATTTCTCTCCGTGTGTGACCTCTGGTTTATGATTCTGGGGTAGATCGATGACGTGAACTTCATACTCATACCCGACACCTGCAGTGTCCTTGATTACTTTTGGAGTCAAAATAGTCTCAACGCACATCTAAATGTAAATTTTATTTACCTGGAGGACGGTAGTAGTCAAGCTAAAAATTAGAAACATTTTAGATAAATTTCTCCAATTGTACGATTTCTTTCGACGTAGCCTGTCATTTTCTGTCAATCGCCAATCGTTTTACTCCGGTGCCGTTTTCAATGTGAAAGGACATCGTTCTAGGGTGAAGCGATCGTTCTGTGGGTAATTCGATCCTATGAAAGGTGTGGGAAGTGAGCCCAGCTTTCCCCAGGGTGTGCGGGAGACCGGGAGGCAGAATGGAAACGTTCCCCGATAATTGTTTAATAACCGACGATTAGACTAATTATAGAGGAAAGTGATGAGTTGTGGAGAGGCGTGAGTTACCGCGCTGATTATCCGGTAAATACCTCGTACACGAGAGTTAATCTGACGCTTTTGCTGGCGTACCCTAGAAACAAAGTAAAAACGGTTCCACAATCCTCGCGAACGAATACGAACATCTGAAAACTCGACCCAACTCAGAATTTGCAGTGTATAGTCCGTGCCAGATTAAAAAAGAGAGTGTCCGACCGGTCCAGGTAGGCCCGAACAGCCCTAATCCGCTGTTTTCACAACACCTATTGTTGTGAGGCCGGCCGGCGACGAGGGTGGGCAGCCTCCACACCTGAGTCATTGACTGTGGGCCGCTTCGAAATTCCTTATACCAGGAATAACTCAAGAAATAACTCGCCGGCCGGCTTCACAACAATAGGTGTTGTGTCAACAGCGGATTAGGGCTGTCCGGGCCTACTTGGACCGGTCGGAAACTCTTTTTCAATCTGGCACGGACTATACAGTGCTGGACAACCTGGATAGAAATAATGGGTCCAGGTAGCCCTACACAAACTTTTGTCGTGAAGCCGAGCGGCGTGCTACCCTCGTCCCAGCGGTCATTGCCCATTGTGGGGAAATATGCAGGCAATTGTTAGTCATCGTAGGTCCCAATGAAGTTAAGACGAACATCACGGGGCTGCATATTTCCCCACATGGCAATGACCGCTGGACGTGGTTAGCGCGGTCATTGCCGCCCGGCTTCACGACAGTTTGTTTTGACAACAGAGGATTAGGACTGGCCCGGGTTACCTGGACCCACTATTTCTATCCTTGTCCCGCACTGTAGTCGCGAATGGGGAGATTTAACAAAATTCGGATAGGGACGAAATGACAGGTGAAGAGTCAGAGTTGAAGACTCATTTTGACTTCGTGAGAATGAGTTAGTAGTTATCTGTCAAAATTTTACAACAGGAAATTTTGAATAAATTCCTTCAGAAATTCCAGTCTTATCTGGAGCCAAGAACCGAGAACAGAAACGGAGAGAGCGATCTCGAAGGGAAATGAGGAATCGGAGAAACTGGTCGGTATTGTGTTTGTTCACGATCGCACGTGTGTGAGCGGCGCGGCGGCGGCGGCGGCGGCGGTGACAGATAGCAGATAGTTCCGTACCGTGCGTGTGTCGTGCTTGACACGCCCCCTCGCCCGCACGCGCACGCACGCGCAGGAATGTCGCATTGTTGTCCCCCACAACTACACACGACACCGCTTTGCCCTGTGGCGGTAGACGCGATCTGCTGTAGAGAATGTTTAGGAGAGAGAGAGGGTTTTCGGGCCGAGTGTATATAGTAAATAAATGGGCCCGTTGGAATTTTATGTTAATATGGTATTTTTTCTTAAGTCGCAACCTAAAGGATCCCTGAACGCCCGAGCTCACTTGTCTCCGATACTTGACTGGTCCCACCCTCGGCTTCAGGCCTACCATAAAAACAATTCGATTCAGTAAAATTTATTTTAAGAATGTCCGTGGGTTTTTGAAGCTTACTGAAAAGTTATAAGATTTAAATTAATTATTATAGTAGTGTAGGCCTAGATAGAAATCGGTTAGTAATAGTAAATAAATATAATATGTCGCCAATCTTTTCCCCTAACCAGTGCCGAGTCACTGTAGATGTGGATCAGCTATGTCAAACGCTCTCCAACATTAGGACAGGAAAGTAGTTTAGTACTGTAATAGATTATACAAAACATTGACCTTATCAATGGCTAACTACAAATACTGTAAAAAATGCTAAACTGAATCAAATCAGATCCTGTAATAGAATCGCTTTGAAATCTACAACATAATTTCCCTACCAAATGGGAGAGGCGATCCAGCAATCGCCAGTTTTAACTTAAACATAACTTTGACTCGTATTTTAGATTGGGCGTCGATAAGTTTTCAGTCTCAATAACTTTACCAGAAAAAGTTGTAAAATAAATTTTACGAACGAAAACTAATCGAAGGCTGATAAAATTGTGAAGTATAATTTGCATACATATTTACATAACGTTTTCGCAGTTAAACAAAAATTACAGGGATGTTTTGTGATGAAAATTTACAGCTACTTTTAACAAGGGTAACAGTCATGCAGTAAAGTATGGCATTTCATTTATAGAAGTTTTGGGAGGAAATAAAAATACGTTAAAAATAAATAACCAGATCCGTTAGATCGCGCCGGTGTGGAACGCTACCACCAACTCAAATTAAAACCATACTCAAATTGTTATGCAGATTCGAACCGTGTCCATAATCAATAAAACCGTGTACAGTTTCATAAATGTACTTCGATAAATCAGACCTTAGAATCAAATCCTTTGAGTTCACTACAAAATATCTGGACAGATGGGAAACTAAAAAAAACAGTTGGCAGATTTTTCCGTGAACATAATAGAAACTTTGGTGTTGATAAATTTTCAGTCACTATAAAATAACAATTTTCCACAATAATGAGAGGCCAGGGAAAGCATTTTACAGGCAAAAATTATTTGAAGAACTCTATAATTATTGTGAACAGAGATTTATTTACCTTACCTTTGCTTATGCACCTTATCATGCATTAATACGTTTTCGCAGAAAACGTTTGAGGAACATTTTTTAAAGAAATAGTATTTGGAAGGCTTAATTGTCGTTTACTCATTAGAAAGGTAGTCTACAATCTTACTGTATAAAGTATTGTATCTTTAGACAGTAAAATACGCAAGAAATTAACTCAACTTGCATTAATATTTTCGGAGATCACAACGCCCGGATGAGAGAATTGCTGAGCGGCTATTTCCGTGAGCAGCGACCTACCCCACTTTCGGAATGTGTCACTTCTGCATAACATGAGCCTCTGGCACACTTCTTCGTACTGTAGCTTATTCATCATATTCATTGTTGCCTTTTGTGTTGCAATGTAATGGCTTGAAAACGTCGTTTTTGCTTATTCTGATTCGTTGCTTACGATTCAAGTAGTAAATTCAAAATAATCGTAGGTACTGTAGCTATATCACCATCAATGTGATATTCATGTAATACATATAGGCCTACCACAGTGGTTTAAAAAACTCCAGACTAAGGTTTGTTGAATTTAATTTGTTGAATGTATGTAATCAATGTAGGTTATTTGTAGTATTGTTAAATATGTAGATGGGAAGGGTTTGCAAGGCTAATTATATTGCAAGTGAAGCGGTTGCAAATGTTTAAGCATAGTCTCTGTGTGGGAAAAATATTTAACTCATGCTAATTTGTTTGTTGGACCGCTGGTGAGATTTGGTGTGGCTAGTCCCGTGATGGACTTAAGACTTCGCGCATAGGGATTTAAATATGGACGCAAATAACCAAAGACAAGTACTGAGAAAGTAGTGAAAGTGCTGTCATTAGCAATAGATAATATTAGATGTATTGCTTATTTCACCTCTTGCGATAAAGTTTGTGATAAAGACTGATTTCACTCCTATTGTACACTTGGCGCATTATATCCATGGCGGTGAAGTACAAAGGTTGAGCCTACAGACTACGTCGGAGCGGACCGCTAGCGGTGTAGTAGAGGGGCGTAGCTCGAAGATTACGTTGTAGCGGCCCGGTAGAGGTAAATCAAGCTCGCAGACTTCGTCGGAACAGCCCGGCAGCGGTGAAGTACATGGACATGTCTCGCAGACTAAGTCGGAGCGACCTGGCATCGGTGAATTACAGGGATGTGTCTCGCAGACTACGTCGGAGCGGCCTGGCAGCGGTGAAGTACAGGACTGCAGCTCGCAGACTACGTCGGAGCGGCCCCGGCAGCGGTGAAGTACAGGACCGTAGCTCGCAGACTACGTCGGAGCGGCCCCGGCAGCGGTGAAGTACAGGACCGTAGCTCGCAGACTACGTCGGGGCGGCCCCGGCAGCGGTGAAGTACAGGACCGTAGCTCGCAGACTACGTCGGAGCGGCCCCGGCAGCGGTGAAGTACAGGACTGCAGCTCGCAGACTACGTCGGAGCGGCCCCGGCAGCGGTGAAGTACAGGACTGCAGCTCGCAGACTACGTCGGAGCGGCCCCGGCAGCGGTGAAGTACAGGACCGTAGCTCGCAGACCACGTCGGAGCGGCCCCGGCAGCGGTGAAGTACAGGACCGTAGCTCGCAGACTACGTCGGAGCGGCCCCGGCAGCGGTGAAGTACAGGACTGCAGCTCGCAGACTACGTCGGAGCGGCCCCGGCAGCGGTGAAGTACAGGACCGTAGCTCGCAGACTACGTCGGAGCGGCCCCGGCAGCGGTGAAGTACAGGACTGCAGCTCGCAGACTACGTCGGAGCGGCCCCGGCAGCGGTGAAGTACAGGACCGTAGCTCGCAGACTACGTCGGAGCGGCCCCGGCAGCGGTGAAGTACAGGACCGTAGCTCGCAGACTACGTCGGAGCGGCCCCGGCAGCGGTGAAGAACAGGACTGTAGCTCGCAGACTACGTCGGAGCGGCCCCGGCAGCGGTGAAGTATGGACCGTAGCTCGCAGACTACGTCGGAGCGGCCCCGGCAGCGGTGAAGTATGGACCGTAGCTCGCAGACTACGTCGGAGCGGCCCCGGTAGCGGTGAGGTACAGATACGTAGGTCGCAGACTACGCAGGAGCGCGACGGATCCAATAGTCGCGGCCAACGGTGCGCTAATGAACTGTAATGACTGCGGCTCACAACTCGGCGGAGTGACGCTCTGATTCGGCGCTCGTTTGTCATTGTCGAAGCGTCTGGATCGACTAATTGTTTTTGCACTATAGTACTTGCCGCAGGACTCAATTAACTGTGCTAGGTAATGGTAATATTTTGTTGCTGCTATTATTGTTTTACTCGTATTTTAACGATTTTTGGGCTTCTGAGTAACGATTAAATTTAATGGCCTGAAATGTATGCATATATTTTAAAACTCGATTGGTAATTTTAGCAATTAATGTACTAATATAAAGCTGACTAATGTGTTTCCTTCATATAGACTGAGATCATTCACTGAAGTATATTTTTAGGATCATTTTATTTTCTGTGGTTTGCACCAGCAACTATCGTGTACTCTTGCCTTTTAATATCCAATCGACTGGCGTTTTGAGCTGTTTGTGTGTAAACGACTCAAAAGAAAATCACCGCTCGACTAAATAAATTAACGTGTAATTTGGAACTCGGTAGCCGATTGGACTAATCGAAGTGCAATTTAACATGGTCTCCGTTCTCCAGGGCTTGTACAACTCAGTATTTCCACTCGGTGGAATTACTTTCCATCCATAAAAAAGTGGAGTGCGTGGCATCGCGCCACAATCCTTCACTCATCTTTCGTTCATACTTGGCTTAAAATACCTACCTGGGTAGGTCACCATTTCAAGTAGTGTATCTAATTTATCTAATGTATCAAGTATTCCGGAAAACTTTACAATCCTGTTAATGGACAAAGGACCGCCTCTTGACGAGCTTTTTCTTTAAATGTCAAGACCGCGGGATCCTCGGCGTCTCCTGCAGGATGCGGACTGTGTCCTTCCTCCGCTCGATTGTTTGTCGAACCTTCAGTGCCTTCGGTCGTGACCGTTTTGACGATTGGTTGCCGTAACGGGATGTTGCCTGACTGATTGCCATGGCTTTGCAGTTCTGAATTTTTTGTTGTTAAAAGAAATAATAATGTAGCCTATCGCTATTACTCGCTTTGTTTTAGCCTTTTATTTTTTGTATATAGCCTATAATGGAATTTGCAATTTGTAATTTTATAATAGGCACTTTTTAAAGTTTTGAACTTAAGAAATACAAAACAGCGACAAAAACATTTTTTGCTACTCTTTGGTCGTTAATTAATACTTAAAAGAATGGTAATTTTCATAAACAGAGTTAAGTACCCTTTATTCGCTGTTAATGATTACCTATATAATTAATACGCCAACACGAAATTTGTCTTATGAACTCCTCCGTCATTTCTTAACCGATTTTGATCATTGACGGCTCATTGGAAAGAGCATGTCGCGTAGATTTGCAAACTGGCCTTACATTTTTGAAAAAAGTCCCTTGGGCTCTGCCCCATTGGCTTTTAAAGCTCCCATGTTATCCTTATGAAGAACATAATTGTTTACATTTTGATCAGCTGGATAATTTAATTGCTGTTATTTTTTTTAATTTGTGTAAACATAACCCTCAAGACGGATCGTGTTAGCATGATCCTATTCCTATACTCTAAAACGAGCAATGTTTGTACGGGCAAAATTTTTATTCCGTCCTAGGATTTTTGATTTTTTCGTTTAATTTGAGGTTTTAGACCACCAGAAATCGATTGGAACTGGTCTCAAGTCTGAGAAAAATCCGGTTTCCGCCCTACAGCGCTTCTAAGTGCCCATTCAAAGTGCCCATCGTCATGGGTATTTTTCCTAGCTGCCCGTGCATTTTTCCTGAACAGCTGATTCAGATTGTTTTTATTTTCATTTGAATTGTAAACAACAAATTTGATTTTTTACAGGTTATTTTGAATTAAACATTTTAGTTTGCCTTATCTTTGTTCAGTGTTAAATATTTTTAAGGACATGTTTCAGATTATAGGAATTTTAGGAATAAAAATGAAACTCGGAAGACCTCTAAAACGAATCTGTATTCAGAATTTGCAAGGGAGGGGAGCTTCAAACAATCCTCAGGACCTTCAATGAGCCTCTACATCTTCATCTGTAATCGAGCCGGATTCAACAAGCTCCTTCGTCTCACAAAGTATCTCCGAACCACGCGCGTCGAAGAATAAAAGCAAAGAAAGTATATCAGATATTACGGCCCAGCTCAATTATGAAGAACGGGCCGATCACCATGAGCAAGAACGGCAACGAATCGCTGCCCGACTTTTTTTAAGAAACCGAAAATGAAACGATTCACCGAATTGACCGAGTTCATCAGCAATTTCAAAATCAGCGCACTACAGTTCCTCAAAGCTATAAGGTCGCCATATCAGCGGATGTTGAGTATTCGAGGCCGTTGAACGTCGCATGCATGCATCGTGGAGCCATATTTTTCCCTGAGTAACGAGTGTAGAACAGAACAGGCAGAGATTCATTTGGCGATTGTTGTCTCCACGGAAAATACCCCTACAGGGCTTTACGATTCCCAAACGAACTTGCGCTGCCATTCGCCCGCCAACACAGATTATCGAAATATTTTGCGGCTGACATACGTAGGCTCGACGCCATCTTCGCTTTTGCGTCATTCAATGTAAAAGATGACCAAACGAGCAACACCCGAGGCCATCTACTGTTTCACCGCCGGGGGCCAAATGTATCATCGTATGAATATCGGAATATCGCTGCTCGTCCAACGCAAGATGAACAAGGAGAATTCGAAAGACCGCGCAGTGGGCAGATGCTATTTCTCGACCCAAACGACGCCGTCGACGAACGAATTGCTGCGAACGCCGATATAGACCTTGAATTGATCCAGTTACTAGAGAGGATCCTGCGAAACAATAACCCTTTCGCCCAAGCGTTCATAATGATACGCGAGGTAAATGAAGAAAAAAACGCTCGAGCCGCCGCTCAAGCCATTCCCATCTCTTTTACCCACAAGGAGACTTGGCGTTTCCGACCAACATAGTGTCAACTGCTTCCAATCGTCGCTCTAAGATATCAAAACTTCAATTCGTGAATAAGCCACTTAGTGGTCCGACTCAGTTACCGTGGTTCCGACCGGAAATCGCAAGATCGCTGCATTCCAACGAACTGACAGAAAATATAACGACCAACTTCAACGAGACTTCCCTTCTGTGGGCATTTATTACAAAAGTACGTCGTCGATATGTTTTATCAGTGTTGAACGAGCCCGAATCAACTCATTTTTGCTGGAACAGAAAAAGCTGAGGCACAGCTCTATAAAGGCGTTGATACCATGCTCAAACAGTGTTATGATAAGTGCTCATGTTATAGTTGTGGCATTTTTAACTAAAATAGCTGAATCAGCCGGTTGTTTTTATTTAATCCGAGCAAAGCTCGGTCCCCGGTACTTGTGTTTTAAATTTGTCGCCATTTGAATTATCGCTCTGCTAGAGTAGCGCACGATTCCGTGCGCTCGGATCCACTAGTACTTATTTAATACGCTAGGGTTTTTTTTCGTGATCGTTACTCCTCCGAAACTACTGGGCCGATTTCAATAATTTAGGTGTCGTTTGAAAGTGCTTGGCGTGAAGTTTTACAGAAAATAAAATTTATGAACGTTAGACTAAAGAGAACAGCCCTAGACGCCCTTAAAGTTTCATATTTGTCCATAATATTTAACATGGGGATATATATTTGAAACAAAGCAGCTGAGTGGAATAAACAAAGATGTTCAGCAAAGCCAGGTGTTTTGGATGGAATTGAAACCAATGAATATATACCTTGAAGCAAACTTTAAACATTTATTTAAGAGTAGATTTTAGAAAACCATTCAGTTTGGCTCAAGATTAAGGCGGGATGTATTTAATCGCAGATACTGAATTACAGAAAGTTTTATTATAATAATGTAAAACCCACGAAACAAAGTGTAGTTTTTTTTAAAACATATTAATTCTACAATACTGGTACCTATTTAAAACAGCCTGTTTAAAATCATATGTGTTTTATATACAAATTTACTGTCAATTTCAAATAAATATTTGTTTTGGTTTATTAATTTTATTATCATCCCAAGAATAATTATTTTAACTAATAGTTTAAATATGACAAAGACACCTAGAGGGACTCGATTGAATAAACAATTTACTTAGAGGTGATGGTGAATGTTAATGTGAAGTGTTTGTGAGTAATTATCTAAAAATGGAAATGTAAATTTTTTATAAAACTATTTTAATTTTGTTCAACTGTGAAGTGCTGACCATGAATGTGTAAACATTAAACAATATTTTTTACCAGTCAATTTTGCATTTAGTGATGCTCTGTGATTGTAGAAATGGTGCCCCATAAACTTAATTTGTCTATAACTTTACCTAAATCACATTTTTAGCGAATTTCCCCTATAGGGAAGAAGCTGTTACCGTAGGTCTCATGGTAAGACCTAAGCCTAAAACCATCATAACTTTTCTTTTTGAGGTCCTCAGATGCCAAAAACACTATTCGTTCACTTTCATAAATATATATATATATATCTATATATCTATATATATATCTATATATATATCTATATATATATCTATATATATATATCTATATATATATCTATATATATATCTATATATATATCTATATATATATATATATGTGTCTTTAAGCACGATAACTTGCGCAAAAATGGTCCAATTGGAATGAAATTTGGCATAGACGTGTAAAGTAGTAATTATTCGGACGAGTTCGTAAACCAGCCCGATCGGACCACCGGAAGGGGGGGTAAAGGGGGGTAAACCCCCCCAAAAATGGGTTTTTTGAGATTTTTACATAGAAAAATAAAATTTTTCAAATTTTTATTGGCACCATTGAATTCAGCCCAAAAAAACAAACAATTTAGTATTTTGAATCATGGCTCTATGTCCATTGGTTGCCGAGATATTGAAAGTGGTAAACGCAGTACGTTGTCCCAATGTTAACCTTATGGGAAATAAATAAAATTCTATATCTCGCTTATTTCTCAATATATCTTGATAAAACTTGGTAAATGGCTTCTTCTAGTTCAGATCTACTAAATATTGAATTAAAACCACCCAGTTTTAATATACCTGTAGCAGCAAACCTGCATACTCATTCCCCATGTTATTCTTATGGAGCTTACAAAAACATGTCAAATCTCGCTATGTTGGATCGAAATATGTTGTTTTGCACTTGAAATTCGCTGAGTATGCAGGTCTGCTGCAACGGGGGTATTTTTACATGTAATGTTGAAGTTTTTTTTCTAACTTATTGGTAACAACAATAATGCCACAAATCCAAAGAAGGCATTTACGCAGAACTCATGAATATCAACGAAACGCCATTAAAACGGTGCGCGAACAGAATGGTATTGATATGAACATTGACTCATATATGAGGTTGAGCCCTTTATTTTTGGACCCTTGGGGGAAAAAAGGTGTTTCTTGCGAAGCAAAAAATTTTAAGACTGAAGCAAATAGAAACAATAACACTTCATATAAATTGAGCCGTCACAAATGGAAGGTAATTTTGCAAAATAACACGTGACTCTTATTGAGAAGCACGCTTTCACTCGATAGACAGACATACAAAACATCTCAAAACTACTTGGAAAATTTAAAATATTAAATCCTGCATTTGTTATGGTGAGCTCAGAGTCTCACCTCGATGAGTCTGTTGGGTGGTCTGTATAATTTTCATATAGATAAACATTTTTATCACAGTACAGTTAACTTATCACCGGAAGACAGCATTCCAGAGTATGCATAAATGTACAGTTTGACGTAAAAACTTCAACCGAACTTAGACGGATGGAGATATGAAACAAAAACTATGAAATACATTTAATGCTGGAAATTGGTCTTTATTTAAATTAGGTACATGTTGAAATCCGTTCGTTTAGAACTTTAGAACAAAGGCATAGATATGCCATCCGACATGAGAGAATAATGTCTGTATAAATATCTTTACAGACAAAAATTTGGATGAAACACAAAAAAATATTGCAATTACCACAGACGTTGCAACCATTTTCCGTGCAGGATATGGATAACCTTCAGGAGAAAGAAATTTGGTTGTTTTGCTCGATTTCGAGCAACGGGTTCACTAGTTTTAATTTAAATCGTTACCACATAACTTTTATTTTATACTTAATACTAAAGAAATCCAAACTCATTAGGTTTTAGTACCCTATTTAACTATAGTAAGCTTGAGATTCGATGTGCTGAAATTAGCACATCCGCATGCATGGTAATTTATTTACTGTTGTAAAAATTTAGGACGTACATTTCAGATACCTCAATTTACTCTGTAAATACTCAAATGTGAATATCTATCACCTCACGATTTATACACTATCCAATAATTTCTACACCAATTTAATAAATACAAATCATTTTATCCTACAAGTTTACAATTATTAATTATTTTATTTACTTACGTCGTTGCAATCTCTTGATATTTTTTCTGGTGAACATGTTTCGGCACTAGGCCATCTTCAGCACCTCGAAGAAAATCCTTACATAAGGTTAACCATCTTGTTTATTTTTTGGCTGTAGGGCCATTTTCTTCGAGGTGTTGAAGATGGCCTAGTGCCGAAACATGTTCACCAGAAAAAATATCAAGAGATTGCAACGACGTAAGTAAACAAAATAATTAGTTATATGCAATCAGTGCTACATCACAAATTATTATTAATTTAAAAAAGAAAGTTAGGTTGTAAAGAGTAACACTGCATTCACTATTTCACCAGGCGGTGTGGCCATCATAGGCAACATTGATGAATGTTATCTCGCTTCGGCCCGCGGCGCTGCGCGTTTGACAAATGGGTTGCTGCATGCGACACCCCAGCGCTCCGTATATTTGTAAATAAACAAGCTTTAGGTTTGCCGATACAATATCATCATATTATATTTTATATATATTTTTTGTGACAACACCATTTTGGGTTTAGAAACAACACTTTCTTCATAAAAATATGTTGTTCTTGTTTAAATATGAATTGTTGAACCTTTTTTAGTTTTACATAATAATCTGAAGCATTCTACCATTATGTTATAAAAGACGTTTTAAATATTCTTCCTCTTTGTTCAGTTTATCAGATAAGAGGATTATTAGGGGTTTGCGTGGCGGAAATAAGTGTTTACTCTTAAGAGTAAGGTTGAGAAGTCGGCATTTTAAACTAAAAATTGGATGACGGCCTATTTATATTTAAGTGAGAAACAGGCTTTGAAAAAAATTAGTAGGGTACTTAAACGTTAAAAACCGACAAACCCTTGAAAAAAACGCCAAACTTCTTGCCAACACTAAACTAAAAAATGTCAAAATTGTATTAAGGATTTACCCCATAGTCATCTTTTCCATCTATTCTGTCCCATCGCTGTTTTGTCTGTATAATCTGTTCCATTCTTCAGAAACGCTGATTATTCAATATGTTAAAAATAGTGCAGGAAAATTATGCAAAATTTAGCGTTATGGCGGAATTTTAATTTAGCAGGCTGAAAATTGGTGGGAAGGTCGCAAATAAAGCTGGGATCATCACACTAAAATTTCCAAAAAATCCCACTTGGGCAACATGCCGCCATCTTGAAAAAACCATTTCCGGTCCGTGTTTCTCTGTACATTTTTTTGATAAACACGAAAACCATAAGAGGTATGAAAAAAGTGTAAATGACGTTTTTTGTAGAAAATAAAATTTCCAATAAAATGAGTATAAATATGTACAGGAAACATTGATTTTAACTGTTTATATTATTAATTTTCTAAAATGCTGTAATTCAAATGCCACTGCCATAAGGAATACATGTAAAATTTGATGTAAAATATACTCCCTAAGGGACCATTTAACTTCAATGAATAATAAATTATATACAAAGAATCCTGATGAAAGTTCCAGTTATTTGCCACCTCAATCATCAAAATTGGTTCACTATAAAAGCGTGAGTAAGCCCACAAAAAATGATTTCTTATGATAACATTTGTAAAAATTCCTTAAGGAATATCCTTTTTGCGAGCTTACCCGCGCCTTTATAGTGAACCGATTTTGATGATTGAGGTGTCAAATAACTGACATTTTATCAGGATTCTATGGGTATAGTTTATTATTTGAGGTTACGTTGAGGTTAAAAGGATTCGTCCTCTAGGGAATGTATTTTACATCAAATTTTACATGTATTCCTTATGGCAGTGGTATCTTAATTACAATATTTTAGAAAATTAATAATATCAACAGTTATAATCAATATTTTCTCTACATATTTATACTCATTTCATTGGAAATTATTTTTTCTACAAAAAATGTCATTTACACCTTTTTTCATATCTTTTATGGTTTTCGTGTTGATCAAAAAAATGTTCAGAGAAACGCGGACCGGAAATGGGGTTTTCAAGATGGCGGCATGTTGCCCAAGTGGGATTTTTTGGGAATTTTAGTATGATGATCCCAGCTTTATTTGCGACCTTTCCACCAATTTTCAGCCAGCTAAATTAAAATTCCAGAATCCGTCACTATTTTCCTGCACTAAAAAGAAAAATTAGATGTTATGTAAAATGCGCAGTGTACGTATTATCAACTATAAAATTACTACTTCCTAGTCTGACCTACGAAGACTGTGTGTGGATAGATTGGTGCAGGCTGACTCAGCCATTCGGCCTGGCCGTTACATAATGTCGCCGTACTGCAAGCACGTACAGTGTTGTGTAAGTACCCACTGTTCCCTGTCAGTGTATGTAAGGCATGATTGGATTTACTCAGGAAATATTAAGTATCCAGTCTGATTTAAATCATTTGTCGTTGACTGTATTCGTGCATTTAAGATTTGTGGAACATCATAACTTTTTTCCTGTTCAAGAGTTGTGTTCTCAAGTACAGAATGATGTTATGGTATACATTCATTTGTTAATTTACATTATATTCAATTGTGAAACATGAAGGAGTAGGATATATTAATACTCGAAAATACGAGTCACAGATCCTTTAAACCGTTGCATCTCCTTCATTTATTTATAATGAATAAAAAGTATATTGAAGAAAAAACGTGTTTAATAATAAAGAAAAAATTTTAAAGCCCTGCATTCCATATCTTCAGATAAAAAGACAAAGACGTCATTTGTTATTGGTTTTATAAGAACTTTTATGTAGCATATATGTAAGACGCATAAGTCAAACAAATAACTTATAAATAATTTCTGCGATTGCACGCAGAAGTGAAAACTATTAGTATAATGGAACACTAATAGTATAGAAATTAAATAAATAATATGTTATTCAGATTTATTCAGTATGTATTAGAGTAATTGTGGATGATTAGGGCTACTGATATAGTGATAAGATTAGTTTTCATAACAACTAACTACCCTTTTTTTTATTTAAAAAAATATTTTATTTATAAGATGGCATGTTTCGAAACTAAGTTCATTTTCAAATCTTATTCATAACCTCTTTTAAAATTATACAAAACACCTGTAAAATGTAAACAAATAAATTATTGGTAATATGTTATCTTAATTTTAAATATCTGTTCATTTTTTATTCTGATTGTTATATGTAATACATTTTTTTTTCTTCCCTTAGTTTTTCTATTTTGTCATATATTGGGTGGTTTTGTTTGGGGATCATTGTATTTAATATGTTTAATATACACAATAAAAAAGACCCATTAAACATGTTAAATACAATGATCCCCAAACAAAACCACCCAATATATGACAAAATAGAAAAACTAAGAGAAGATTTAAAAAAAATTTATTACATATATAACAATCAGAATAAAAAATGAACAGATATTTAAAATTAAGATAACATATTACCAATAATTTATTTGTTTACATTTTACAGATGTTTTATATAATTTTAAAAGAGGTTATGAATAAGATTTGAAAATGAACTTAGTTTCGAAACATGTCATCTTATAAATAAAATAATTTTTTAAATAAAAAAGGGCACTTGTTATGAAAACTAATCTTATCAGTATGTATATATATATATATATATATATATATATATATATTACTTATTCAACATTGAGAGGAAAATTGTAATTTCCATATATTGTTGTTAAATCATATGTTAAAGAGCTGTTTTGCTGAGTCATTTCATCATAGACCTTAAAATGCGCTTTCAACAGGGTGACTTTTTTCATCACAGCGACGAAATTGCGATCCAACCCAACGCATTTTGTAGGCCCGCCGAATAATCAATTTCGAAATCCAATCGGCCCCGGAGTATCAGCGCCCGTGTCAGCACAGGCCGATCGGCGCACGTTCTCCATTAGCGGTTTGCATAATGCCGCGTTCCTGCGGTCTCCGGTTACTAAACTGTTTATCGGCGACCCGGGGACCCGCCCCGCGGCGATCTCCGGGCTGATAACGCATATCACCGAGTGACTCGCTGGCATACAATTTCGCACGTGTACGTAATGATATTTAAAAAAATCGTTGAAACTACTTTCTCATAAAATTGTTTTATGTTATATTTTATATTTTTATTATGTTACGTTATTATTTTTATGTTTTTCACAATATACGTTTGACGTACGAACGTATTTTAAACATGCATTCCTTATTTTATTGCAAGATATTTGTTCTTTAAAAAATCCATACAACATATTTTTAGGATTAGTTATTGTTTTATAACCTGTTATAATTTGCCAAGAGATAATAATAGACGTATGGTATTTATTTGTAGATAACACTCACACCGAAATCCTCCGTCTGCACACACTTATTTAAATTCTGTTGGACGCACGTTTCGGCTGTCGCCATTTTCAACTATATACAACACTGAATGCTGGTTGTGTGGATGGTTCTTTAAACAAGTGCGTGGAGACGGAGGATTTCGGCGAGAGTGTTATCTACAATTTGTCCAGTGCCGCACAGATTGATTTCAACAGAGACCATCGCTTTAAATGGTATTTATTTGCCTAAAAGAATGAAGCTTGGAATATGAAGCCCCTATGAAGATTTTTACCTTAGCACCATTGTGTTTGGGCGTCTGTTCAATTTACAATGGCCAAGTGATAAAACATAGTTTTGCTTTAAATTGTTTTTTGTGGAATGTGGTTGAAGAAGTGACGGTTTTTAAAATGTATTTCCAGACTCTCTTAATACTGGATAATATGCTTTTACTTGACTATAATCCGTTTCTGTTTTAATTAACTTCTGATCCTCTGATATATAAATGATTTAGTTAGTTTTCAGTGATATAAATAAATACCTTACAATATCCGGTTTTTCGTTGTCTATTACTGCAACATGTTTCGTGGTAACAACCACATCTTCAGGCAGCGTCTTTGAGGACTTGTCATAGAATTAAAATAAAAACACCGAATGACACATGACACTTGCATACAAACATTATAGTAATAAAACAAATAAGACAGGTCATTGATTAGGTTAGGTCCCGTCGCGGTGCGTGCACGCTAGGTCGAACCGGCAGCGACTCCTAACCTAATCAATGACCTGTCTTATTTGTTTTATTACTATGATGTTTGTATGTAAGTGTCATGTGTCATTCGGTGTTTTTATTTTAATTCTATGACAAGTCCTTAAAGACGCTGCCTTAAGATGTGGTTGTTACCACGAAACATGTTGCAGTAATAGATAACGAAAAACCGGATATTGTAAGGTATTTATTTATATCACTGACTTAAGCATCAATATCCAGTAGTAGGAAAATGAATTTAGTTAGTTTTGCAATTCTCACTCCAACATAGTCATTTTAATTCAAAAGTAGTGAAAGAAACGTCGAATTGCGGTGTCCGCGGCACACTAAACAATTCATAAAACGCTCTATGAGCATAATGACCCGCTTGGCGGATGACACGCGGTCTGGCCGACTAAATCGGTGTCATTTCTCATTGTTCGCGGCGCGGACGTTCCCAGTCCCGGCGGTGTTAAACAAAGGTCTCTTGTGCCTCGGTCATCTCCATTACAGGGCCTCTTGTTGGGCAACGGAGGGAAACGCTCGCGAGTTTCTCACGACCCGCCGTGTCCGCGGCTCTGGACTCGTGTGGACTCGGCGACTTGAACGCTGGAGGAAGCGGGAAGATGCTCATTAGGGAAGCAGGGAAAAGGTCATCCACAGCAGGTTGGATGGTATTTTTTGTCCGAGAATCCGGTCTAAAACTCTCCATAAGTAGCTTTACTCAAAAATAATTGAATTTATAGATACCTACCTATACGTAATTTTCAGTTCTCGGTTGAAATTTTATCTTTCTTTGTCTGCTGGCTCAACTTCCAAATCTCGTCTTGACATATTTTATATTAAATTAAAGACTACCTGGCTGAGCGGTTGTGGCAGTCATCTCACTTCGAACCAAACGAGTTGAGTTGACCCTAATTAATCTGTTCTAAATGAATGTGGCAGTCGTGCCATGGATGGAAAAGCCACAAATTTGTGACAATCGTCCCGTTCCCGAAAAAGAAAATTCGAGAAAGGATAGATTAATTTTTTGGGAATGTTTTAGGCTATTGCATGCAGATTCAATCGTCAGTGGGTTTTAACATCTATCGTCCTCACATATTTAAGAATTTACATTGGAATTTTGAGAGCAGTTGTACTGTATCTCACATTGATGTCACTAATTTTACGGCGCAACCTGTTTAAGCAGTAGATTTAACCTCCGATGCGACTTTTTCCTGAATTGTTAGTTTTCCTCATCGTTGATTAAAAGAAAATCAGGTATATTTATATTATATGTCCTTATATTAGGTGTGAAGGCAAAAACTGAGAATCCCTCTGAATCGTTATTTCATGTGCATTAAGTGAGGTTTATTACTGAAAACATACTTTTATCCTTCTATATTCAAGTGGTAACTGGTTTCATCCGAAGGCCAGTAACGGATCGCGTTTATCACAGAACAGTCCCGATGTTCGTGCACGTCGGACTGGACAGGCGGAGGACCGAAGGACCACTCGACCGTTGCGTCACGTAACGTCATGCGTGACGTCACGTTTACGTGACGCCGGCCCTCGTGACGCCTCGCCCCGAGTCGTCCGACCAGCAAGGCCGACACTAGAGATCTCTGCAAAGCGGCTCAACGGAACCGGACAAATACGATCATCTGATGATTAAAAAAAAAAACGTTGTCATTATTTATGAGGCTTATGAAATCATTTTGTCAAAAAATAATCCGAAATAAATGTCAAAACAAAACAAAATCATAGAAGAAAAATGTCGTTTTGTTAGTTTTTATAAGTTGGTTTATTACGACGTTTTCACATAATCGTTAACATACGAAAGACTTTAAAAAATATGCCGCAATGAAACTAAAGATATTTTAGTTCTCTATATTAAGTAATGTGTCGCCGTTGGCAACCTTAATCCTGTGTATAACTCCTAAATTCCAGTAAACACAACACTGACACAAAATGCGGTGATACAGTATTCTGAACTGTATTTGACTGTAGGGATTTGTGGAGAAAACTGTTCACAAACCTATGACGGAACTGATTTAAACGTTTCTTGTATAAACTACGTATGTGTATTAGCTATAAAATATTTCCGTTTATAGAACATTTTCAGACCAAAAAGTCATTTGTTAATAATCAAAAGTCAAAAGTTAAGTTATAGTAACAAATCTGTCCAAGTTAAACATTCGTTTAACCGTCGAACGAATCGTCGAACCGTCGCGTCGCTGTTTTACAAAACCTCCAGTTAATTCCCACTTCAGCTATAAGTTAATTTCATTATGGTATTGAGTAAATGAGTGAATTCCACTCCAAAGTTAAATTCTCCTTTTTAAGTTTAACCCCTCTCAATTGGACTCTTACATGTCACGGCCAATAAATCACCCGTCGCCTGATGGATTTATCTCATAGCATTTCAATGTGTACAATCACGAATCTCAAGGCAGCCAGAATTTCCTACTGTCGCTGTCGCTTGTCACTGTCGACCGCATGTCCCAATCCTAGGCTTATTCAGCGACTTGATGGATTGTCTACTTCAACGTCACCAGTAGGTCAAGGGTGACCGTGTCTGTGGAAAGTCCACGGCACGACGGACGTCCGAGCGCTCGTCATGTGATCTCGGCGTCGTCGCGTGTCGGAAGTGGAGGTCTGACGTCACTGTCCAGAAGGGATGTGCGTGCGATATTAGATATTTTGTGGCATTAGCTACTTCCATATCAGTTTACAAAGAGATTTTAGTTGAAAAACCCTAATATCTGTATATCTGTTTAACCTAATACCTGTATTAACCTAATATATGTAACTGAGAAGCTTTGATTACAATTTGACCTTTAAACTGATAAAAATCTGATAATAAGGATTTATGACGAGTGAAAAAATATTACAATTAAAACTCACCGAGATTTAATAAATTTTACGAAATTATTCGTTTAATTGTTGCTTTTACAGTTGTTATATTTAAAAAAATAAATGTTATGCAAAATGATTAGCCTACTACTGTTTTTAAAACAATCAAAATTATGTTAAATAGACCTATTTTAAAATTACATCCAACCAATTATTTTCATTTTGTAATATAAAATCATATTTTTGTATAATATTAAATATTCCTAGTACATAATATGCAGAATGTGATATCTTCTACCCGACGACCGCCTGGAACTAGCTAGAAATTGTATTACATGAGATAACTCTCACATGAATTAGTTTTAAATATTAGGACAATTTACCTCATTCATTTTGTTAACGCAAGCGATGAAAGAAACATAAAGTCGAATCAGTTATATCGGTGTAGAATGTATAGAATGAATTAGGAAAAGATGTCATGTATTAGTCTGAATCACATATTAGCTACTTTGGAAATCAGTTACTTTTGCATTTCCAATTCTAAAACCCTAATACTTATATATTCGTCCATCCCTACTGTCCAGTAGGTCAAGGGTGGCCGTCTGTACCGGTGGAAAGTGCACGGCACGGGCCGGGCCGGACGTCCGAGCGCCGTGATGTGATCTCGCAGCGTCAGGCGTCGTCGCGTGTCGGAAGTGGAGGTCTGCTATCCTACTGACATAGTTCTCTCGGACAATATCTGCTTGATGCTGCATTCTCATGGAGCTACTGTTGTTTTCTTCGCGTGTTTTTAGATCGTATCGGATATTAATCGTTTCTTCATGTTAATCGATTAACCGTTATAGAGGACACGAAATAGAAATTGCATTGTGGTATTATAAATATGAGAACTTGTAATCCCAGCTGCTTTTGTTGCTGCTGTAATGTAAACTGGCTGTAATATAATATCTGCCTGTAACAAAATAAGCTAAAAAGCCTTTCAACTGTAAATAAGTAATGTTTCTCTGTTAAACACTGGTTTTCTGCATAGAAGTTACAATGAGCTACTATCGGCAGTACGGGGTAGCGGATTTTTACCCCCCGGATTTATACCCCCCTCAAAAAACGCTACGTCATTTTGACGTCACAGCAGGCGGGGCCTAAATCGCTCGAGAAAAAGCCCGCGACTGGAAATGTACCCCCCAATACATTATTAAATCATCAACACCTAAATGGTTTGCAATTAAATTATTTCCCTTAAGTCTGTCCCCGGAATTGTACCCCCCGGATTTGTACCCCCCCTGGTCATATTCTTAAGTCCGACCCCGGATTTGTACCCCCCATGGTCAGAATCTTAAGTCCGACCCCGGATGTGTACCCCCGATTGAGTTAGAACGAAATTAATGGCTTAAAAACCTCCTCCGTGAAATTTTACATATTTGTACCAAGTTTCATGGCAAACAGTCCAACGGAATACCAGACCATAAACGTGAAACATATATAATCAAACTAACAAATTTTTTATGAATTTAGATATTCAAAACAATATCTTATCCAATACTTTCATCACGTATTATTGACAGATTTTCTAGCCTACTTAATGATGAATAAGACTACACAACATAATAATAATACTAATAATTATAAGACATATTAGTAGATAATATTAGGCAATAATTTAACGAACAGCCTTTGATTTACGAGAACTAATTAAAAAAGTCAACAACAACAACGAATATTGACCCGGTATGTTTCCATGGTCGGTCAAACTGGATTTGAGCTCAGGGAGTACAAATCCGCGGTAAGACTTAAGGATTTGGCCACGGGGGGTACAAGTCCCGGGTCGGACTTAAGAATTTGACCACGGGGGGACAAATCCGGGGTAGGACTTGAGGATTTGGCCACAGGGGGTACAAATTCGGGGGTTACAATTCCGGGGTCGGACTTAAGAAGCCAGGTTATATTGGATTTATATCAATTATGCAACTGTTCAGCCAACCGTGAAATGTCAGTTGATTAAAATACATAATAATTTATCCCTCCTAAAAGTTCGCGGCCGGAATTGTACCCCCCGTCCTGTGACGTCGAAATGACGTAGCGTTTTTTCTGGGGGGTACAAATCCGGGGGGTACAATTCCGGCGACCCTCCGCAATTGGTCCTTTGAAAAGAGGGTACAGATGAAGAACTGTAGTCCTGAAGGACACTTACGTTCTTCAACAAACAAACATGTAGGAGTAAAAAAATGATCAGCCAGCCACCGTATTTTTCAATAAGATTCGAAATTAAAAGAAAAGATGGGTTTCGTTTTATGTACAGTACATAATTTTATGTAAATATGTACGTACGGAGAGGAAGACGTCGCGGGCGGGAGGCGCGGCGCAAGGCCGCGGACCGAGGCCTTCGACTCCGCGGAGGTTGCCGGGACTTCCGCCGTCCTGCCGGCGAAGAACTAGCGGATCTAATGAGTCTCGTGATAAAAAGTTTTGTTTGCTACTTTATGTTCATTTAAACAACGCCGCGTGGCTCAGTAGTGGAGCTCTGAGTTATCGTCCGGTTATCGAACCCGGTAAGAACTTGAAACTCCTCGGTCTTGGCAGAAAAGATTGAAAGAGCGCTTGTTTTTTTTCGAAAGCCACGTTAATCATTGATTATCAATGCATTCTTGAGGATGCCTTTGTATCTTGCTAAGGTTTGATGAAAGGCTTACTTTTTATATAACATCGTTTGAATTCGTAATCTAGGAAGAAACGAAGTTATCAGTCTGTGTTGGTGGCTCGGTATGCCGGAATGTCTTGCTGTTCCAACAAACGCAACACACGGTTCCTTTAAATCAACGTTTACACTATAAACAAGACGTGTTTATGAACGGAAACGAGAAACATGTCAGTGGAGTTTTTGTTAGTGTAATACGGCTAAATCCTGGAAAAGACCTCACCATTCATCAATCTGATTCAACTGACATTCCAGCAGACATCCGAGTCAAAGCTGCCACAGTCACCTCGCCATTCAGGGTACGTTCGCCTCACAACAGACCTCCTTCGGACATCCGCTCGGGCTCGGCGAACGACGCAGAGATGGAGGGACCTGTCGGCCGCTTTCCTGACCCCGCTAATTGGTCATTGAATGAATCAGAGGAAAGCGACACTAGTGGACTTTCTCCCCGGCCGTGTGCTGGTGCTGCGCTCTGTGTCCGACATGTCGAAACACCAATCATCCCCTGGCGCTCCGCGATGTTTCTCAACCGCATAGCGGGCGAGGTTGCTCGCTCTCGTAGGAATTCAAACAGTTATTACAGAAACTACTGCGGTCGTTTACAGTGCGAGACGTAATCGTCTGAATTATACCTTACCCGGTGTAATATTCTTTAATTAGGCTATAACTTACTTTTTTAGGTCTTGAAAAAGGTATACCTACGAAATTTTAGACGAAACGTAAAATATTTTGTAAAATATTATCATGAAGTCGTACAGTAAGGTACGCTAAACGCAGTAAGCAATTTTCTTTTAAAAATAAAATATCAAAAGCGAATTTTTTATTTACCACCCTACATAAGAATTTTAATATTTCATCAAATAGATCAATAATCAATACTAATACCGTGCTGTAAATAAAAATATTAGTTTTGTTTTCATTGTAGTGGGAGATCTTGAAGTGACATTTTTCTCTACCGAAACAGGCGACATAAGCTGTAACATGAAATAGTAGCTTAGTAGCACATTATAGCAGAAAAATAATAGTAAGGTTATTTCTATGTCAACACACTATTTGATGATATACATACGACTCGAAAACAAGACGCATAATGGAAGGAAATCTCTTTCTCCATCCTGATGTATTCCAGAAAAAAGGAAAAAATTCGTCTACTGTAAATCAGTAAAATAATGTATCTGTAAAATACAGTACAACAAGTCATAGGGATAACAACAAGTCGTAGGGAATCATTTTCACCCTTACTGAATATTCGCTGACTTCAAACATATAAAATATTACGACAAACTTGTCTCTTGGAGGCAGTCATGGTAAGGGGATTAGTTACGGTGAACAACCTTCAAATCGATTTATTCATTTAGCATTCCAATGAAAATGAAGCCTGACTCCGCGTTTGTAACAGCCAACAGATATTACGGCTCTGTGCCGAGTTTGTTGTTTATCTTTCCTATATTGAGGAAGTCGAACTGAGATATTGATTCAGCCGACTCGCGACTCGTGTAAAGTCCACGTGCTTCTGTTGTCGCTTATCTCACTTAACCGGACTCTTTTTTAACTCATATTTCAGCATGGTTACAGTTCTTGATTGATTTTTCTCTATTCTTACTCCTTCTTCTTATAGTAGGCGCTTGCTAACGACACGAATATCAATATATAATTGACCGGATCACCGCGTGGATATAGGGCTCACCTCATAACCTGGGTCCAGTTGCCATTTGTCATTGGGCTATGAATTAATAGTGATATCTAACAAAAGTTCGCCATTAGATAATAACAAGACCCGGGTTTAAACCGTTCCCAATCAAAATGTTGAAAAATGCAACTGCGGGGTTGAAACACACGAAATAAAAAATAATATTTAAACAAAAGTCAGTTGTTATCTATTGTTGGGTTATGTGGGATGATTAAATAAATATACAAACTACTTAAACAATTTCTATACTTATTATTATCACTTAACCTACAATACGTATTAAGTGGTAAATGTTACGACCGTCTATTGTTTCATGTTGTAGTAGTTGCAGTAACATAACCATTGATATGATTGTTGCGAAATTTATTATTCCAAAAGACTTCTCTACTAACTATAGAGGCGGCCATGACTATTTCCATTCGTAGTTAAGAGCAGACCTCTGATAGGTAGAAATGGTGACGTCTCGTTTGTAGCTTATACGTTGTACTATGATTCATCGTCATTGTACAAGATAAAACTATGCGTCTAGGAATTTGCCTCACCTCCATTCATAAGATAATTGGATTCTATCAGTCCATATTTGGTTCCCAATCTTATTTTTCCACGGTTGCTGTTTTAGACGTATGAAACAAGATGTATATTTTGTCCATTGTAATTAAATTTGAGCTCATGACAATTTCCTTGCCATTTTATCTGCAATTCAATCCTTCTTTATGGATAATATTCTGATTTATTGGGTTTACAACACTTTTCAAAGATTCCAACAGTGAAGTTCTCCCATTTCCTCCTTGGTATTGTTATTGTACTTGACAGCTGTTAGTTCCGTTCGCGAGTTATCATTCTAGTTTGTATTCTTCCACCCTCAACCACCAACAGAAGTGATCTATTGCCCAAGCGTTACTGTGTAGATACAAGTTAGGCGGTCGAGAGTCAATAAAGGGAGAGTTTGCCCTCTTCTACCCTCCTGTCATCAATATTAACTTATCGATCTATTAACCACCAGCCGCGACTTCCCACATGACGATGTTCGATTGGCGTCAGAACAATTACCTGGTGATAAGTCCACGTGACGGGTCCCCAGGGTACGGTTGCCTCCCCGATTGTCCCTCCTCACACTTGTTTTAACCAATGACTAACCAAACGGCCGAAGTCAATTTCCGGAAAGTCACGCTACGTCACGTGACTTTTGCAAGGGAAATGAATTTAAAAGATAAGCTCTTACGTTCAAAGAAGCAAATTTGCTTCTTTCCTGATTGACATACAATGCTGTAATCATTTTACGGCATTGTACAATCATTATGCTGTAAAATGATTATACAGTACTATTCATTTTACAGCATAATGAAGAGTACTGTAAAATTACCGGTCCCGATAAGTTTGTTCTTGAATATATCGTTGATTTTAGGGAGCAACGATCTTTTCAAGTGTAACTTCCAGTCATATGGAAATATTACCAAATGTTTTAAGATTACCATCCTCAGTGATAGCACAATGAGTATTTACAGAACAGTTAATGCTGTCATTAATTTTTCACTGATTGACATACAAGCGGGTGTTAATCAAGCTTTATCAGGCTACAGTCTACCACATGGAGAGGCCTAATTCTCTTTCATTATAACTAATAAGGGTATTTTTTACACACTTGTATCCATATTAGCGAGCGCGATCGGCTTTGGAGCTTGCGCAAATTCTGGCCTCCCGGTCGCAACTAGGAGGAACATGCATCCTCCTAGGGTCGCACTCATTTTTCTGATAGAGCCATAAGTGACCTTAGCAAATAATGAATGAGGTAAAATTCGCTCAACATTGGGAGGAGTTCGCGTACTTCCCTGTAACGCATTGTTTTTCATCGTTGGGAGCGAAAGGAAGATTCAAAACGTTTAAGAGATTTTGAACAGTGTGGATTATTACTTTCCCGTGAGATGTGAGATTAGTGTACACGGAGCGGGCTGAGGAAGTGAGTGTACGATGGTATCAGCAGCTGCACGTTGTCCCGCAGCCAGCGGCCAGCGGCGAGCGGGTGTTCGGTTCCCGGTTCCCACCAGCCGGTCCCCCCGCCTCCCACCGAACACCCGCAATTAAACTATATTATTAGTTACCCGCTCTAATAGCGGTCTCTCATGCACTCAAGGCCAGCTAAGGTTAGTCGCCCGGCTTAAAATAAACACAGATCCGACCAGAATCTGAACCTCTGCTCCGACTACTTCTGCGGCCACTTCTGTGTAGCTAATTCCCTCATTGTCCAGTGCGCTTTTATTGCCCTTTGTGTGAGGTCGTTCTCCTTAACCAGGTTCATTTGTTTAATTGGGTCGTTGGAAGTTGTTAAGTAACGTGAATTACTTGTATTGTCTGGTCACCTGCAACTAGTAACGCGAACAATCGGCTTTCTTTTAAAGCGGCGTTCTGGCTGTGATTCGATCGTTTCAAAATTAAGAAGCTTCACGGTTAAGGGGGATCTATTTGGGGAGAGGATATACTTTATTATATAAGAGTGAATGCCGAGTAATTAACAAAACTATGATACTGCATCAATACGCTAAAAGTAATGAATACTGCACAGAACATATTCACCTACGAAACAAATAAAATAAAGCATTATGGTATTCAAAACTGCGAAAGATTACATAGTGTACAGTATTCATAATATTTTGTCACTCATAGAGCTAGTTATTTCTACTTTAACATTAAGATGGGTCAGTGTTCCAAATCTTCTTTTAGTTAACATCATTAGGAATAGTCAATTTAGACATCGATCAATTGGGTTTACTTACCGCTTATGATATGCCAAACTAATCTGTGTTTGGGGTGAAAGGAAAAGGAAACTACCCCCTCTAAGTAAAAAAAAATAAGAGGACTAAAAGTTCACTGCTCTTTCCCTATCAGTTAGGTCTATTGCAATCTTTGCACTCATTCCTTGATGGCTATTTAGCACTTTTCAAATTGATTTTATTTAACTACCCCTATAATCTAGAGGGCTAGAGAGTTTCCTATTCCTATGTTATGGGTTACCAGCTAAAAACTGTTTTTTCTTCTGTCTTTTGTCGTCGAAGAGGTTCCAGTGGTTGCGCAGCCCAATTTTGCTGTTGGACCCACGATCAGCCTCAGTCTCATTTCTCGTCCAGCTCTATTTCGTGGGTCTTTTCAGGTACTTCCTTTGCTCCCTTCTAAAGATTCTTGTCATAAACGTAATATAAATTCTCAGAGTCTAGCGAAAATTTTCCGCGTCGCTGGCGTGTGCGGTATAGTCTGCGGTGATGGGACGACCGACGGTTGATGAGTAATAGGTCCAGGAACGGTCAACCACCTTCGCCGTCATTCGCCCTTTGTGTTTGCCGCTGCGGAGGAAACCTTCTGTGTTGCTCGCAGGAAATGTGAGCCGTGGCTAAAATTTACTGCGTTGCTATTGACTGAGTATTGCGTAAGGTACGTTTTAACTGCTCTTAAATGGATGTTTTCACTTTTCACAATATATAATAAAGTATATTTAACTGTGTTGATGCTATAAATCAGAAAAGTGTGTTGAAAATAAAACCATAACCAATCCGTGCACTACTTTTTAACAGCTTTGTGTCTGGAAATATGTAGCCCCAAGAATAAGCAAATCTGGCTTTAGTTAAAGCTTACAGATACAGTGTTAGCGAAATATCCATACGATTTTTAATAAGATCGAGTTGGAAAAGAATATACAAGAACAGGTACAAAAGCCAATTGTCGTAGCAGTTTATATTTTTTTACTGTATATAACTTAGATTTGAATTATTTTGGAACAAACAAATGTTCACTAAAAGTAAATTATCGATTGAACATTGTGCCATTATCAAGGCCTCCTTTTAGTCCTCTTGGCAAACGTTTATTTTTCAACCACCATAAAATTTTGATAACAGAAATTATGTTAATCGGTTTTTGTGTTTTTATTTGGCATTGTATTGATTATGTTATGTTGTAATTTGTGTTGGCGTGTTGTGTGATAATGTCCGATTTGAAAATAATATGTCGTGAAGGATAAGCTGTAAAATGTTCACGTTTTTCAAAAATGTACGGTGATTATTTTTCTATAAAAAAATAAAACTTAAACTCAGTTTAGTTTTGACAAGTGGTAATAATTTATTTGATCAGTTGAGAGCTGAAGCGGTTATTCCGGAGCGTTTGTGATCGCACCTTCACTGCTGCGATCCGCCTGCCGCACTAATCGCACGAAGTCTCATGACAAATTTCATCAAGTCAATGACACTTGAACCAATGGGTTTGTATACACGTCGGCTCGAACGAATGGATCACTCCGGTTCTTGTTTGTTTAATTCAACAGTATTGTAACTCTTTTGAGATCAAAGATATTCATCCGTTATTGTAAGTGGTGGCTAAATGTAACTTTTCTTCTTTTTACGATTTAATGAACTGAACGCGTAGTTTTGCGTAAACACCATGCAGGGTCACAGCGTTCATTCTAGCTGAAAATCATCTCATTTTCAGTGAAGGTTACGCCTGATTGCATTTACTGATCTTCATCCGCTCTAACGATGTCGCTGATTTGATATCCCTAGCTGGCCTTGGCTTTTGTCTTCGTTGATCACCAAAGCTGATCTGAATCAAAGTATGCCTAAAAAGTGAATGAGACTTAAGATTGACACAAAAAATATAAGTTCTGATTGTTACTAGTACAACTTGCAAAGCCTTAAAACAAGTTGGCAATATTAATACAATGTATCTTATCTATTCTTAGACACTTTTGGTATTCTGTCACTGAAACTTCAAGCTATGTTACTTTCAAATTTTCAATTCGTCTTCATATGACGTACCAACCAAGGAAATATGTAAAATTTGTACCTTATTTATCTCTAATTTGTTATCGTCTGTTAGGAATGCAAACACACCTGCATGTTCTTTAGAAGACACAGGTTGAGGAATACTACACGTGAGGAGTACACTTGACATTATGGTAGATCGACAACTGAAAATAACATCCTTGCGCCTTGGTTACCTAACGGTAGTACCAGTATAGTTGTCGACCGATAGCATTATCCACCCATACGTGCATCAAACTGCATAAAGTATAGTCTGAAATGCTACAGAATCTGTTGCAGTGTACGATAGACTATCGGCTGGAGCTCTCAGCGCTGCATCAGTCGCACTCCCGGCGGAGCAAACGTTAGTGTCCGCCGGGTAGTTATCCGTCCCTCCCGGTACCGGCTACTGGATTACCACAGCGCGTGTTTGCATGCAGCTCGGGGCTGTGGCGGCGGACTCCCCGGAAGCACGGCACGGTAGAGCGGCCGCGAACAAACCGGCTAACGAGTGAGAGAGAGAGGGAGAGAGCGGCGTCGTGGGGGAGTGAGGCAGAGGAGCGAGGAGTTATGGCGAGGTTAATTAAGACGGTCCGCGGCCCGCGGTTCCGCCGCCGGAAGTAGGGTTGGTGACCGGGGCCGCGAGACGGTGACGACCCCCGTGTCAGGTGTGTGTGTGTGTGTGCAGAGACGTCTTCAGCGTGATATCATACATTTTCGCAAACCACATGGTGGATTCACTTTCGACAAAATCGGTTTGAAATGTACGGCGAAAATGTTGTTAAAGTTCGATGCAAGTTCAGGTTCAGGGCTTCTGGGCTTGGGCTTTGAGTTGGTCATCGCACTGTACGAGATGTCTACGTACTGTACGAGATGACGCACTCTACGAGATGTCAAATAACAAGATCGAGTGTTTACAATATTTTTGCCGATCCTTCAAGAGTGTTCAAACATGCCTCATTAAAAATAAGGAAAACCCCATGTATAAAAAACTGCCAGATGATATATATATATATATATAAACAGTTATGATCTCAGCGTAATAGCGTTTCATAAAAAGCGAGTAAAAGTTTTGTAGAGTGTTATACTCTGCGATAAATTCATAAAGACACTATAGGGGCTACTTCACTTCTTTGTGGATATTCATTTGTAATTGTTACGTCTTCTCCAGTGTAACGCCTACATCGTTCATTGGATGTATGCAGATTGTGAAATCGAATTTGAAAATGTTACTTCCATCATGAATATATTTTTAATGCCTCTTTGAAATCCTGACACTTGATCTCCTTCTCCAAATAGCTTAGTTCATAATAATTTCAAAGTGAGTATCGAGTATCAAAGATTTAAGCGTCCAGTTAGCAGTTGTAGAGGAATACAAATTAAACAGAATGTGAGTGTTGAAAATTAAACATATTTACAGCCAGTATAATTGATTGACCGCATCAATCATTATGTTATTGTGTTTTAATGCGTCTGTATATTACGATGATGTATATTACAATACAGTATAACGAAGTATTTACGAGTTTGTAAGTACTTCTTCCCTGTCAGCAAGTAAATGTTGTAAACAACACGTGCTGAAGCAAATGAGGTGCATTATCATCGACTATATATCACTCTGTCTTGGCACCGGCAGGATGTGACTGTCTCCATGCTAAAACACATTGAGCAATAGTTGGCACCCACTGGGTGTTAATCATTCCCATGTTTCAGTGACGAAGGGAAGGAGGGGGGTTCACAACACCTGCCCTCAGTATGACCTCTCGCTGAGTATTGCTGGAAGAAAGTGAATTTCCTCCACGACGAGTGCTCTCGGTCGTTTTTGCCCATGACGAAATTGATTGATAACGGTTTCTGTGATTTTCAACATCGTTTTGGAGTTCGTTTGAAGAAAGGAATGCGATAATAAGTTTCGTTTCCGCACGTTTAAAAGTGACTATTGGTTAGTGACTCAAAACACCCTATCAGTGGCATATAGACAGACCTTTGTCAAGGGGTCGTGATGAATACAAATTACTGGGGGCCTAAAGGGGCACGAGATATCCTTCCCACTCACACTGGAAGGGAGGTCTGGGGGTAACACGCCCGGAAATGTTTGAAAACTGAATATGTAAACTCACATTTTTGGTAGATATTAAAAATGGAATGGAACTCCATAATAGGTCTGAAATAACTTAGACTAATAGTAGGTTTGATGCAGAAAGATTTTATTTTAATGAGAAATAGTTATTGATAAGAGTGAAGTGATTTTAATAAGATACCCTTTATACAACCAAAGTATTTTAATCCCGTCGTTGTCATTTTATCCGCTATTGGTAATACAATTCTCTGTGATACAACACAGAGAAGAATTTTATACAATCAAATACAAAAAAGTATCAAAGTATCTCTGTGATACAATCAAAGTATTTTAATCTCGTCGTCGTCGTTTTATCCGCAATCGGTACACGCATGGTTGTTCTCCCTGCTGATCGCGCATTTCTCATTGTATTGCTCCTTGTCTTTAACTCGCGATCGGTAAACACGCACGGTTGATTTTTAAGGCCATTTGTAACAAGTCTATTAAACTTACACAGTTTTATTATTTTTTTGTCACAATACATAAGCTTGATTTCAAGCCTACCAAATAATGTGGTCAAGGAGGGTTATAACCCCCTCCCCCCTACCTTCGTCACTGCGCCTTTATTGGCATTATCCAAGGCTGTGTCACATGGTGTAAGAATTATACCCACGAGCATAACTTTTTACTGTATTCCGTCCTACACACATGCTACCAGAAGGCTGTAGATATTAGGTGTTGCTTTATAGTTGTTTTTTGGTATTTTAAAGATAATTGTTGAAAATATATTCGTTTAATACCAAAATAAATGTTTTACCACTCAGTGTTGACGCATCTCCTCAAAGAATATATAAATCAAGAAATTGTGCGCACAATTTTTTTCTTCCAGGCTACAATCAAAGTGTGTTAAATTCGATAAATGATTACCAACATAAGTCAATATCTGGAAACGGAAGAAATGCCAACTACTGCCGAATCATTATCAAGCTTCGGAAGTCAAACACTGTTTAGCTAAATTCTAAGACTGGGTAGATATTTTAGTTCTATAAAAGTGTTTTTCCTTAGCCCTCTCGCCATTTTTTGGAAAACGAGATTAAACTTGATGTTATTTATCCCCGAAGCTTATAAGGACATCAGGACATTGGGTTTATGCAATGCATGACATTTCAGTATATCTTTAAAAAATCAATCCCTTGCTTGTGCAACCGTACAATTATTTAAATTTCACTCGAAATCAAGAACGACATCCTCTTTGTTGCTCCCAACTTGTTCAGTACTCTTCAATGTCATTTATAAATTTGTATAATCTAATCTACCATTGTGATCGACCACTGGTCATGCCAGTTGTGCTCGATACCACGGCCTCGACGGGCGCCCCGGGGTGTAATTGGAGAAGAATGTGTGAGGTGCGGAACCGTGGCCGCCGACCGTGCAGACGGCGACTGACGGACGGACGGACGGCGAAAGCAGGGGTGAGGTGACGGGGCTAGCGGAACTGAGCGGGGTGGCTGGCCAAGATAAGCATCGGCACACTCGCGGTGCGCTCGGTTAGCGTCTGCGACGTCTACAACGGATGTGACAACGTCTACAACGGAACTGAATGATTCACGGCGCTGGAGGAAATGAAGTGTTTCATCGTGGTGACATTGGAAACACGCTATCTCCATGGCCTGATTTAGGTCATAATCTTTGGGGATGCCAGCGTGCCAGCTCACCTAACGTTTGAAATTCAATCATCAAACTCCTATTTAAATGGTATTTTTTAAGGCCTATTCCAAGTAGGTACGTGTTATTTAACAACAACAATTTGTAGTTTTACAAATACCTCAATCAAAGTTATGTTGAAAACATTTTCCCCATTCACTGCCAACAAATACACCAACTATTAGAGGGGTGCATGGCACCCCCAGAAATCCGCCCATTGCTATCTCAAATTAATTGATATCACTTCGAGCATTATCTCAGAGCATAATTAACATATCATGAAATACTCGCTGTTTTCTGAGGATCACAAATTTGGTTCTTTACTGCCTGAGAAAATAAGGGAAGGTTTAACTTAGGAACCAATTGCCGTTGGGGTTTTCTAGGATGCTGCTGTTCGTAATATGAGGTTGGCATGAATATTATTTGAATTACAGACCTACACCATACTAGTGATGATAAACGATCATACAAACCCCTTGGCTTCCACTGTAGCTGGAGCCCGAAGCGTTACATGGCCTCTCTGTTGGAGTACAGTGTTTCTTGTTCTCTTCTCAATGAACCGTCAGCGACGACGGCGGCGGCGGCGGCGGGGACGGAGGCCGTTATAGTGGAGGTGGAGCGTGGAGCGTGGCGTGTCACCCGAGCCCGGGCCGGCAGTGGCAACACGGAGGCTCCCACACTGCACTGCCGGTCACCCGGTCAAGGCCACTGGCTGCTGGTGTCATGATCGCGGGTATCGGGTGCAGGCAACGGTGTAGGTGTAGGTGCCATAACAACATCGTGTTGGTATAGGAGGCCAACGCCTACGTAGGCCTACGCCAGCCGCCAAAACCCAGCGCCCCCGCGTAGGCGTGTTGGCGGAGGCCTACGTAGTATGAACCAACGAATTCGTAGTGGAATTGAAATAACATTAGATAGTTATTTATTAATCCTTAAAAATGCATACATGTAATGAATCTAGTCAAAAATACAATCACAAAATCATGCATACATATTATATAACAATAAAGTGATGATATCCCAACAGTCCAAAACATGCCAGTGGCAAAGCCACACAGATTGTAAAATGTTCATGCTCAGTAAATTAAACTAATACATTGAATATAAATAAATTAATATAAAGCTAAGTCAATATAATCACATATCATTGCTATATAATTAAAGGTAATTACAATAGTCATTTCCTTAAGAGATTCGTAAAGTAAACTTAAACTGTAAAATATCATAAAGGCAAATTCTTTGTGGAAAACATTAGTTTTTTTGGTGCATCTCTTCATATTTTCACCTTTACGTATAAATTGAATGCAGTAAATTTAGTTGATTGAATTATTTCATCGATCCTATTGGTTTATTTAATACATTTTTCTTCTTTTAAAACGGCTTTTATACTCTCCTACTTACTTTATATGAGCATGGTCCATTGAGTAATAAAGAATCTATCATTAATAATGGGTCAGTCATTTTGTTTGAGTTGTTGTGGAAAGAAAAATGTTTCTTTTACGTTTATGTTGCCTGCTGCTAACTGTCGCTTTCTTCGAGAACCAAATAGGTCATGGAGGTCAACGCAGTAAAACTCGACACATGTTTTGAGTGTATGTGGAGTGGATTGTGGTGTGTGTGGTGAGTCAGGTATGTGGGGCAACACGGAGTGATACGGCGCTAATTGCTAACCGCCTCTATTGTGCTATTGTGCCGGCGCGGCCGAGGCCCCGCCAGGCCGTCGCTCAGGCCCTGATATGCCCGCAAAAACTATCCGGGTCGTTAGGGTGTCTAGATTAATTAGGTGTCTGTGAATATGACGTTGGGAGTTGAACGACAGGTCGATATTTTTGGCCTGGTGATATTTTGTCTACTTGTTTGTGGTTGGGAATTGTTTGGTACGTTATTCCTACGAATTGTGGACACTCTGAAAGAAACGCAGGATTTATAAATTGAAAATATAATTTGACGCAATATTTGTTATAACTGTAATAGTTATGACTGACTGTAGTTTTATGGTATCCTGTAAATGATTTTGCGTTTCATAAAAATAATATTGGTTGATAATTTTTCCATTTTCCATACCAAATGCCATAAAGAATATGCACGTTTTTCCATAATCATAAAATTGAAATAGTATTAGTTTTATTAGTTTGAGAACTACTATAAGATTAAATGTCTGTATTGAGGTAAAGAATATCAGTTTTACTATGCCATAAAACAGTGAGAGCGGGTATGAATATAAATCACGCAAGTCACGGGTGTAAATCACGGGTATGAACATAAAAGCCATAATATTTTGGTTTAATTACATGCTGTCCTGTATAATATGAAGGTCGCTCGTATTTCCACAATTTTTTACCTTGGTCGCTGCTACATTTGTGATATTCACATTGAAATCGTTGAAGGTTATTGGATAAAATAAAATAGAAAAATATTGTGTCAAAACAAGTTCTAGTAAAAAATCATATTTTAACTATTTATGTAAGATGAAGAACAGTCAGAAAAAT
Organism: Flexamia atlantica; assembly: GCA_035578135.1. Lineage (NCBI taxonomy): Eukaryota > Metazoa > Arthropoda > Insecta > Hemiptera > Cicadellidae > Flexamia > Flexamia atlantica. The sequence continues at coordinate 18,102,933 of JAQJVK010000012.1, read as the reverse complement.
TAGAGTATATAAATCTCAACAATTTTTTAAAACATCCCAAAGTAGTTTCAGGTGACTTTTTAAACCATCCCTAAATGGTTTCAGGTCAGTTAGTAATTTCGCTTCTTTTTTCCTACCTAAACTCATTAATCCATACCCAAAATGTCACTCAGTAAATGAGCAGCCTGTCGTTAAAACTGTGTCCATGAAAATATATACCATTAATACCTCTTAAGACCGGGATGCAGCACTGGCTACATATTTTAACGGGTATATGAGTGAAGGATATTAGTGAAGGATAGTATATGAGTGAAGGATAATATCTAATCTTATTAGTGAAGTATCTAATAGTAAATGGCTGAATTTTCGGAACAGGGGCGCTATCTGTTGACACTTGATTAACAAACTCAATTAATTTTGTTTACAATTATACACATGGACGTGATTTTATAGGTCTCAAGGTCAACAATAGACAGCAGCACTTTAAAAATCACCAATGTTTTTTGTAAGGAAACTGCAACTGATTTATATATTTATTATTGTTTTGAATGTAAAATAAAGCACATTATCAGATTGTTGGTGTGTCGCAGGTGGCTGTCTGATACCGTTGCTGGCGGCGGAGGAGCTGGGGGAGGCGTTCTTCAACGGCACGGGCTATGTGCGGATTCAGCGGCCGCTCACGCTGTACCGCGGCCTGCACATGGGCCTCAGCTTCCGCACGTGTCAGGGCGGCCAACTGTTCACGCAGAGCAACCGCCAGTACACGTTCAGTCTGGAGGTGGGTCTTACTTCATTAAACTAAATGTGTGCAGTCGTTGTAAGATATTATACAGTAAAACACCTCATATCCGGCCACCAGAAGCGTTGGCCGGATAATGATTAGTCAAAGTATACAACCTTGTATGAAAACAATAATTTATGGCAAATTAATAATATGTAGCTAATGAATTAAGTCAAAATAGAGCTTAATTATCTTTATGGGTTATTTCAAAAATACACATGCTACTAAAACAAGTAAAACCAACACAACTTATCACTTGAACATAATCAATTAATGATGTCAATAGATCTCGTTTCACCTATAATCTATATATATATATATAAAAGCCAAAGCCCATTGACTGTCTGACTGATCACAGTTTCTCAAAAACTATAAGGCTTAGAGCAATGAAACTTGGCACAAGCATTCTTTACAGGCTCTAGATGTGTACTAAGAAAGGATTTTGCAATATTTTATCTCAAAAGGCTTGAATATGGTATAATATGAGATTCAAAATGGCGGCCATTTTTAGCTTTCATAGCTTATTTTCACATAAACTACAAGACATTTGGCCATGAAACTTGACACTAATATTTTTTTGTAGGCAAAATATGCGAATAAAGAAAGGTTTTTAAAGTATTCTTTCTCAGATGGCTAAAAATGAGTTTATTATAAAATTGAAAATGGCGGCTATTTCAGTTTTTAAAATAATGGATGGAAGGCCTATTCAATATTTTCAGGGGATATAAAAGGCACGATATCCAATCTACTAAGAGAATAAAATGTACAAATTTATTTCAGTCACCTACTATATTTTTGTCAAATGCCATCTAAGCTACTTGCGTTATACAAACCCCCCAAAGTAAAATATTGTATTCTCCTAAAATGGTTTATCTGTCTAATAATAAATAAATATGACCTTTGTCAAACTAAACTCTCAAAACTAATTGTAGACATTTAATTTCGAGTACATGTATATCCACTAGAAACGGAGTTTCAAAATTATTATTAATAAGGTGATGAAGATTTAAATTACAAAAATATACCATTACAAGAATAATTGCCTTATCGTTGCCTTATTATCGATATGTTAGAGACCCGATCTTTAATGTGATTGATAAAGGTTTGGGAAGTAGTTTTTTGGCCAAGGCACTTAGGCCTGCCGTCTATTTTTTCTTTTAGTTTTCGGTCTATTTTCAAAAACGCACTGAATTCATATTTGATGTTAAGTCAAAAAGCCGCCCTTAGCGCTTTTTTTGTTTTATATCCCGGTTTATGTCTCATTCTCTGTATTGGGAAATGGGTGAAAGCTAATTCATAGCATTTGCTAATCACAAGGGAAAGAGGAAATTAATGTTACACCTTCTCACTACAATCTAGGGTGGAATTACTAGCTGCACCTGAAGGGTGTAATTGTAGGCCAATGGCCCATAGCCCAAATCAGTCCATTTGATAACTATTCCTAAAAATTGCACATGGCGTAATATGATTGAATTAAAATTAGTCATATTTTCAGCGGGCGAAGCTGCGGGTATATCTGCTAGTATTAAATAAATTTTAGACAAAAGAATTTCCCTACTCATTAGTTATTACTACCGCCACAGCTCTCATCAGTGTTTTCATGCCTACTAACTAAAGGAATAATGGGACTTGAGGGAACATAACATTTAACAACCACACTGGTTGTGTATCCACAACAGTTAATGTGCATTAAACAACAGTTTATCGGTTTCTTGCTCAACTGAATAGTGTATACGGCAAAACTCATTGCCTCAAGTTCAGTATCGCCAAATCAAGGTTACCTTGTTGCCTTGTTACCTAGACGTCATCTTGTAGACCCCTCTTCTGGGGCATAAGATCAGTCACACATTCTATGCTTCTGCAGCCTAAGTTAATGCAGCTGGGAGCTTTGTCAAGATGAAGGATAAGTGGTAGGGACTTCAGAGAAAAAGAAAACTTTGGAAGGACAATTACCTACAATGGGAGGCCATAAAAACATTCTTTTAAAAGATAAGTTTTAAGTTGAGTTTTAATTTTTTTAATGTCATTTAATTCTTTTAAACTTTGGGGTAGTTTGGAGAAAAGTTTTAGACCAACAAATTCTAGTTTTGTTTCAAACAACTTGAGACGATGTTGAATTGAAGGATTCAAATGTCTATTTCTGGTGTTATAAGTATGATTGTGAGGCGGTATAAGATTGTGTTCTTTGACATAGCAAATAGATTCTTACATAAAAAGAGAGGGAACAGTCAATATACTTAAATCTATGAAATGTTGGCGACAAGAGTCGCGTGGTCGGAGTTTTAGCATAGCTCTAATGGCTCTCTTCTGAATAACAAAGATTTTCATTAAATTTTGCTTACTAGAATTTCCCCAAAGTACAATAGAATATCTTAAATAACTTTCAGATAAACTAAAATATACTAATCTAGACAGGTGAAGACAATTTAAAGTTGCAATATTCCTTATAACAAAAACATTTCCAGAAAGGTGTCGGCTAATTTACTGACATGATCGTTCCAGGAAAGACCACCGTCCAATCTCACACCTAGGTAGTCCACCGTATCGGAGATTTCTAAAAATTCCTCACCCAGACAAACCAAGGGAGCATCCACACCCTCCCTTTGCATATATCTTTTTTTAGAATCAGTTGAGAAGAAAATGTAACTGGATTTCTTGGGATTTATGTTCAAATGAAGTTTGGAAAAGTACTGAGAAAGTTGATTGATCAAAATGTGATTTTCTTGTTCCAACAAAGACAGATCTTTATGTCTAGAGAAAAGGGATGTGTCATCTACAAAAATGGTCAATGAGTTGATGGGTATATGATCGGCAATATCATTGATGTAGATTAAGAACAGAATTGGGCCTAGGATTGAGCCTTGCAGCACTCCTACTTGAAGATGTGAAAGTTTGGATGCGAACTGCTCCCTCAGCCCGCCAGGGTGGGTAAAATCAATGACAGTTTGGTGAGTTCTGTTTGCAAGATAGGAAGTAAACCAATTCAAAACTGTACCCTTGATGCCAAGTTTCACAAGTTTGTCCAAAAGGATTTTATGATTGACTGTGTCAAATGCCTTGGAGAGGTCGATGAAGCAGCCGATGGCAGCCTCACCACCCTCCAAGGCATCGACACACATATTAATGAAGTTAATTAGGGCAAGTTTGGTTGACTTCCTCTTCTGATAACCAAATTGGTTTGGAAAAAGCAAGTTGTTATTATTCAAATAAGTGATTAATCTTTCACACACAACTTTCTCTAAAATCTTAGAGATAGTCGGTAGGTGTGAGATTGGGCGGTAGCTTCCTGGAAGGTGTGGGTCATCTTTTTTATAAAGTGGTTTAATGAGAGCTAGTTTGGCGTCATCTGGAAATTTCCCAGACTCAAGTGAAAAATTGACTAAATGCAACAATGGAAATTTGAGAGATGAATAACAAGATTTAATTATATTCATTGAAATTCCATCACAACCTGCAGATTTTTTGTTAGGCATTTCATTAACCAATTTTGTTGGTTAAACCGACGAGCCATAAACAAATATATTTTTTATTCCTGTCAGGATCGAAACTGGGTCCAGTTGCCATTTGTCATTGGGCTATGAATTAATGATGCTATCTAACAAACGCTCGCCGTTAGATAGTAACAAGACCCGGGTTTGGACCGTTCCCGATCAAGACGGTAAAAAATACCACTGGCGTAGAAAGGCACAAAATGCAAAATACAAAAAATACAAAATAGGCTATAGAGAGAATATAACGTAAACAAACTGAGAGATACCCAAGAGAATGTAAGAGAGACTATATGAGCTGTTGGAAATACATTTTGATATTAGGTTCTGAGAAATGCCTGGATAAAACCAAAGCTGGTAAAACTGATGGCGGATACAAGGGGCTGTACTATAATCATCTCTGTAAGGATTTTTACTCAGTATCATTTCATAAGTGTTGGTATTTTTCATGAATTAACACCAAAATTTATACGGTACATAGATCTTGCTTGGGAATGAAAATGCAACAGGCCTATCTTGTTAATTAGTATAAACTGTTTTTTACCACTTCATGTTCATAGTTTTATGAAACATATGTTTTAAATTGAAATTATTTTGATTGGGTTGTTGTTAGAATACACATTTTTACTTTGGTGGTTTTTTTAAGACACTCATAACAGTGAGCAAAAGAGAATGTTTTCATCTGCCAATCTCTTGGATGCGTCTTGTTTTTCAGGACTGATTATAAGCCAAACATATAAAGCGTTATGGTTTAGATTGGTTTAGTAAGGTTGATCAACTAAATGTCCTCTTATAAGTTTTCCTTGAAACATTGTTTGATTGAGTAACCTGAGCCGTACATAATTTTTGGAAAATTGAAATAGAAGTAAACAAATTCATTTTTCTATCCTGTACACAATTTAAAAAATTTTATACTGTCAATAAGTTAAATAAAAAATACATACAATCTAGACTGAAATCTTTCATAAAGTCTCACACAGTTTCTGCATGCCACCTCTGCTGGATGATTGGATTTTCCTGTTTTTCCTACAGACGTGGTAACATTGAACTAATATTTATTTTTCCATTATAGGTGATGAACAAGGAAGGCTTGAGGTTCGTAGTCAGCCACACGACGGGTCACCAGTACGACGCCAGACTGAAGGACGTGTTCAACAACAACCAGTGGCACTATGCGGCCATCATGCACAAGATCGACAACATCACACTGTCCGCGGGACACCACCAAGTGGTGAGTCCTAGTCGGTTGAAATCGGAGATTCCGTAACCCTTCATCGTGTGTGCCACTACCTCTTACATGAGTAGGGTGTGGATGTAGGCCGCCAAAAATAAAATTGATTATAATGGTCTGTAAGTGTGATTGTTTTTTTACAGTTGTTTGCAAAATGGTTGATTATTTCATTCTTTATAATTTTTTATAGTGTTTAAAAAAAGTTATTCATTGATTTTTTTTATTAAAATTACAAAAGAATGTCAAGCGCAGAAATAGTCTAGGCACATTTGAATTTAAAAATCATGCATGAAGCAAATCATGTTGGGGAAACAAGATTATTAGAGTTTATCGACCCCCCTGAGTATGAACCTGCCTGTTGCCAAGCTGGATTTTGGACCGGAAGTGTGGAATCCAAGATGGTGGCCAAAACTCTTATTTTCCTTTATTTCCTTTGTTTATTGGCTTAAAACCATAGTCAGAACGTCTAATTATGGGTTTTCTGACACCTAACACATTGCAATACTCAAAACTTAATTTTACTATGAGTTTCAAAGCATAGGTTTCAAGACACAACAAATACATGAAGCCCTCACCTCCCTTGTTTATTGGCTTAAAACGACAATCAAAAAAACAAATTAGGGTTTTTTCGGATGCCTAACACTCTCAAAATTATGTGATGTATGTGATACTCAAAATTTAGTTCTACATAAATTTTAAAGCCATAGGTTTCAAGATGGCCGCCAATGCCCATTTAAAAAAAAAGTTTTTTTCTTCAAAATATTCAAAGCATTTCATGGTACAGTTAAGGAAAACAAGGTTTACGGAATACAGATATCTCTTTGGCCAGGCTGAATTTCGGACCGAAAGTGTCTTATCCAACCAAGATGCCGGCCAGTGTCGTTACCCTATATCTCCCATTTCATCAGTTTAAATTAACGACAAAGACCTTAATTAGGGGGTTTTTGGATACCTAACACATTGCAATACGTAAAAGTACATTGCATTGTACTTTCCATTTTGGAGCGTAGGTTTCTAGATGGTGCTTAAAATGGAAATAAAAACTTACTTAAATTATCTTAATTAATTCGTTAGTAAGTAAGGGCAAGAACTATTTCATATTCAAAACTTAGTTTATTGCAAGTTTAAAAAGAAGATAATAAAACAATAATTTAAATAGGTATTTTTTTTCTTATGGCTAGTTTTTTTTTATTTGTAGGAGGGATTTGGTAGTCGGGATTCCCCACCCCACAGGAAAATCCTGTGAGGGTACTTCAGCCATTATTTGGCTTTTTGTACAGCTACCGGGAAGGAATGGAGACTTCCCTTCTATTATCATTAATACAAGGGAAGCAAAAGGAAAAAGGAATAGGTAGATGGAATAGGTTCGGCCAAGCTTAGACTGGGTGAGCAAATGTATACCTTTTGTCCAATGGATGCTGGGGAACAGTGCCTTAAGGGATATGTGGTATGGCTAGTTTGCTTTCAGGATAGGGAATTATTCAGGGAGGACAGTTGCGTTATAAAGTAGGAGTAGGGCATTTACAGACAGCGGAGGACTGCGTTAATCATTCTGATTCCATAATTTCATTACTGGGTCTCAGTCATACAATTAATTTATATAATAGTACAAAATGTTTTAATGACTGTGTGTAGAATTGTTACAAATAACAGTCGTTAGAAATACATGTTCCATTTACATAATACTGTGAAAAAAATCAATAAAAAGAAATTCACTTTATTTTTGTTATAAAGCGAATTCAGCAAAAACGTTTAAAAGATACCCATTATATTTTTAATTCACCAATTATTGATACTCAGGGTTGATTTTTCGCATGCGCTACTCTGCAGGTGGACAAAATTAAAAGTTGGATTTTCCCTTTTTATGTAATAACTATCAATTATCCTATTTTGACAACAATGCATTGTAAATATCCGCTTATGCCGTCACTGAGCGATGAGTAATAACCTATAATATCTGCAAACGGCACATGCAACTTGAAAGTTATTGGTGAATGGAAATGTACGGCATTAAAATATGATTGTGCAGATTTGCAGAAAGAGTAGTTTTACCTAATGGCGGCCATCTTGAAATCTATGCCCTGAAACTTTAATTGGAATTAAATTAGTAATTAAATATTGCAATGTGTTAGGCATCCGAAAAACTAGATGTTAAGATCATGGTTTTAACCCAATAAACAAGGGAAATATAGGAAAATATAGTTTTGGCTGCCGTCTTAGATTCCACACTTTCGGTCTAAAATCTGGCTTGGTAACAGGGAGATTCGTAGGTACTCAGGGGAGTCTATGTACCCTATAAACGTTCTTTCCTCAACTGTTACATGATTTGCTTCTTACATCGTTTTAGAGAGGGATTTTGGTTGAAATTGGCCTAGACTATAATGTTAATCAAATCAGTATACAAGACATGAATTAGATGACATGATTTAAATACAAGGAATAAAAAAAGATTAATAAATAAATGCAATTTATATAAATCAAAAAACTTACTTATTAAAAAAAATTTAAATTATGTAATTATAAAAAAACAGTCTGATCATTTCTGTAATAGACAGAATGCATCACTATTAAAAAAAGGTTTAGAGCCAAACTGAACAGTTCTGGCAGCCGCTCATAGCTACAATAGAAGGTAGCTGCTTAACCGTGTTTCAATTGTGAAATTTCAATTAAAAAATAAAATGGAGGTTGTTTTTGCTCTTCTGTGTGCATTCAAGGGTTAAGTAATCTTGAGATATGATTAACATATAACTCTGGTTGAAAAAAGAGGACACTCAAACCATATGAAGTAAGAAGTACCAATGAATAACCCCCCCCTCCACCCAATTGCATGTATTCTAAGGATGATAGTAATAATAGGCAGTTCAAATCTCAAACTCACGTTGTATAACAAACTTTTACAGCTTGTTTGATTGATGGGAAATTTACAGTTCCTTTTTTTTTAACAGACTTAGTTAACAGGCTCTAGGCAATCTATTCTCCTGTAGCCACTCAAATTTATCCAACTTGTTGATTGCAGTTGATCCTGAGTCACATATGCATTAGAGAAAGAAAATAACGGTTCCTATATTAATTTCCTATTTTTTTTTCACTATAGACCACTTAAGCCCACTATGTATTTACCCTATTTCATTAGGATTAAATACCCTCATTATGTTTTGTAAATAAAAAAAAGGTTGAATTTTTTTCCTTAAGTTTTTAGTCAGGAGACAGCAAGAGAAAACATGATCCTCAGTAAAAACAAATTTATCGCAACTACTACACCACAGTCATATCAACAGCAGCCTTATGAGGTGAAACTCATTTGTCACAGCAATAAACTTAATTTTTCCCATTAATGCTTATCTCTATCGTTCTTTCAAATTTTGTTTCTAATCATTTTACCATTTGACATCCTCACAGTTTTTGAGATTTACGGCTGTTCCGCAGATTATCGCCAACTCCACGCTGAACACGGAGCTGCTGATGTCAGACCCGGTGATGGCCGACGACGACGGTTTTCTGCTGGTCGGCAGCGGGTTTGTCGGCTGTATCAAGGAAGGGCCGAATGTGGTGCTGCATGAGCGCTCGCCTCGTGTCACCTTCCAGAATGTCGAGTTCGGAAAGTGCCCTCTCACACTCTGTAAGTCGCTTGTACTGTTGTCAAGTTGTGAGCGAGGGGGTCGGTTGGCATCTTGTTGAAAATGGTGGGGCATAGTTAATTTGATAAGTCATAGTAAACAAAAATTAGGGTGGGATTCATCTAATTTAGATTGATCTCAAAAATGTCACAGTTATGAGAAAAAATTTGTTATTCACTGAATTTTTATGAACACTTTATTTGTATTTTTGAGGAGTTAATGTCATAATTTGGTCAACAAGACTTTGCAATGAAATTACAACGATAGGAAAAGATATTAAAGGAAAATGTTTACGCATTTATTGCACTATGAGATCAAATAGAAATCTGTTTTTCAGAACAATCTCTTATTCTTAAAGTTAGAGAGTTGAAGTGAATAATAAGATGATATTAATTTTTTAAGTTAGGTTTAAATAAACACAACTAGCTTCATGCACGAACCTATAATATGTGCACATTAACATGTTTTCACATCTCGTAAAACCTGTCAATTGGTTTGCTTTTTCTTTCACATTATGATCAATATTGTAGTTCAATATATTTACCATCGAGTAGATTGCACATCACAAGTGTAGTAAAATTGACATGTGCATGGTTTATCTAAATGTTTGAGGGTTTCCCCTACTTTCAATTATTTTTATTGAATATTGAAAAATTAAACACAAGAGTATTTTCAAATCCAAGGAGATATAAACAAATTCTTCACACTTCTAATCTTGATTATTTTCCTCCTTTAATAAACTAGCTGTATCTCTTGTTTATTGTGCATGTGTTCGTTAATGTGTGTGTTTATGTCTGTAATTGGTTATGCATTACATTTCATTCTCTGTTCACTACTGAGTGAAAGTATTTAGATTATCTATTGGATATTTTTCTATGTAATCTGAACTTTTTTGGGCCTTTCTGTATGTTTTGAAGTGTGCATTTTCATTAGAACTTATACTTTCTATTTTTCAAAATATTTAGTTTTGTTTGGAAAGGGCTTTTTGCCTAATTAGGTGGGAAATTATGGACAGGATAAGCAGGCTTACCTTTGAAAATGTAGGCATCCCAGATAGAACACATAATGCACACACAAAAATACAGGATATTTCGAGGCCACTGGCTTCTTTATCAACTTGAAGGAAAAAGAAGAGAAAGTTGAGATTTTAAATATATTAGATTTAAAATCTCAACTTTCTCGTCTTTCTCCCTCTAGTTGATAAAGAAGCCAGTGGCCTCGAAATATCCTATATTTTTGTGTGTGCATTATGTGTTCTATCTGGGATGCCTACATTTTCAAAGGTAAGCTTTCAAAATATTAAGTAATCTAAACTTGATATCAGTTTAAAACCCTAAAAAATAATTATTGTACCTTTAAGGGATAACTTCAACACGAAGATCGTAAAGTTTCAAACAAATATACAAATTAATTAAATGCTAATTAATGCTAAAAGAAGTTTCACATAATGATCATTTATCAGTTTAAGTATTCAACATGAAATTCCTAACTAATAACGCTTCCTGTCATTCATTGTATTTCTGCCATTATGTATTAATATAATCCTTAACCATAAGCCCAGCAATAGCTAAACAATATGGCTTTAACATTTCAATTTTAATCACGCTAGCTTTTCAATTCATAAAACCAATCAGCATCACTTTTAAATCCGGAAAGCCGAGCTGGAATGATCCAGATCAAGCAAAAAAATTTTCCTTCCGGTTAGGAAACGTTGAAAACCCATAGTTGATCCACCTCCTCCTCATGGAGAAGAGGCTGGATGGACGGTAGGCGGGTGTTGAGAGGTAGAAGTAGACGTTGGAAGGCATGTTCACAGGTAGTCCGGAGGACCGGTGTCACAACCAGCCCTGCATGACGCATGGTGTGTGCATTACCCGGCCGGACAACTATTACTGCCAGTGCAACGCAAGGTTTAGCGGCCGTAACTGCGAGGTGGACGATGGTGAGACCCGACTATCAACAACCTCGGCCGAGGCTCTCCTTCTTTGCCACTTTCGTTTTGTAAATACGTTTCCAGGACCGATTTAGGCTGGCGTTGGAAGGTGCATGAGCGTTTGTTGTTTGGTTGGCGGGGTTTGGCTTGGTTAGGATTAAATGGAGAGTGATTTTTTTTCGTTTTGAAGAATCTACAGCGGAGGAGAGAGTCGGTGGAAACGATTGACTTAAATTACCAAAGTTTGGCTGAAAAAGTAGTGGGAGAAAAACATAAAACGGGTGGAAGAACTAAAAAAAGTTGGTGTATTTAATTTTTAATTGACTATTTGAACTTCAAATTTGATATTTTTTTAACAAAATAACTTATGATTAATGTTATTAATATACTATTTGCTATTTAACACGTTCGCTACCGAGCGTCAACTATAGTTGACGATAGACCAATCGCTACTGACCGACTTCTATAAACAGACTTTTGTCAGAGACCAAACACAGTCATGTGGACATCGCCATAGACCAAAAGTACCAAAATACTTTTTTTCCACTGATGTCTAAATAAGTATGATCAACGCTAACTGCACCAAAAAAAGTCATTTTATTCCAGGGACTCTCCTGTGGACCGACACACAGAAACCAAGTCCACATCAACGATAGTTGACGTCAGTAGTTGATGTCGGTAGCGAACGTGTTAACTAATATTGAGTTGACAATAATTTTTGTCTGTGTCAATGCTGGTCGCTAATTCTTCCTAATGACTGTTGTTAAACTAATTATTAGACCAAAATCCCCATTTAAGTAATACTCGAGGGTATTTGTTTTTTTTTTGCAAACTATTAAAATTTATAATCCCTGTAAGGCATAAAAGAAGATAGTGGTAGGTGACAATAGAATTTTAATACCTGTAAATACTTTTTGTTTGTGACAGATTTTAGTGTGTTGTTTTTTCTCTGTGGTTTGTTTTGATTAGAAGAACATCAATGTTGTCTTTCTTGATAAAAAAGGATGTTAATCAAAATATTTTAAATTTAGGTCTCTATAGAATATGCTGTTAAAGCTATTGATCCTCAAAGTAATGATCAAAATTATTAAAATATAGAGCATTCCCTGGATTATCCGGATTGATGTAGCGGATATCTAATTTGGATAACCAAAAATTTGGATAGTCCGAAGTTACCACAGCACCAGTGCATATTGAAAATAGCATTCTTGGAACTCTTGTGTTTGATATTGCCATCATCGATATTGTGATTGCTGTCACCATTGATCGCAGCAGGCGACTTTTGTCATCATATCATATGAAATATCCATGGTGAAAAAACTCAATGTTATAACACAGAATATGAATATTTTGGTTTCTTCGCAGCCCTGTACTGAGCGCGATATGGGACTTGCCTACCGGACGATCTCATGGCAGTATCGTTGCAGACAATGTCTTCTATGTTGTGCAAAATACTAGTTTTGTTGTCATGCATGGGATCAAATCTTGGCAAATTTTAAAATGTCGAGTTTCTGAAATCAAACCTTTTTCAGGAGTTCGGATTCAATGTTACCGTTATCATGATACATGTACATTTTGGCATTGCAGTTGCATCTGAGATGTGTCTATATAATACGCAAGAGAAACCCCACACTTTCACCATAATTTTTTTTCTCATACGGATAATCCAGAATTCAGACAATTCGGGTCCGGTCAATCTCAGGTGTACTGTATTTGAAAGGCCAATAATGTTTTCAAATTAATGTGTCAAAGAAAATGTTTGTTGGTAAAACCTGGGATGATAATAAAAAATGATTTTTGGCTAGAAAGATTTTTTTAATGTTACAGAACTCAGTGAACCTGACGCATTAAAAATAATTATACATATTAATGCTTTGGAGTAGATTCTTTGTCAAGATACCAAATAAGCATGCATTAAAAACCTATGTAAGGATTATTTTTAATATATTAATTTTTCCGTTTTGAAAATTGCTTGTATTGCAAATTATCGTTTCTAATTACTTGTATAAAAACTATTTTTATTTATTAATTCCATAACAATATATTAACTTAGTTAAATTTCAATGCCTTTCCGAAAGTCCTATTTCTTTACCAACTATACTCTTCATAGCATGGTAGCACGGATTGAAAGTAGATGTTATTTTGCACGATACACTTGCTTGCATGAGTTCTTGTAAGCTTGTTAGATTGGAATGTTAAAGCATTTTAAGTTCACTATAGATAATTTTTAGCTTCTAAGTATTACTGTCAAATAAATAAATTTTAACAGGTATAAGTTCAAATTATGAAGTTAGGCCTAACTGGTAAAAACATAGATATGGGTCCATTTTTGCTTCCTTTAGCTTTTTCATGATTTTCAATGCTAGTGTAGAAAACAATTCCAGCAAATAATCTTATTGGGATTAATGGGAGCAATGTATAAATATTGGTCTTGGTTTGTAATTTATTTAGTCATGAACATTTTTTTACATTCAGCATTATAATATGCTTATTATATTTGTCGCTGTTTCAAAAAAATCTAATTGGGTTCAAGAGCAGCAATTTCATAGTATAAATTTTTGTTTATGTAAAAATATGTATCCTCATCATAGTTATGACATACTGTAAAAAGAATATTTAATGAAATTTCAATGAGTAAATTCCTTGAAATTTATTCATTTATTCATTGCAGCTAATAAGTTCATATGTGAATGTTACATCCACTTCTATGTTGCGTAAAACTGTTCATGTAGTGACGAGAAGTGGAAGAATATTAGGAGAGTGAGTTTGAATATGTAATATTCATATTTCTTCCAGCAGTTTATCTGAAGGCTAAGTTAAAGTTATTTTAGCTTGATTTACAATGGTGTATCTAAAAAAAACTTCTTTATGGTATTAGTGAGTTTTCTTACTTTCTGTAAATACATTATTTTGTTAGTTTTATCTAGCAAATAATATATTTATTTTACCCTGCATTAGGAATTCCTTATTGCTATGTCTTATTTGTAGTTGAAGAATGTAAATGCCTAACATATTCTTTTTTTTAAATAGGCCTTTTAATTACCTTTTTTTGAAGCATAAAAAATTAATTGATTTGGACTCCATAGTCCAACCCACCAAACTCCAAACTGAAACTTAAGTCAGTAATTAGACACTTTCGAAATTGTTCACGTTCATAATTGCTGTATTAATCGTAGGAGCACGTAATCATCTTCAAAACTGGTTTTACATCCACTCAATTTTGCAGGTTTTGCAAAATTTTTTGCTATGGACAATGATTTTTACAAGTTACTTGAGATGACAGTTTTCTATTGAAATCAATAGCTATGAGGAATTATGGTTTTGTGTATCCTTTTTAATTTGAAGTAGACATAATAATTTTTTTCTAAATTAAGCTGAACATTAAAAGTGTTTTGAAATAAACTTTGATATCAGTGGCTAGTTGATGTCGGCAACTTGATATGATTGATATGACATGTCTCCAGGCCCACCGTGCTTGAAAATGCCTTGCCAGAACGGAGCCCAATGCGAGGAGGATAGCGTCGGCAACTACAAGTGCATCTGTCCTCCCGGGTTCATCGGTAATCTTAAGTTTTTGTATTTTTAAGTCAGTTCTTTGTTGCTAATTTTTGATCATGGTGAGTATGTTTTGATTTAGATTTTTGTGGTTGGTTGCCATGAAATATAAGTAAAAACAAGTTTCACGATGTTTTGGGATCTGGACGGGATCAGATCCCAGATCCTAAAACTTTGTGAAACTTGTTTTTACTAATCAGTGAGGGCAAATGTCTGCAAGAATAAAAAACAATATATAATGTCAGTTGTTGGGAGAACACTTAGTGAAGATTGAGAAACATTTAAAGTTACACATTAGAAACAATTTCTTAATCTCTTTTATGTAGTTATTGATTTTTTAAAATTAGATATGCATGTTTTAAACAGTTAAAAAGGCCCATTGTCATGAAATACTTCAGGCAAATCGAGGTCTTACCACTCTAGTGATTGGACTTGCACTGGTTGGTTATCATTTGAAATTTTATTCATTTGTTTATGTATGCAGAAAAATTAAAGGATTAAGAAGATAAGGATACAATTTTTGATAAATTAAAAGCATTTGTGGTAAAAATAACAATTTTTTAAAACAAGTTTTACAGATTGTAATTGTGCAATCGAGACTCATATAGTATTTTAATGTGGTTTTTGCTCACTATAATTGAGTGATAAATTTGTTTTTATTTAAATCATTGATTTAATGGTCATTCATTTGTTTTGGCTTGCATTGTTGATAAAGTTAGAAGAGCTATTTTTGGCCTAGTAACTAGCATAGCCTGTTTTTGGCATAGCTTCAACTAATCAAGAGCCCCCTATTTTCATATCCTCTTTGAACGCCCATTTAGGGTGTGTACCCCTTTCCTAAATGGTTCTTGTTAAAAGAAAATGTGCCTGGTAAATAAATCAAGAAAACAACATTTGCCCTGCTTAACACATGTTCGTTTGGCAGGCAAGCATTGCGAGGCGCAAGTGAGTGGACGGGTATGTGAGAACAACCCTTGCCAGAACAACAGCACCTGCATCCCGCACGGGGACACCTACGACTGCCTGTGTGTCAAAGGTAACACATTCACAACGTTCTGCACTAAACTCAATTTAATTTTGTGGGCTCTGAAGTTGGCTAATGGAGTCTTTCATGTTGGATCGGCAAAATCTCTTACAGATGTTTTAATAAGCTGCTTCACATAACAACCCTATAAACAAACAAACATGTTAAAGTGGTAACCTGAAGCAAGAGCCATGCTAAGATTTGGATTGTGAAAGCTGGTGGTTGATTGTTCACTCAAGAGTTTTATTTGTGTAACTTGGTATTAAATAATACTAGAGTTGGGTGGGCGAGTACTCGACAGTCGAGTAATTACTGGAGTAGTTGCTACTACTTGAGGTCGAGTCGAGTAATTCCAACTCCTCGACTCAAACGAGACGAGTGGACAATTACACACGATCGTTTTTGACGGCCGATCGCTAGTTTCGCAAAGTTGAATTTCATTTATTTACAATCGGCAAATACGCGCGATCGTTTTTCGCAGCCGACTGCACTTTTGCAAGGCTACATTTACCGATTATCGGGCATCGCCAGATACGCTTGATCATATTTCGCGGCAGATCACAAGTTTTGAAAAGCTACATCTGCCGTTTTTCCGTGACCGACAGATACGCGCTATCGTTTTTCGCAACCGTCCAGCCGTCCACAAGTTTTTCATAACAGTAACCTCATCAATGTTTCATTAACTCACAGAAGTATGGATTTGTACAGTTATCTAGAAATACCATCTCTCAGAATTTGGAAACTGAAAACCTACAGCTATATATGTAACTTTGACCTTGCACTTTACAACTTCAAATTTGTACCGTATTCATAGTTATAGTTTGAATGATACACAGCCTTCATTTCTGTCTCATTTGGTTTGTAAAAATTAGGAGAAAATTGTGGACTTCTTTGTTAAAGTGGACCTCATATAACAATTAGTTCAGGTTTTTATAATTTTTGGGGGGATATCTTAGTGAGTCGGTGGTGCAGTTGGTAGCGCTCTCGGCCTCGGAATTGTGGCCTCAAAGCGTTGCAGGTTCAAGACTCGAGCTTGTTGCATACTTTTAGCAGTACTGTTCACCCTTGTACTGTGCCGGCTCACTCCTAGGCTTTGCTTGATAACGTCCACGCACAGATCAATAGTCTATGTGAACGGGGCAAAAGCAAGGTGAAAAAGAGGTCACCACCCTCTTTAAAAAAATCCTATTCTTGTCAGGTGAACCTGTGTCACTCGGTGATAGAGTGGGTGGATGTAAAAAAACAATAGATCAGCAGTCAGGCAAGGGGGTAGGGTTGGGTTTAGAGAAGTGAAGAAATAACTGGGCATAGCTCTCCTCCCTGATCTTGTTTTTAATTATTTCTTCAACAGTTTCTTGGCTAAGGTTTTAATTACAATTACTTTTAAGAAAAAAATAAACCTGTTGTTTATTGTTAAAATAATGGGCTAGTAATTAAATCTTGTAACCGTTTAAATTTTACAACTATACATAAATTTTTATTTTTGTATGGTTATTTTAATTTGACGCTATTCTTGTATCGCTGTACAAATATGAATAAAGTGAATTTTAATTTGAATTGAAATATTCTACATAAACTTTTGTAATATTGTTACAACCCCCCCCGCCTCAGGTGCCTCTTTAAGTTGACAGTTTTACATACCTGTAAACAAATACAAAAGAGATTTCGTACACACGCACAGGATGCGAGACAGACGTGTGGACAAGCGATTCCTAGAATTTGACAAAATAATATTTGGCATTAAGTGATTTGTTATTTTGAGTGCTTTGGTATACTTATTCATTTAAGAGTAGGGTTTATGCAATGTAGGGGTATTAGAATAGCAAAGAAAAATTAAAAAAAGATAAGCTTGAAGAAGACCAATTTTATAGGTAAAATTGATGAAAGATTTTAATTAACTGTAATTCAAAAAACCTAATTACTTAAAAAAATGAACATTTCATTACTTTTTACAAACAACTACTCGACTCAATACTCAAGTATTTAACTGTAATTCAAAAAATCTTATTACTTAAAAAAATGAACATTTCATTACTTTTTACAAACAACTACTAGACTCGATACTCAAGTATTTGGCTTAATACTCGACTCGACTCGAATTCAAAATCCACTACTCGCCCACCCCTAAATAATACCAAGTTGGTATTTTGCTTATAATATCAGCGATAGTCAAGTATCTTTGTAATTAGCATTTTAAGGACAATTCTGTGGACCATTATGTAAAACTATAAAAGCGAAATAAACAATATTGATTTTGATTTGATTTGAAATTTGTCATTTAAAAAGTTAAATTAGTTTTATTGGTTAGGTTTTTACTGTAAAAGTTAAGAAATAATCATTTAAATTATATTCTTTTTTCGAATAGGTTATTTTTAAGGATAAGGATTTGTGATGTTCTGAGACAATTTACTGAGTGGTACATGCAGGGTGTTTTTTTTAATACAATCCATTTTTAAGATTGAATAATGCACATATGAATATGTAATGAGTATTGTTTTATTACATTTAATGAGTATAAGTTTTTATTTACATTTTATACAACCTATTATTTAAGTTTGATAACATTTAGTTTACATTATGTGCTCAAACAGTCCGCCATTGGCATTTGTAAAAAGCTATGCTCTCTCCATGAAATTCCTGTTACAAGGTGCCTCTTTAAATTTCTTGCTTTAAATTTGTTACGTTTGTTTTGAGGTGCTGAATATCTTGTGAATTGATTTCGTAGGATAATCAGTAGACGCCCGATTATCCAAGGTAATTGGGACCGAGGGTACCTCGGATACGCGAAAAACTTGGTTAATACGGAGGTTAGCCTATGTACTATGGTATAAACAAATTTGAAAAAGACGCATTATATGTGAAGTACTTCTTTATATTACAATGAAAAACATAAAGTTGACAGTTTTACATACCTGTAAACAAATACAAAAGAGATTTCGTACACACGCACAGGATGCGAGACAGACGTGCGGGCAAGCGATTCCTCGAATTAGCCAAAATAATATTCCCGGAAATCAACTGCTTGACCAAACAACAGCCAGTAGAGATGCATTACTCGACCTAGCAAAAGCCATAAATTTAATATTTTGCACGTGCAATGAAGATAATCCACTTCTTGCCATAATTTTCGTAATTTTATGAGTTTTTTAATTTTAATTTTTGGAGGACTAGCTCGGATAACCCGGAGGCTCGGTTAACCGGGTCTCGGGTAATCGGACGTCTACTGTACTACTTTACATGTCTGTGGCAAATTTCATACAGATCGGACCATTTTTACGTGAGTTATTGTGCTTAAAGACACACACATTAACAACGCAACCCAAAACTTGATTTTATCGGTGAAGGATTATTTCCACCCAGATCCCCGGATTCTACCCCACTATATTATTTTATTTGGGGATACGGTACATAGAAAGTAAGGCCTACGAAAACAATTCACAGGTTATTCAGTAGCTCAAAACAACCATAGCAAATTTAATGTAAGAAATTCAAAGAGGCACCTTGCAACACGTGTTCGGGAATTTAATTGAAAGAGCATAACTTTATACAAATGCCAATGGCGGACTGTTTGAGCACATAATGTAAACTAAATGTGATCAAACTTAAATAATAGGTTGTATAAAATGTAAAAATCAATAAAACAATACTCATTTTATATTTATATGTTCATTAATCAATCTTAAAAATGGGTTGCGTTTAAAAAAAACACACTGTATTAAAAACAAGTTTTTGATGAGCCAGTCTTAATTGATGGATTAGAAATAATAATTTATGGACTTAAAATTAACCTTTAACTTTTGTTTAGGTTTCACAGGCAAAGATTGTGAGATCAACATCGATGAATGCCTGTCGCAACCCTGCCAGAACGGAGGCATTTGTGTGGACGAAATCGACAACTACACCTGCAACTGTGCCAGTACTGGGTAAACTCATATTATATTTATTGCCGAATATTGATTCAAAATTAAACGTGCTTGAAATTGTATTATTTTAATCAAAATAGTCTATCTTTGTTCATTTATGGGGATTGAAACTTTAGCTTTTCTCAAAGATTGCCTTGCTTGTTAAAAAGTTTTAATTATTACAAATTTATTTCAAGAATATATAATAAGTGTTCAGGTAATAACAGTTGTAGTATTTAACTTTGATTCTTATATTTATTTATTTTTATATAATACCATTATGTATTTTGTATTGTAGTGATATAGTGTTGATGAGTCGTACAGTACACTCCCGGCTATCCGAGATCATCGGGACCGAGGCTACCTCGGATAACACGAACCTTGGATAATACGGAGTTTAGGTGTGCTTAGAGGTTGGGCTGTAATAAGACCACTTCAAAATGCATTATTTTATATAGTATTTACCAATAATTATGACAATGAAAGTCCTTTTGAGTTGCAAATAATAGAATTTTAAAGAAAGACACATTGTTCACGCATAATTATAACGCTTGGTAAGAAAATAAAAACGTATTTAAGCTTAGAGCTGCCTCGGATAACCTGGAGTCTTGGATAACCGGGGCTCGGATAATCGAGAGTGTACTGTAGTGACATAGTGATGATGAGTCACTAATTCAATAAATTACTTTATTCATAAATGGTTCCTAGATTGATAGTAAATTCCTGAGCAAATTTTTTAAAAACGTTAATTGATGTTGAAAGCTCTAACTTAAAATAAGCAATTTTAGAATCTTGAATTTTTCATTTCAGTTACAAAGGACGACATTGCGAGGAAAACATAAACGAATGCGAAGGAAAGCCTTGCCTCAACCAAGGCCAATGTTTTGACACTTATGGCAGTTACTCATGCGAGTGTGTCAGTGGGTTCACTGGACAGAATTGTGAAATTGTAAGTATCTTGTGTATCACTAATTTCAACTAGGCCTATTCCATATATATCTTACATTTTTAGAAATTTTCCTTTTATTTATCCTTATTTTTATATTTTAGGCAACCTATTGTGATTCCCAAACCAATGGCTCATCATAAAATATAACATCATAAAAGGAAAAAACAGGACTTCTCAGAAGAAAAGATAATGGATGTGGAAATTTTCAAAAAATATTAGGGTCTACTTTTCTACTTCATTTTAAATGCACAGTAGTTTGGAGAAAATTTCAAAAAACTGTCCAAAGGCATTGAATGTAGGTTTCTATCTAATCAATCTTCATCTAATTTTTAGTTGTTTTTACCTTAGAAGGTATATTTCCCCTAATTTTTATACTTTTTTAATAACATTAATCTTGTTTATGACAATCAGGAATTGCAAATCGTCAGCTAAATTTATTAAAAAGATAATTATATGTTGACATAATGTGCCATACAGAAGTACAATAATAAAGTACTGAACATAACTTTATTTGATGTAGTATTGTATCTTACCAACCAAAAACCAGAGGTATTTTACAACCATATTATGTTGAATTTCTCATTGCAGAAAGTGCAGAATTGCAACAAGTGGCTGTGCCATAACGGAGGCACCTGCGAGAACTTGCCGCACGGGTTCAAGTGCGTCTGCCCCGCCGGCTTCACGGGCATGTACTGCGAGAGCCCTGTCGGCGGGGGTGGCTGTCAGCCTGGGGCGTGTCCCCCGCACAATGACTGCTACGAGAAGTCGCCTGGCGGCGCCGTGTACTGTGTCTGCAAAGCCGGTTTTACAGGTCAGCCAATGTAGCCTTCTTTTTTTACAGATTGTTTAGGATTCTTTCACATTATCATTAGTCAGTTTCTTCACATGTGGGGTCAAGGAATCAACCATTGACTACACATTTGTAATAGACTGCCAGCGCAGTGGCCTTGAGCAGAGCCAAAAGCTTCATGTAGTTAAGGCAGCACTGGATAGATAGGGCCACCAGCAAACACATCTGTTCAGCTAGGGCGTGGTTAAAATATTACATTACATATACAACGATTACATACAATTTAACTTTACTGTACCTAGTTTCTACAGCAATTTCAGAAAATAAACCAAACCAAAATAAATTTTATACATCTTGGAAAATGTAAAATTCATTATTTTTTGGCAGTAACAATGTATTTGTTTTCCGACGTTGCTCATTCTCGTTCAGGGGCCTATTTCAAAATAAGTTTTACAAGTACTAGCTACAAATTACTAAAAACTAATTACCATAAGAACACTACAGAATATATTAGTCAATTTCAGTTTTACAAAATACTAACGTCAATATAATTAATTTACCAACATTGTTTTGAAATAATGCCCAGACATCCAGTTGTGCCTGTTTCCAATCCACATCAACTAGGTAGCACCGACATAGTTGCTCACACTAATCATCATTCAGTGAAGCATCTAGTTTAAAGGTAATCATTGGTTCTAAATTAACTTTCTACCTTTAAACAGTGTTCTTCACAATCAGTAATTCATTAATATGTCATTACAGCTCATTTGAGGTATTCTTGTTTTATCCTCACTAATAATGAGACACACAGTTACTTTTTTTTGAAAAAAATAGGGTGGCGGGCTCTTTTCACCTTGCCCTTGCCCCGCCCACATAGACTATTGATCTGTGCGTGGACAATATCAAGCAAAGAAGAGGAGTGAGCCGGTACAGTACAAGGATGAACAGTACTGTTAAAAGTATGCAACAAGCTCTTGTCTCGAACCTGCGACACTTTATTGCATCGAACCAACAAAGACGCTTAACAGGCGCTTACAGATTTAAAGTTCGTGGCCACTTTTATCTTCCAAATGCTGAAAAATCTATCAAAACTATTCCTGTAATAATCTCTGATATTGGAATATATTAAGAGACGCGTGCTGATCGATGATCATTACAGGTCCGCCTTCCGCCTGCAGGCCGATCGACACCTGCTCGAGCGCGCCTTGTCACAACGGCGGCACCTGCACTGCAGTTGGGGATGGCTTCAACTGCACTTGCGTCGCTGGCTACACAGGTGAGTACTTGAGATTATATTTCTTTTGTTCAAATGAACTGCCATCAATGTTATTTTCACTCATTAAGATATTTACACTTCCTGTAGAAATAAACGTCAATAAAAAATATTCATACAAGGAAACATTACTTAACAGACTCATAAAGGGTCCACAATGTTTTTTATCATGCTAGTTGGCAATTAATTACCTCAGGCCCTTTTATTTTTGTTTGATTTTTACAATGAAATAATGTATTTTTGTTTGTTTTTTTATCACTTGACAATTCAATCATTGTTAATTTAAAACTTTGAATTTTTTCTTTGTCCTATAATGAATAACCCTTTTTATGAATCATCTCTGGTTCGTACCGCTAGTAAAAAGAATCAAGTATAAGTTGGTTCTCAAAATTTTCTTTTTATGCCTATTTTAAACTTTTTATTCTATTTTTATCGAACTTTTTGCTGCAATGTTTATTTTGATTACAGAAAAGGCTTTCATTAGTTAAACAATGATATATATATTTTTCTCTTCATGAGTCATTATTTTTCAAAACAGCTTTTGTAGATGTTATTTGTAACTAAGCTGTTTTGTATTAAGTAGATTATTAATATTTGACATATATGAGCGTGTTCATTCTTCTGTAATTTCTAATTTTTTTTGCTTGAATTTGTAATACTTTGTTACCTTTATTATTTGTAGTTGTTTACATTGGTCTATAAATTCATTTATATTTCAAATAGTAGATTGCCTAGATTCAAAGCTTAAATTCTCAAAGTAGATAATGCTACTAATTTTATTATAATACTCTAAATATCTCAAACCAAAGTAATGGCTTTTCAGAATAATGTAGCTTGTAATATTTAGTAATGTTGTGAGAGTAGCCATCTGTCTGTAGTGTGGCACTAACTGATAGGTTGCTTATGTAGCTGGGCACTAACATAGAGGTGGAGGCCTTTCACGCTTCTCTTACTCACTTCTCTTTCCGCTTTCGTCTTCTCTCAGGTAAGATTTCTCACCCCTTCACTCTAGTATTTTGGCTTTTTTGGCTTTTAACCTTTGCTTTTCACCAATTGATTCACTTAATTTTGGCATATGTGAAATTAATATAAGAGAGATCCAAACAAACATAAGTAACATTCTTTTTCAATCGCTGTATTGGATCGAAAGGTTTATTCTAGTACCATAAATAACTGTTTTGTTGTGGTGCAGTTTAAATATGTGTATCATGCAACATACAGCATGTGATTTGTCAATAAGGCAAAGTAGACCAGACCACCTTCATTTTTCATGGAATTTTAAGAAACGTTTAAAAAATAACCTAGACCTTGTTAGGCTGGTGGAATTTTTTTTTTCTGAACAATTAGGAATTAAGATGCATGAGTTCTTTGTTCCACCCATATTTACGCATATTTACCATACAAGATTTTGGCAACTAACAACATTTTGAAAAGTAAATGAAGTGAAGTTTTCATGGGTTTAAAAAATATTTTCCATCACTCGGAATTCGAGATCTAAAAAATCCTTGATTTCTTTCTTACTAAGCAAATTATTATTAACTGACTTTTTCTGGCCTAACAATTAATTTTTTTGTTCTTAACATTGCTTTGCCATTCCCAACATTACTAAGCCTGTCCCTAACAAAAGGTTTTTAGTCACCTGAATTAAACGCTAACAGAAATGGTACGTGTTCTCGTTTTTTTCTATGTGATATCAATAATTTCTTTAATAAGCCTGGTGGTTATTTTCACCTTGATGAATGATGTTTGATGAATAATCAATAATCTCATGCTTGGTGTATATCGTTCTTATTTGGCTATACTTCATGAGTAAATCACAATCTTACCCCAAAATAGTTCACTTTCTTGACTAGTAGTAAAACATAGGCCTCTTTTTTTAACTACAGTACACGTCAGATTATCCGGACCCCACATTTTCCGGATCCCGGATTATCTGGACTGGCCTACCCATGAAAATAATTAAAATCATGGTAAAAACGTGATTTTAGCGAGTTTCCCGCGTAAAGAGCGCCTTCTAAAAAAAGTAAGATGGAACTGCATTTCACAATACACGAACGTGTTGTACACGCTGTTTGCAGCTTCAGTATAGCAGTGGCTAGGTTCGCGATCGCTATTTAGCGATATTATAATGACCTTGGACTATCCGGATTTTTTGTTATCCAAATCGGAGTTCCCCCACATTGCTCGGGATAAACCGAGGTTTACTGTACTATCATAATAGAATCACAATAACAGAAATAGTTAACTATGTAATTAATCAGTTTATATTAGTTTTAAGATTAAATTCTAATTTGTATCTTTAGAAGGGTTAAACACCATGATATACTTAAGTCTTACAATATATGTAAATATCACTTTTTAAGGAACTGGATTCCTTATTCCTACTTATCAAAATAATATGGACGACATATTTCTCCTTTTACTTCGTCTGTCCTTATAGTTTTTGTCTTCACCCATTTTTTTAACAAAGCAAGAAGTGAGTTCCAACGATGTAAGTTATCAAACCACCAACTGCTTTCATTGATGATCGTCATGTCTTCACCCTCCCATTATCTAATTACCAAGTTTCAATATTTCTGAATATCATGTACCATCGACCGACTGCTTTTCACTCTTCAAACTTGACACTTTTCCTCTCTGACATGTCGATTGCCACCGCAGGGCCGACCTGCCAGACCAACATAGAGGAGTGTGCGTCGATGCCGTGTCAGCACGGTGGCGTGTGCGTCGACCTGGTGAACGGCTACCACTGCAACTGCACGGCCGAGTACACGGGCGCCAACTGCGAGCTGCGCCGCGACCCGTGCGCTGCCGCGCCCTGCCTCAACAACGGCACGTGTCAGCCACGCGGCAACGGTGTCGGCTACTACTGCGAGTGTCCACCCGGTCGGTACCCCATGTTCTTTTTTAAATTGTTTCAACGTTATAATTTTTTTCAAGAAAATTGTTGAGTGTGTCAGCTGTACGTGTGCTGTGAACAAGTAGGTGTTTGCTATTCTGTTCATTCACTCTAAATAGACTTTGGATGGATAGTATTATTGATGATTAAGTGTTTACAGATGAAAAATCAGTCTGGTCAGTTGGCATTTCACGTATATAACTTGTATTTGAAAAAGCAACATTCAGTTATAAGCCAAAATAGCTATTTATTAATAGTAAACATTTAAAAGTTGCGAGTTTAAGGGTTTACTCATTTTTAACATTACATTACATTACCATTATTGTACAAGTCATTAAAGGCTGTCTCAACATAAGTTGAGGCAGGCTACCTGACGGAGGGGTTGACCAGGACAATGGCCAGGCCGCCCGGGACAATGGGATTTACTCGCTGGGCCGGCCTGGCCGTTGTCCTGGTCAACCCCTCGTTCAGGTAGCCTGCCTCAACTTATGTTGAGACGGCCTTTACAATAGACTTGTATTAAAACAACTCTGACTTGTTGTGACTTTCTTTTAGGTTAAAGCTGTAAGAAAAATCTATAGCAGCCTCAAGGAAAAAACCATGTTTTAGTGAAACAGCATTTACATAGTGACCTTTTAAAGCTTCTATTCCATGTATATTTGGTATGGGAATGTACATATAATATCCTTGCTTTTAAGACTGACAAGGCGTTCAGGCAGCAATTTTTAAATTTTTTCCATCAGTGTTCTTGTAATAGACTAGTGCTTTCCTTGCAGAAAAAAGGTTGTACAACTCAAATTTAATCAAAATTTTACAAAACTCGCCGATAAAAAAATACAGTTAAATAAAAGATGTCATTGATAAACCAATTACCACTCACAAAAAGTTGGCCGATCTGTCTCAACCGACGTTTGTGTGCAGGTTTCGAAGGGCTTCACTGCGAGAACAACGTGAACGAGTGTTACAAGGTGGTGTGCCCCGAGGGCCGCGTGTGCGTGGACGGGGTCAACTCGTACGAGTGCCAGTGTCCGCCCGGCTACGCGGGGGACAACTGCACGCAGGAGCTGTCCATGGCCGTGTGTCCCGCCGTCAACCCGTGCCAGAACAACGGCACGTGCCGCGATGGACCAACGAGGTTCACGTGCGACTGTCCGCCCGGCTGGAGAGGTAGGTTAATTTTTATTTAAGATTTTGTTTTGTGTTTCTTGTGTTATCAGTTTGGATAACTCGGCTACTACGCCGAGTAGAGTAATTTACTAAAAAAAACCTTGTTTGAAATTTTGGTCAAATCCAAAATTCTATGTTAAAAGAAAGATTACAATTGCTGCTTTGAAAGGGTGTCTCAAGTTTAGTTGAGGCAGGCTACCTGACCGGAGGGGTTGACCAGGACAATAGCCGGGCCGGCCCGGCGAGTAAATCCCATTAGTCACGCGTCGCCGAATACACCGCTTAAATATGGAAATGTAAGGGGGATAAATTTGAAAATTGAATTAATGCATTACCTGAGAAAAAGCATTATACTATATTTTTAGTCATAAAAAAACTAACAATTGTGTGTTTGTCCCAAGTTAATCGGCCGACTTTAAGTGTTTAACTGTATATTTAAAGTTTTTAGTTTTAACACTTAAAGTCGGCCGATTAACATGGGACAAACACATAATTATTTGTTTTTTTTATGACTTAAAATACAGTATAATGCTTTTTCTCATGCAATGCATTAATTACATATTCAAATTTATTTCTTACATTTCCGTTTTTAAGTGGTGTATTCGGCGACGCGTGACTAATGGGATTTACTCGCCGGGCCGGCCCGGCTATTATCCTGGTCAACCCCTCCGGTCAGGTAGCCTGCCTCAACTAAACCTGAGACACCCTTTAGCAAATTTCCATAAAGGAATAACCTATTAACATAGGTCTCATGGACAAGACTTAAGCCCAAGACATGATAACTTCATTTTGGGGCCTCCTAGAAGCAAAAACCACTATTCGTTTGAATTTATATATACAGTATACATATGAATACACATCAATTTTGTATATATACCGTGTGTCCCAGAAGTCCCACCCCCCCTGTTATTTTTATATTAATAAAGTTAAAAGTATATCATTCAGGGAATTCAATTCAATTCAAACATCTTTATTCATTAAGTAATTAAATATTACATTGAATAGTGTCAAAGAACAGAAAATCAAATTATATAATAATCTTTAACCTAGAAGGGAAAAATAAAATATGAAAGGCTAAGAAATACAATAATTTCTTAAAAGGAAAGCTGACTTATTTTAATAACACAGATAATCGATTAACTGCAATAATAACTGTCAAAAGAAAGAATTGCTTTATTAATATGATTTAATTAAAAGAAGAAGACTCTGGAAGATTATGGAAAAGTATGGAATACCCAAAAAATTAATAAACTTATCAAAATCATGCATATCAGAATCTAGGTGTAAGGATAAGATAAATGGGGAAATCTCGGAAAAGTTTCATGTAAGCACAGGCGTAATACAGGGGGATGGATTATCCCCATTACTATTTAATTTAGCCTTAGAGGAAGCATTACAAGAAGTAAAACAAACAGAAGCTGGAATTACAATAGGGACCAAAATAAATGTCCTCGCATTTGCAGATGATGTTGCAATCATAGCGAAAAATAAAGAAGAGCTGAAAATACTGGTCACAAAACTCCTAAACCTTACACGAAAAGTTGGTTTAAGAATAAATGAGGAGAAAACCAAAATAATGGAATGTGGAAGAATAACCCAAATAATCAATGAAATTAATATAGAATTAGAAGGACACAAATTTGAAAAAGTAAACAACTTCAC
Organism: Flexamia atlantica; assembly: GCA_035578135.1. Classification (NCBI taxonomy): domain Eukaryota; kingdom Metazoa; phylum Arthropoda; class Insecta; order Hemiptera; family Cicadellidae; genus Flexamia; species Flexamia atlantica. The sequence goes on along the minus strand of JAQJVK010000012.1, from coordinate 18,074,683 downwards.
TTATTTGGGAGTAATGCTGACGAATAATAATGAAGAAGACATGGAAATACAACAAAGAATAAACGCAGCTAACAGAAGCTTATCAGCATGCCACAAGCTATTAAGCTCTCGACTACTACTATCACACAAAACAAAACTCCGTATATATAAAACCATTATAAGACCAGTTCTGTTATACGGCTCAGAAAATTGGGTGTTAAGTAAAAAAACAGAAAAACGTTTGATAGTGTTTGAGAACAAATTATTGAGAAAAATATATGGACCAACCTTTGAAGATGGAGAGTGGAGGATAAAGCATAATGTGGAGTTGAGGCAACTATATGTAGACCCAGACACAGTAGCCGAAGTGAGAGGTAAAAGAATGAGATGGGCTGGCCATTTACTAAGAAAAGAGAACGACTCCTTAATCAAGAATGTCCTTTTAAACAATCCGGAGGGAAAAAGACCACCAGGAAGGCCCAAGTTGAGATGGCGAGACCAGATCAGAAGAGACTTAAGAAGAATGGGAAGAAGGGAAGAGGAGGCAATGGATAGAAAAATATGGAGGCAGTGTGTTGGCGAGGCAAAGTACCACCTTGGGTACCAAGAGCCACGGCAGTAAGTAAGTAAGTATTAATAAGGTATTCTTTAAGTTTTCTTTTAAAGGGTCTCAAGTTTTGTTCTGATTTAATTTTTTAATGATTTTGAATGTTTATACGATCCAAAAAAGAAGTTTTTAGTGTATGTAAATTTTCATCCCCTCCCCCCTAAAAGGGGTAGTTTTGGCATAAGTTAAAATATTTAAATGTAAACTAAATATTTGAACTTACTCTATCAGATTATAAATATAATTTCAAAGCTCATAATCAAAGAAAAAGAATGACGCAAACAAGAGGTTATTACCGTACGACTAACCATGTGCCTGAGAATGAATAAGAAGTTATCTTATTGTTTATACATAACAGACCAATTGACGGTTCAAAAAGTGCCAACACAAATTAAGTATAACAATAGTTGGAAGCAAAGAAAGAATATCTAGAACAGGAATAACGGAGTGATTAATGAGGCTGATTATTAGTTCAGTTGACTATTTGTAACCAGTTGTCTTGTGATTTTATATTACTTTTTTAAGAATCCTTAAAATATGGAACTAAATCATTCCTCATCTTTAAGATTAAGGACCTCATACTACAAGGCCATATACAAAATAAAAATTTCAGATTAAAAACTCAGATAAAAGTTTATTTTCAAATTTTTAGTAAACTATTGACATTTTTACTACACATGCAAAATTTTTCAAATCGACAAGTGGGTCTTATTTTAGCAATCTGTGCAATTTTGAAACTAAAACTAAAGGCGGGTTGACACAGTCCTATTATTCTCGGACCTAGTGAACTCGGACGATGCGTGCGCATCACTCGGACCTACTCAGATCGCGACAACGATGTAACTCATATGTAAACAACTAGGTGTAAGTTAGTTGGGTGGAGATATTTTCTCGGATACAAGTTTTGATTTGAAATGGATTTAACATTAGATACGTTAACAATTCAATCCGAGTACACTAGCTGGCTCACAATCCTCCACTTAAACTCAGGCCGAGTAGACTCGGACCGATTAAAAATCAAACTAGGTCTGAGATTAATTGGACCTTGTCAACCCACCTTAAACAATATAATAGATGACGTTTTTTAATTAGTTCAACCTAGTTCATTATCTATGTCTATATACAGAATAACAAGCGTGAAAAAGTTACCAGTTAATTTATTGTCACCATAGAAACATAATTATTAAAATTTTTCAAAATTATTTTTTATGGTATACAAAATTTCAAGTATAATGCCTACATAAAAATGCCCCATGGATGAATATGTGAGTAGGCATGTATCTGGTTCAACCAGTCAACATAAAACTAGTGATTTGGTGGTAGCCTCGCTCACACGATTGAATGAGCGGAATGGCTCAAGACTGAAAAACATAAAGAAATGTGTTGCCGACTTAAACGGTGATCCAGTACCAGACAGTTCTCTGATGGTTGCTATCAAAAGATTAGTAAATAACGGGCTGTTAAGGATCGGCAACGGTCTATGCGCACTTTTTGGGCCACCGATGTCATTGATGGATGAGGAAGTGTCTGAAAACAATCAAGGACCGCCCGTAAACACATGTAGTTGTGGAAGAAAATGCCCACACCTTTCTGCAAGGAGAGGTCGAAGACACTTAGGTGGCAGAAGAAGAAGTGGGAGATCGAAGAGAAGAGGGGGAAGGAAAACAAGGAGAAGAAAGCCGGCGTATAGATCACACTCAAGACAGTACAGAGCGGCGAAGGCAGACAGCATAGGGGGAGCAAGAAGGGGTAAGAAACAAAACAGAAGCGGTGGGGCCCCAAAATTGAGTGACAGTGAGTGCAGCAGCTGTGCAGAGTACTTTGATAGAGTATTCGCACCTTCCCAGGAACAGGCAGCTACTAGGAGCTCCACTAGCACTGTTCCCGTAGTAAATCAACCTAATACACCTAATACCTCCGCGAACCAAGGCACTCCTAGCTTGGCACAAATCACGTCAGCGAGGTCGTTGAGGTCCCCTGTTCCGCAGCAATCCACTCAGTCTCTGAAGAGAAGGGGAAGGTCCACCAGAGCTCAAAAACATGAAGTTGCGACCGATAATGAATATGACCCATCTACATCGACCCCACGGAGGAATCAAAAACGTGCAGTTAGATGTAAAAACGAATCTAGACCTTCTACATCTTCTGGAAAACGATCTGATATCAGTGTTCCTCCAGAACTTCAAGTGAAACTCACAAGAAGTAAAACTAGAATCTGAGATTCTTTAATTTTGTCAATATTTATTGTGTTTGTAATAAATTAAATTATGTTTTTTAATTCAATCATAGCTATGAGTTTATTTTGGTAAAATTACTTTGAATTTTTCTTGGCAGTAAAAATAATTGTCTAATAAAATATAACACGCCGCTCAGCAGCTTTAAGTTTTCATTTAGTCTGGTAATAAAACTATTTTTTTCTATAAACCAGCTGTTCCTAGGAATTTATTTTTCTCAAATTCAATCTTATGGACAAATATAAAACTTTAAAGAGTGTCTAGGGGCTCTTCCCTTTTGTTTAACTTAAATTTTATTTCCAGTAAAACTTTTGTAAGCTCTTTCCATCTACACCTAAATTATTAAAATCAGTTCACAACTGTAGGGGAAGTCTTAATCAAAAGATAACCCCCTAACAAAATAAACGAGGCTTGCTTAACTTCTGATACATTTAATAAAAACCTAATTAAAAACAGATTAAAACTTGGTATTACTCTGTGTAAGTTGTCGTCATTGTTGTAAACACTGTTGCCAACAGAGTTTCTTGATTAACAATGTTGCCAACGATATTGGTGACTTTAAAAGAAGCAATTGAAGGGGTCCCCCGTAAAACGTTCTAAACGACAAAAACCTAGTTTTGAGTAATCAAGGGTTGAAAGTTGAATTCTAAGATTTACGGTTTTTTAAGGTTAGAACTTATAATCATGTATAATCTTTTAACGCCCTATTTATAACATCATAATATAGCATTATATTGAATTTGTACTTGCCATCAAGCATTTTAAAACATTAGCATTTTAACATTTTAAACGGTGTTTTTTTAGGGGTTATAACGTTCTAAATGACTGGCGCTTGGAACGTTTTCTGACGGACTGCTCTTCTACTTTGGAAGAAAACATGAGGGAGGGTAGGAATAACAACAGAAACAAAAATAAAACTGAATATAAAACAATTTTATTGATGTAAAAGTACAAAAACGTAATGTAGTTAATAAAACGTGATACGTCACTTTGCTAAAAGTTATCCACATGTGGTGCTTAAAACGTTATTCCACCCACCTCTTTTGGGGGCAATTTCCAGGCCTTGGCTTCTTATTTTTTGAAATATAGGGTAATCCAACTTTTCTATATTCAATCCTGGTCTTATCCTTCCACTCTCCAATATTTACTTCACGTCTTTTATTTTTATTTACGCGATTTTGGTCCTTGGGTGACAGCGCAACGACCGGCGGGGATTCCATCTTTCGGCGAATAGAACGTTATTACCCAGAAAGTCCGTGCACTCTCGCGAAGCAAGCAAACTTTGACAGACGAAGTCAGGGCTACCAACTCAAATATCTTCAAAACAAAATATACCACGGTGTAGCTCATGTCCTGGAGAACCTTTTTCACTGAATATCTCCGATTTTGAAATTTTGTCGCTTAGAACGTTTTACGGGGGACCCCTTCAATTGATTAAATTATAATTACATGCAGCAAAAGAAAGGAAGACAGGTAATTTATTATAAAGGAGAGTTAATATTTTATCAAATACCTATGGTTATTTTGAGGAATACACTATACTTTTTGTACAGTGACTCCAAACGTGGAAATACAAACCTGACAAAGAGGTTATTTATTTTATTTTTTTTATATAATTTCTTACGGTAAGTTTGATACAGTATAATTTTTAAAGTGTGTGATCCAGGTAGTCTATTTATTAGCATCTTCAAGATAAAAATCTTTAACTTGAAATATTTTGATATTTTTTATGTGGAAACATTTTCAGGTCCTTTCTGCAATGAAGACATTGATGAGTGCCAGGAAAACAAGAATATTTGTAACAATGGCATTTGTCTCAACAATAAAGGTAAGATAGGCAATTTAAATTTTATTTATAAAACATGGTAGGTATTTTATTCATCATAACTCTACAAACTAATCGCTTTTCATGTTATTACATAATGTGTTTTAATTTTGATTTAATTTCATTATTTTTGTCTTTAGCTTTATTGGCATTTAGAGTTTCTGAAATAAAATGGTTTTAAAAATACATCTGGCTCTTTCTGCTCAAGTCTTGCCATGTAAAAATGCCATAAATGACAATACAAGTTTAAAAAAAATACACAAAATCATCTGAAATGGGTCAGAGAAGGAGAATTAGTAGTATTATTTAACATCTGAGTTCTAAGTTTTGAGTACAGTTCGTGCATTATATCGCCGGCTATGGCAGAGTCAGCTGGTTGCAAGGCGAGGGGGAGAGAGGGGGTACTTTTGTGAAAACATTGTTCTGCAGTCCCGCATTTTGCCAAACGCTGTGTTTACCAAAATCAAATGTTTAAAATATCAAATTGTTTAATGGTTGTCAAATAATATCGTCGTGTTTAATGGTTTCTAGCGTGGTAGATATAATGCTCAAACTGTACATGGTATGTTTTACTTATTTTATTTTTTCCTAAACCAGATGTTAAAATGAGAAGTACATCTGCCAAGATATACAGTAGTATTTACTATCAGTTTCATTTTGAAACTTTTTTTTAGCCAAAAGGGATTAGTCAGAAGTAATTAAAAAAAATTTGACGAGGCCTTTGTGTTGGCAAAATACATGATCTATTAGTTTACTTAAGTCAGCTCAGTTGACGTATAGTTTTAGCTTTCCTGAAGCATATAGGCAAATAGATATCTGAGACCTACATTTTATAATATCAGATTTCTTAACTGAGGAAATTTATTTTCTCTCGTTACAGTTCAAAATCAGTTGAAATAAGTGTTACCTTTAAAATATCTTAACATTGTTTTTCATGAGTAGGTGATTTTGTTTCAGAACGTTTTATATGTAAATATTTTGAGTTTGTAAGTAAAACTTTTAATGCAATGGTAACAAAGAATGGTAAGAAGATCTGGTAAAGGAAATACTAATATTTTAATATAATTTATTAACAAAATTTTGTTTTAGAATCTTCATGCTCTAAATAATAAATCAGAAATTTCTTCAGTAATTTTTCTTAATTGTCAATTTGAACTGTTATTTAAATGTTAAAGCAAAATTTTCCCAAATTGAAATTGCAGAATTGTACATTTACCATATGATTTTTACCTGTCAATCAATGTTCATAGGTGGATACGAGTGTTTCTGCCGGCCTGGGTTCTCGGGAGAACATTGCGACTTGGACTTTGACGAGTGCCTGTCTCAGCCCTGCAAGAACAACGCCACTTGCGAGAACAAGGTCAACGGCTTCAGCTGCCACTGCCCACCGGGATTTACAGGTGCGAGGAATGGTTACGGCAGAGTTTCAAATTAATAGACCGCCTACCTGTTCTTTACAGAGAACAACTGTATTTTTCTTTGAATTCTTACATGTAACCTTCACAAACATGTTAAGCCTGTTTTGAAAAAAATGCTCCATTATATCAGCACATTTTTGGTCCTACGTGATCATCACTTCAGTAGAATTTTAGGGATGCAGATTTTAAACCTACTTCGGATATCTTTCACCAGATTGCCATTTGAAGACTCAGTCAATATTTTTGCTAGACTCACAAAATTCTATTATATTTTCAATTAAGAAAGTTGGTTCTAAATTGTTGTGTCACCGAGCAGTTTAAATGTGGCGTTTTTCTACACAACTGAGTTAGCCTTTGACTGCTAAACAAGGCTTTTAGTTAAGATTGTCCATTCACTTGCAATGAGAAGCTTTTGTCGTAAAATAAGACAGACAATTTTCCAGGAAATTTAAGTGCATAAAACTTAACTCTGCTCAGTGCTTAACCCTCACATTTATTTAAAAACGACATTTATTGCAAAGTTAATTAGAGAGTGAAACAGGGTGGCACTTGATTTAGCTGTCAGTACGGGACTGACAACATGGAACTAAACACACTGCAATGGAAAAAAACAAATTTTTGCCAGAAATCTAACATCAGAGCACTTATAAACTCACTTGTGCCAGTGAAACTAACATAAGTTGCATACATGTAACATACATTGCTAAATCAATAACATATACACCTTAGATTGAATCATCAACTGTGAGTTTCTTTCTTTTCAGTCTCACACTTTATCTTAGAAAGGTATAAAATTACCTAGTAAACTGCCAAGTGATTCTTGTGTTGTTAAAACGACCAATGGTTTCAGACCTCAAGGGTCCATTTTCGAGATGATATCAACCTAAATTATGAAATTTTCCTCTTCAAGTCTGTCGACAGAAGGAGTCATCAACTTCTGCCAGTTTCTATCCTAAATTAATCTTTTATCGTTTGTCAATTTGTATATGTTTTTGTGTTTCCGTTGTGTTAAGTGTGATGACGTCTCTTTAATACCACCTACCTTGAAGAGGAATGTTTTATTAATTTAGCTTGAATTCAACTTGAAAATAGACCTTTGAGGTATGAAACCAATGGTCACTGTAGCCAACACAAGAATCATTTGGTAGTAAACCAGATAATTTTATACCTTTGTTTGGTAATATACAGTTATTCTGAGCCCATTGAATCAAAATTTATCACTTTGTCTCACCCACAGGCCCGGTGTGCAACGTTGACATCAATGAGTGCGAGAGCAGCCCCTGCCACAACGGAGCCACCTGTGTCGACCAGCTCGGCTACTTCACGTGTACCTGTCCTGTCGGTATTACGGGGCCACTCTGCGAGACCAACATCGACGACTGTGAGGTACTCAAATATTTTCAGTAATTTTCACCAGAATTTTTTTCCAATCTTGGTATTTTTATTTTAAGATTACAATTATTTTGATTTCCTTTGTGTTAATTTTTAAAATCTGTTTTCAGTCTAAACCTTGTCAGAATAATGGAGTGTGCATTGATGGCATCAACAGCTACACTTGCAACTGCACGGACACTGGATTCGAAGGTGAATATTTAGGTTTTTTTATGAAAAACATATGATAGGTAAGATAAGAAAATACCAGGGATGATTTTAACACTCAATTTTAGAAAAGTCACGGCTTCAGTATATTACTTAACTGTTGACAAGTCCTTAAGTGCTCCCTCAGTACTGTAATTGAGTGTTTGTGTGAGAATTTTGTGAAGGAATTGAAGTTGAAATATTGTCTTTTACTAAATGATATTTGATTTTTAGTATTTTTATACACCACAGTCAGTTTTTTGTGTCCACTATCCTTTTCGTTAGTGGACTCGGTAACTCCATAACTATTTTTTTTGTATTGCTCCATATTTCTTAATTTTTATTTAAAATTGTACAAAAAGTGAGAGGTTTAGTGATGAACTGCTTGTGTATCTTCAGTTTGAAAGTCTGCCTCATAATCCTGAATTTTATTCGGTGACAAAGATCCGTATGATTTACTAGATGTTGGCTTTGCCCAAATTCAAAATTTGCAACAGCTGGTATTGCTCCTGCACTTTTTTGCATCTGTCAATTGGAATTGGGTTCATTTGTTTACTTCATCTGCTTTCCTGGATATGTTGTTACAGCTGACTTAAATAATATGACAAATCAACTTTGTTTACATAATATGACAAACAAACTTTGTTCACATAATATGACAAAAAACTTTGTACACATAATATATGACAAACAAAGGTCACAAACTTTCACAGTTATAATATAAGAAGGATTATTGGCTACAATATTAGTCAGATAGTTAATACTTACTGTTTATTGTTGTGCCCCTTATCATCTTTTGCCCTCTGATGTTTGACAGGAGCGCAGTGTGAGTTGAACATAGACGATTGCCTCTCACAGCCTTGCATGAACGGAGGCCAGTGTATCGACGGGGTCAAGGACTACCAGTGCCAGTGTTATCCCGGATACACAGGTACGACAACGGAAGACCACCATTTTGTTCTTAGTATTGTAAAAAAATTGATGGAAATTTTTCTGTTCCGATTTATTTGACATATTTTGAATTGTAAGCATTTGTTTAGGTTTTATAATTTGTATAATTTGTATTTGTATAATTTATATAACCTTTTATAAAAAGTTATTAAAATATTGATTTTTATATATTTTTTAAACCTCTACCGCTTGTTGTCTTGAGTCAATAGGTTTGTGAGGCAATTCAAAGACAGAAAGGTACCTTAGTGCTACAGAATGTTTGAAAAAATTTATAAATATTAATAAAAAACTTGTTATGCTACTCAAAATATTGTATAGAAACACTAGAAAGTAAATACTACCCATTCTAAATTTTAAACCCCTAAAAATACATGATAGCATTAAGCTGTTGATGAGATAAGTAACTAAGCTCCAAAGCTAAATTTATAGTAAACATTTCCTTTGTTTATAACGTTAAAGTACCTTTTACATACATATAACAAAAACTTTAATGCTAAGCAAAGCCTCCAGACTTGTACTTCCATTTCCTTGTTATGTACTGTATGATGACTTGGTTCTGTTATCGCCAGGCAAGAACTGTGAGGAAGACATCAACGAGTGCGAGAGCAACCCGTGCCAGCTGAACGGAACATGTTACGAGCTGTCCAACCAGACGTACTACCAGCTGGGAGCCAACACGTCCCTGCCCGCCGTGTTCCACCAGCAGTTCTCCCACAGCACGGCTGCTGGGTGAGTGGAAAACTTGTTTCCGAGAGGTAAAACGACTAAAACAGTTAGTTGTATTGTGAAGAAAATGTGTGATGACTTCATACTGATTTGAGTAAATGTGTTAGTTGAGGTGATGACAGGTGTGACGGTCTAAGGAGACTGAGCTTTGCAGTAGTGCTTAAATATATAGATAGTCATTCAGGTAAATGAGTTTGTTTGGGGATTGATTGTCTTCATACCAGTTAGTGTATTGTACTGTGTCTCATTGCATTCTGATACCTTTATAATTTGCAACCAAAATTAATGTAGTTTTCAGTACTGCAATTAAGTTTAGTAATTACTACAGATTGCGTACTGGTTGAAATGCAACCAATAAATATTAGGTTTTCTTTTTACTTCTTACTCTAATAAAACATGTGGCAATACTTTTGTTTACATTTTGTTGTCATACTGTAACCAACATGACAACAAATAAGGCTCACTTCATTTTCATAAAACTTCAAATTCAGTTCTTGTGAAACCTCTCAAGTTAGTATAAATTTTTATGGAATTCTGCACACCCAAAAAAAGATACCTACCAAACGGTGTGCTTGGAATTTTCCTACGATGGACAAGTGCTAAGAAAAAGGGGTCACAAATGTAATGCTTGCCAAATATAGATTAAAGGTTAAGATGAATTTTCTGAAGAAATATTTCTAACTTTTTCTTCAGTTTAAGGACTGTATACAGATTTTGTAACCTGAACTGAGCTGAAGTTTTTATATTTCAAATTTGCTGTTCTTTGCTTTTGCGGGCATAAAGTAGTCCGAATCACTTTACCACTGGCTATTGCAGACTAGGTCTGTAGTTTTAGGTATAGCATCGAGTTCATATTTTTAAGCTTCTGATCTGATTTCACCTCCATCATTTTCCAGCTACACGTGCGTCTGTGTGCCCGGCACCACCGGCGAGAACTGTGAGATCGACATCAACGAGTGCGAGAGCAACCCATGCCTCAACGGCAACTGCGTCAACGACATCAACAAGTACCACTGTGAGTGCGAGGACGGCTTCGAGGGCGTCAACTGCGAGATGCAGATCGATGAGTGCGAGCGATACAAGTGAGTCGAGTGTAACTTGTGTATTGATCTCCTGTTATATTTTGTTTATTTTAAAAGGGTGAGGGTACTTCAGCCTTAATTTTGTATGACTAACGGAAAGGAATGGATGCTTCCCTTTGATTATCCCTTAGGCTCACAGCCTTTAGTAGATTAATACAAGGAAAGCAAAAGGAAAAAGGAATAGGTCTAACTGGCGCCAATTCTTGAGGCCCAAGCTGTCCTTAAGACTAATGTTAATTTTAGCATTGGGCTTATGGATGGTGTGGGCCTTGAGAATTGGCGCCAGTTATAGATAGACAGGTTCGGCCTAGCTTAGACTGGGTGGGCAAAGGTATACCTTTATGCAATGGATGCTGGAACAGGGCCTCAAGGGATCAGGTGGCCCTCATATTGGCCCTCATCTTGGTCGCCAGTACACCTCTGCTCAGCCTGCCATCAAGCCCAACGTCCCCTGGTGGGGAACTGAAGTGTTCTCTGAAAGACAGCTACAACACTGCCTCCAGCTGTGACAACTTCCGTTACTGTACCCAGTATCGGTACCTAAAACTAGCAAAAGCCGATTAGGATCCCACTGGGGGTTATGAGAGGTTATATTGTGTTATTATTATTAGTTATTTTTGTGTGTAGGAAATTTATCAAACCCTACAAAGCAACGACACTTCAATTATCAAGTAATTTCCTTCAGTATTTTGTAATCTTTGTATATTCCTGCAATAGATTTTGTTCTCTTAACATTTTAATTACAAGTAAGCCTAAAGCCTATGTTATGATGTTGAAAAAATTTTTTAACAGTAGAAATTGAGAATCTATTTATTTTTGTTTTATGTTAGACAGCTTCAGACGTTGAAGGAATGAAAACCCCAGCATTACCGACTAGGCACGTCTTACCAATAAAATGAAAGCCTCTAATTACTCTACTGACTCTCAAATAGCCATCTGTTTTATAACATACAATTTAACTAAATCTTGATTTTATAAATAAATTATTTAGTTTTTTTTTTTGTTGAGTTAGTAATGGCTTCATTTTACTTACATTGTTCTTAAGAAGGCTAAATTGTTTCAGAAGAATGCAATCATCACAATTTAAAATTAGTATTGTGTTCAAAAAATTAATTCTTCATCAGCAATTAGATAAAGTTGTAATATTCTTTTAGAACACTACTTGCATTTCTGGCTCAAATATTGTTTTGCTGTACATTGTGTGAAGTAATCCCTCAGCACTTAATCGTTAATATCTTTTAATAAATATTTCACCAACAACATTATTAATTCTGTCTATAACCTCGTCATAGGCCTTGCGTGCACGGGACTTGTATAGACCAGAAGGCCAACTACTTCTGCCAGTGCCTGCCCGGGTACGGAGGCAAGAACTGCTCCGTGGAGCTGACGGGGTGCAAGGAGAACCAGTGTCTGAACAACGGCTCGTGCAAACCATACCTGGAGAACGAGAGCAGGCAGCTGTTCAACTGCTCCTGCACCAACGGATACCACGGCCACATCTGCGATAAGGTAGCCACCGAAGATTATTCATGTGTTTACAGTTTTAAATGAAACAGACTGGATGTTGGATGTTTAGGAAAAATGTTCTATCTACATTCACTCTGTTTTAGCGAATTTCCCCTATAGGGAATTAGCGAATTTCCCCTATAGGGAAGAAGCTATTACCGTAGGTATCATGGTAAGACTTAAGCTCGGGACCACTATAACTTTTCGTTTTGGGGCCCCCAGAAGCAGAAAACACTATTCGTTTTAATTTATATATATATATATATATATATATATATATATATATCTATGTGTCTGTTAGCACGATAGCGGCCGCAAAAATGGTCCGATCTTTATGAAATTTGGTACGGACATGTAAAGTGGTAATCAATTGGACGAGTTCGTGAACCAGCCCGATCGGACCACCAGAAGGGTGGGTAAAGGGGGATAAACCCCCCCAAAAATGGGTTTTTAGAATTTTTTACATAGAAAAATAAAATTTATCGAATTTTTGTGGGCACCATTGAATTCAGCTCAAAAAAACAAACAATTTAGTATTTTGAAACACTGCTCTATGTCCATTGGTTACCGAGATATTGAAAGTGGTAAACACAGTACGTTGTCCCAATGTTAACCTTATAGGAAATAAGTAAAATTCTATATCTCGCTTATTTCTCAACATATCTCAATAAAACTTGGTAAATAGCTTCTTCTAGTTCAGATCTAGTAAATATTGAATTAAAACCACCCAGTTTTAATATACCTGTAGCAGCACACCTGCATACTCATTCCCCATGTTATTCTTATGGAGCTTACAAAAACAAGTCAAATCTCGCTATGTTGGATTGAAATATGATGTTTTGCATTTGAAATTAGCTGAGTATGCTGGTCTGCTGCAACGGGGGTATTAATATACCTGTAGCAGCAAACCTGCATACTCATTTCCCATGTTATTCTGAAGGAGCTTACCAAAACATGTCAAATCTTGCTATGTTTGATTGAAATATGTTGTTTTGCATTTGAAATTCGCTGAGTATGCAGGTCTGCTGCAACGGGGGTATTTTATGTTCAGTCTCGTTTTGTCACAGAGTATTAGTTCAGTAGTAGGTAGTAATATCTATTGGTGGATTTTTCAAAACCTTAATAACAGTAAGAATTTTTTGATTTAGTTGCTTCATTTACAATTTGGAAACTATCGTCTTCCTTGGGACCAAGGGCAATGTACTATACAGTGAATAAATATTTCTAAAGATCTCTGGGTGGCTACCAGTCCTCCCATTCCTCGAAGTACTCCCAAGTTCTTTAAAAAACAGGTCCTCAAAGTCCTTCTAACGTCCTTCTTTTAACTTGAAGGTCCTTCAATTTTCCAGTTAATTATAATGTTGTGGATTTTAAAATATTCTTATTTGACTTTAGGGATATTACAAATGTTAGGTTGTTGAACAGGAATTTTATGAAGATATATTATGTTAAAACTTTAGAAATTTTTCAAGAAATCTTGAGATATAATCTTTCATGTAAGTGAGATTATGACTAAATTGCTTACAATGATTTTTTTCCTAAATAACATCACACCAAGATATGTTGCTGGGTCCTCCAAAACTCTCTCCAAGGGTCCTCCAAAAGTCCTTTTTGTTACTGCATTTGTTATAGTTGGCACCCTGGATCTGATTTTGGCGAGTAATCTGAAATTTTATCAGTCGTTAATATATTCATTCAGTTGTTTTGGGGGGATGTAACAATCTAGATCAGCATGAGGGGATCAGTGTTAAGAAATGTATGGATATCATTGGATTGTTTATTTGAATATCCAACACTTTCGATGGTTTCCGCAGCCGACGACCATGTCGCTGAACGGGACGTCGTATGTGATGATCAACACGAGCCGGGAGGAGGGCTACGACATCCAGTTCCGCTTCAAGACGACGCTGCCTAACGGCCTGCTGGCGATTGGCAAGGGCCCGACCTTCTACATTCTGCAGCTGCAGCACGGCCGGCTGAACCTACAGAGCTCCATACTGAACAAGCTGGAGGGCGTGTTCATCGGCTCGGGCCTCAACAACAGCTCCTGGCAGAAGGTGAGTCAAGGCACGAATGGCTGTAGGTTAATTCAGGGGAAGCAAAGAAAAAAGTAATAAGGGAGATGATATAGGTTCATATGTGTAACGATTTTGTCACTTTAATTACTTCTTCTTTGGTTGAAAAATAAAACTTGTAATATGTTATTTCCTGTCACAGTTATATTAACAGTGGTTTTCCCAACTCTCACAAAAGGTGGATTTTATTTACTACCAGATTCATTTGCTTTAAAGCATAGAAATAGTTGCTGTCTATTATAATTGCTGCTTATGGAGCTATGATTGTAAGCAACACCCTTATCAGTGGTGAATACCCTTGATTCTGTCTCATTCCTTCAGATTGCAGCAAACTTTATCCCTTGATGTAAATAAAAAAACCTATAAATTGCGATCCGATTCAATTGATCATATCAATCATCAGGCGATGATGTTTGGGTGACCAGTCAAAATTGATTGCCATTTTCCATGTGAACATTTACCATTTAGTATAATTACAGTGTAAGTGTGATTATATTTTAAGGGTTATGTGACATTCTTCATTTACCGCCAGAAAATACATCACAATATATTTTATGCTTATCAATAAATTAATGTCGCCTCATTGCACAAGATGTTTTCTGTTGTATGTAAATGGTTCACAACTGGTTTAAAAAAATTTAATAGTATTATGAACCATGGTAATTGTGGTTTATCAAACTCACCCTCTCATTTCCCGCAGGTGTTTGTCGCCATCAATGCCAGCCACCTAGTCCTCGCCGCCAACGAGGAGCAGACCATCTACCCGATCAACATCAACGAAGCGGCCAACACCAGCCACACCAGCTTCCCCACCACGTACCTAGGCGGCACCGTGCTCAATCTGTTCCGTCTCACCTACCTGCAGCAGGGGCCGCGCGCCCAGAGCTTCGTCGGCTGTGTGCAGGACGTCGTGGTCAACGGACAGTGGGTGAGTGCGAGCGAAGTTGCAGTTGTGTGTAAGGGGCCGTCCATAAATTACGTCATCGCTTTTTGGCCATTTTTGGACCCCCCCTTCCTTCAATCATCCTACCTTCATAATCCACCTGACCCCTCCCCCACCATTGAAAAATTACTTGACCTGTTACCTGTTACCTTCGTCGTCATTCCGTTGACCTCGCTGAGGCATGGAATCCGTCATTCGATTAAAGTATAATCTTGGGCTACATGTCTTCTCTTAGATTGGTTTGGATTTACGTTAAGGTTTGGTTATGTTCCATAATGAAATGGATCAGGGCTAGGTTACATAACCAGGTAGAAAATCTTCAATGGTGTAAAAACAGTTTGAAATTAAAAACTGCTTCAGAGCAAGTTTGAATTTGTTAGTTTGTTGAATTGACTTAATATCTACTGGCAGGTTTTGGAAAAATTTCAATCCAATGAAGCTAGGTTTTCTCTCAAACAGTGGCAAATTATGTGTTACAGCAGTTCTATTGTTTCTAAATCTAGTGTTGTATGAATGGGGTGGATCCAGAAAAAGTTGATTTGATAACTTAACATACATAATAGTCTCAAAATGAAAAGGCATGGAACAGTCATAATCCTTTAATGCCGTCTGAACAATGATCTCTAGGTTTTAGTCTGAGAATATACCTGATGGCTCTCTTTTGAATTTTAAAAACTGAATCTAAGTTAAGTTTGGATGACATTCCCCAGAGTACTACTGAATAATTTATGTGAGATTCAATTAGGCTATGGTAAACTAATTTAGAGAGAGAACAGTTGGCAAAAGTGGAGATTTGTCTGAGGACAAACAGACCTGCCGAGAGCTTAGTGTGTTCATTCCAACTCAGACTATCGTCCACAATCACCCCAAGAAATTTGGAAGAACTCAGGCCTGTCAGAACGGTATCCCCGACTGCTAAGTGGGGATATTTTGTGGAAGAAGAGAGCTGTCTTTGTTTAGTTTGAAAATACAAATAATTGGTCTTTTCTGCATTGGGAGAAAGTTTGTTGTCGGAAAAATATTGATCCAAATCATTTACTTTAATGAAGGATTCTATTTCCAGAGCAGTTTGATTTTTGTTTCTTGAGAGGAGGGTGGTGTCATCGGCATAGATGATCAGATCTTCGGTGGAGAAATGGTCTTGAATGTCATTAATGTACATGAGGAAATAACTTAATAACTTAATATGGTACAAACTCCTAAAATAATGCCAGTCTCTTGAAAAGCCCCTGTAAAGGGTTCTTCTAATGGGTTGTTAAAACAATCAAATTAAGTTTAACCTCATTTCGGCTGATTTGATGTTGATTTAGGATTCAACCGAGAACTTTATGTACTTTATAGTACTACATTTGGTGTAGTGATGGACGCTGACGCTGCCTGCAAATCTATAACATATTGATCATTAAAATTGCATTGACGTGATCTACAATATAGCTTCGTTTTGACGTGAAGCTTAAATAGCCTATTTATGGGTGTTGTAAAAATTTAGTACATATAGTTTCTAAGCTGTTTAACTTAAATTAATGAAGTTACATAGAATGTTTACAATTTTCCTATCTAAAATTGTTTTAAAACAATAATTTAAGAATTATGTCATCTCAGTGTTCCCCCCCAACCCCCCCTCCAACTGTCATTTCCATCCTGAACCCCTCCCCCCTATTTTAAAATTATGTAATTTATGGACGGCTCCTAAGTCATTCGCAGGTTACAATGGTTACTGGGAGTTGGAGGATGGAAAGAAAACGAGCATTGGAGCTTAAGTGCAAACCCCAATGATTTCTGTGGAATTTTCCTTTACTTACAAAATACATAGGTCCTCTTTAACAACAAGGCCAACTGAGCAACATGTCACTCCAGTTTCATTGGCTAAGGTTTTTGGTCCAGGATGAAAACATAATACTTGACTTGATGAAATTCAAAGAGGGCAGCCAGAAACTCTCCACATGCTAAATCTTCTTTTGCTCTGACCAAGAAGAGTTCACAAATTGATGCCATATGTTTAGTGTGAGACATAGTGGCTTCCCTGTTTTCCTTGAGGGAAGCAGAATTCAAATGATATTGTTGGAGAAAAGTGTATTATATCTCAAGTTTGTATTATTATTTCTTTAAAAAATACTGTACTTTAAGGCTTTCTTATTTAGTTATTTTAAGGCTTTAATTTTAATTCTGTGATTCTGTCGGCACTGAAAGACCAAGAAATTTATAGAACATTGATAGAAAACAACTTTGCGATTGGTAATTGATAAAAAATATTATTGTTGAATCCAGATGTTATCTGTCATATCACCAAATAAGGTTCTTTGGGAAAAAGTAAAATGCAAGACTAAAGTTAGACTTGGATGTGACGAGTCTTAGCAATCAAAGTAAAGTCAACCTTCACATTATCAACCTAACATTCTCTCAATAAAAATAAACATGAGCTAAGAAATATTTTCCGTTGGCGCAGGTATTGTCCAACGAGAGCCAGATGCAGCCGAACGTGATGCTGAAGGATATAGAGGTGGGGTGCGCGCGGACGCCGCAGTGCGAGCCGAACCCGTGCCAGAGCGGTGGCCACTGCACGGACCTGTGGCGCACATTCAGCTGCGCCTGCACCCGGCCCTACCTCGGCAACACCTGCGAGTACAGTGAGTGTCCAGTGTCGCTATCCAAGTGGGGCGACGTAACAAGTTTCGAGCTTGTAAAAATGTTTAGGGTTTTCTTTGGCTGGAACTCTGTTTGATATGCAGTTTGCTTTGTTTTTTCAACAGTTTTATGAAGTTTTTTTGTTGTATTTAAAGTTTTGTAATTCAAAACTTAAAATGGTTATATATTGTTCTTTTGGTTTACCGGCTAGAAGAACAACATATAATTTTACATTTTAAAACTGTAATTACAACATATACATGTGTAAAACTGGTGTGAAAAAAATTAAGTAGATTGAAGATCAATCACTGTTTCATCCAAAGAAACCCTTAAATACTTTTATAGGACCATGCTATGGCCAAAGAAATAAAAGAGGGACAAACAGTTCCAAATCAATTTGAACAATTTCAATCAGGACAAAAAAGAGTTGCTGATGACATTTTATTTGATATATTTGTGTAAACAAAGCCAGTTGGATTTATTAAACTTTTCAGGAGATTATTTTTAACCATTTAACGTCATACATTGTACATTATACATTATACATTGCTTGAAATGGTGACGTACCTAGGTTGGTATTTTAAGCCAAGTACCTTTATACCTAAAATTGTTATTTTCAAGTTCATTTAAATTGTAATAGTTTAAATAATTTTCAATCACATTGCAAAGTGTACTAAGTTTTATTGCAAGGTTTGAGTATGTATATATATTTACAACAGATTTTATCACCCAACATTTGTCCAGATTACACGGCGGCCACATTCTGGAACGAAAACGTGGAGCCGTCGCCGGTGGTGGTGACGCTGAGCCAGGCGGCGCGCAAGGCCGTGCGCAACATCGTCGACATCTCCATGTTCATTCGCACCCGCCAGGCGCAGGTCTGTTCTCCAGTGGATAGAAACCAACTGTTTTAAGTTTTTTTGTTACGTGGATCATTGTTCAAGCAGCTTTGGTGGATTGGACTCTTGCCTACTACTTTTGTTTGAAGTATATTGTTTGTTACTGGTAGAACAGTAAATAAAAAGATTACATGAAAAATCACAGCTACCTCAGAGGAAAGACTTTAGGCAGCATTAATATGAAGTGGGAATGTGTTATAATGCTTAATATTTACATAAATTCTCCATTTGAAACATTGAATCAGTATTATAAGTGAGGTTTATTGCCTGTGGATATTCTTCTGTAAGATGTGACCGAAATTTTTGATTATAAAATGTGTAGTTGCTATTTTTTTAAGATAATAATTTTGATTGAAAGTAATAAAATATTTTTACCATGCAAATGAAAGCTTTACATATTTTTGCTTAAGTCTCAAATTGTAAGCTCCTTTTCTAAGGTTCAGGTACTTTTTACAGATGTAATCGGCATCAGTAAAAATAGTGGGCAAAGGTTGAGATTTGAAGTAAGCCAGCTGATTTATTAACATTATATCAAATGAGCGTAGGATCAGCTGACCCACTTAAAAACTTGGCCTTGGCTCGCCGTATCTGTTGATGACAATTATTGTACATCCACTTCTGAAATTCTCTCCCTTATTTTCTCCCAAAAACCACGTTTATGATTATGGAAAAAGACGATCTGTACTTAACTTCACCGAGGATACTGGCGCCTCATTCTCCACCGTCGTGTTGCAGGGCGGCATCTTCTACCTAGGCTCGAAGCCGTCGGCGGTGCCGGGCTCGGCGCCGGGCGAGGCCATGATCATCGCGCACCTGGCGGGCGGCGAGCTCCAGGTGCAGATACAGTTCAACGGCACCTCCGAGGGCTATGGCATCCCTGGCAGCAAGCTGGACGACGGCTACTACCACCTCATACAGGCAAGTGACGGTCACGTTGCTGTGAGTGCTACAGATTTATCAAAAATCTTAAATGAAACTGCTTTTGTGATATGAAACAAAACATTCAATTCTGTTCACTAATGTAATATCTGCCATTTAATTGTTTTCCCTTACTGGTTAAAAAAAGTGTCACACAAACATTCTTAAGGTTAAATAATGCCAATCTACAAGCACAATAATGAAATATACATACATACATTAATTGTATTATTACCATTAAAGTTCATAGTAAGCTCTATCTGGCATACATAACTCGTGTAGAAGCAACTGCTCTAAAGAACACTCGCCTGTTTAATGAAGAGAAAGTTCTGTGAAGGGTATAACGTGGAAAGTGAGTAGTTTGTCGGAAATGAAATTGAGAAATTTATTATCTAATTTAATAGAGTTCATGACCTCGAATAAAAGAGGATCTAGGACATAATCTTGATGTAGTCTTAGCAATAATATCTTTGAATTAAATATTCTAAAGATTACCATTTAATATCATATAATAACCTCTATGCCTTACAATTATAAATTAATGTTGTAATCATATAAATTGCACACCTAGTTAATCACATTGCACAGACAGATTTATCATCCAATATTTTGTCCAAATTACACAGTACACAGCCGCCTCATTCTGGAATGAAAACGTGGAGCCTTCGCTTGTCATGGTAACGCTGAGTCAGAGTTCTAATGATATGATATGGTTTAGTAGTTTGTTGAAAATCAAATTAAGAAATTTATTATCTAGTTTGGGAGAATTATTGATGATCAGGAATAAAGGTGGGTCTGGGACAGAACCCTGATGTAGTCTTAGTAATAAACATCTTTTAACTGAATATTCCAGTAATTTTTTTTTACTCTCTCATTACATAGTTCTATTTGCAAAACTCCCACCTGACTGACCTCCTCGCTGCTCATACAGGTGGTCCGGAACTACACACTGGTCCAGATCAAGATCAACGGGACGGAGTACGTGCGGAAGGCGATCGGCGCCAGCGGCCAGCTGGACCTGCAGACGCTGTATCTGGGTGGCCTGCCCGAGATGCTGCTGCCAGCGCAGCACTCGCGGATCGCACGGCAGGCCTCGCTGCGCAGCAAGGACCCCGTCCCGCCCGCGTACTTCAAGGGCATCATACAGGACGTGCAGGTCTGTGTGCTAGATGATTTCTGGATTTTTGTTTTGAGAAGTTCAAATGGTCACGAAATAGTATAAACTTCAGGTTACAGTGCTATTAATATTTTTATGGTGTCTCGATTCAAAAATTATCATGGTTGTTTAACTTCACTATAAAGAGTATGAGAGAAAGCAACGATTTAAAAAAAGTATAAGGTAAATGAAAGTGGTTTAGCCAAACTTTCTGAACACTATACCTGCAAAGGGAGTGGAATGATCAATATGTTGCCATGTTAAGCTAAATAATTGTTATTGGGAGCACAAAATAAGGCGAACGGCAAAAACTGTAAAGTCATCAAATCGTCTGCTAATCCTCAGCTGAAATGACTAAATGAAATGTTTTTGTCAAACTGTCAAAACTTGTTTTTTAGGGCCTTTAATGTGTGAATTTGCGTTTAAAGTGAAATTAAATAAAAACGGTTTATTCAGCAAAAAAAGTTACATTTCATACAATTACAATAATAAAGCACCAGAAATTATTTCTCCACATGGGCAAAATAAGTCTGTGGATGGGGAAAGAGTTCAAAAAGTCTAAACAATGTTTGAATTAAAATGTGCACATGTGAAAGTAAATTAAAATCATTAATTGGAATTGTTAAATTATCAGTTGAATTTACTTTACGCAGCAGTTTACTTTAACATATGATCATATACATATTTAAAATCATCCTCTACACCAAAACAAATCTTGATAGCTTCCTTTCCAACAGTCACTTCCACAGCTTCCTTTCCAACAGTCACTTCCATACTTATGAAACTAGACATAGAAATGCTCTGGTGTTTCCTGGACATAGAATTTCAGCCTTTGAAAAACTCCCTAAATATGCTGGCATTAAACTTTATAATCACTTACCTGCACACTTAAAACAAGATATGTCTCTTGCATGTTTAAAAAAAAGCTACACACATTTTTGTTACAGAAAAACTATTATTCTGTAGATGAATACAAGAATGACCAATTTTGAAATGACGTTTTCTGACATAATTTTTTTTTATATTTTGAGGTTAAAATAAATCAAATGAATGTTGTTTTTATATTGAATTTTGTAACTTTTTTTGTTCTGTTTTCTATCTATGGTAAGCTTATTGTAATTTTGTATCTACATAGCTGTAATTATGTTTTGGTTTTAGTTTTAGTTTTTAGTATTGACATGTCATCAACCATGTATATAAATGGTGTAATGTGATACGTTGTAAATAAATAAATAAATAAATATAAGTGGATTGTACTCAAACAAGTAATGATCAATAACTTTGCTAGCAGTGCATTTACTCAGCCGTTGTTTTTGGTGCCCCCAATAATAGCTATAGCAAATTTTTTCCAAGTAGGCCTACTTTTTCCACTTCCTTTCGCTTTATCTTTTACTAATCCTACTGTGGGCTGTTACACTCCATGGAAGAGTAGAGGGAAGCTTCCATCACTTCAATTTACCCGGCACAAAACGACCAAAGACGTTCAAGCACCTCCACCGGATTTTCTCTGTTGCGGACTAACCCCAGTTGTTGTTATCGCTGATTTACCGCCGCACTCGCAGGTGAGCAACGGGTCGCACGTGATGATCGCCGAGTTCTTCCCGCTGGAAGAGACGGAGGGGCGGCTGGACCTGCCGATGTCGCTGGGAGTGATGGAGATCGACAAAGGGTCCGTGCTGCGCGGCGTGGTTTCGGACGACGCCTGCCGTGACACGCCCTGTCGCAACAACGGCTCCTGCCGCGTCACCTGGAACGACTTCGAGTGAGTCTGACACACAAGTTGATTTGATTTAGTCTCTAATGGGTTATATAAGGTTTTCGGTCTGATTGTGTGGTAAGTTTGCTGTTAATCTCAATTATATTTATTTTTTTTTAATATCTTCTAGGGTATTTTAAGTCATATTATTAAACTTAAACAACAAGTCAGCAATCATACACAATGTGGTTGTTATCAAACTATGCCATTACAGGCAGATATTCGTATTATCTATAAATAAATTTCATAATCACCCTGCTCTTTCATTAGTGTGTTTGGCGTAAAGCCTTAGGCTGAGTAGGTTTTCGTTCAGGAAAGGGGTATAATTCAGCTAGCTTGCCTGAATAAATAGTTTTCAAGTCAGCACAGAGAAACATGAAATATCTATCTTATATTATCTTATCTTATCTTATACATAAATAAAAATCAGTTCGATGAGTTGTAAACACAGTACGTTGTTCCAATGTTAATCTTACCAAAATAAATAAAAACAACCCAATTTCTTTCCAAATTCAACAACTTTTTTATTTGTGCACCAAATTGGATTTTTTTTTGTTTTCTTCGTATTTTTTTAGGACAAGGTATGTGTGAAATAAAATTTTAAATTCGACCCTGGGGCTCTCTCCCACTGGCCCTTAAAGTTACTTGACCATGTATGCATTCTGTTGGAGTAACTGGAGGACTAATTCAAATCATAACCATATGTTGACATGTAAACAAATGTGAATTTGAAGTATGTGTTTATTTATTTACACTTGGATTTTTTACTTTTGTAGTTCAAGGATTTTGTGAAATTAAAAGGTCTAATCATTCATTCATTATCATTCATTCTTTGGTGAGACAGGTACCTCATAGAGGACGTTATCCTGAATATGAGTGAGGGATGAATGTGATGATCGTGATGATAGTGGCGCGATCTTGTAGCCTTGTTACTGACTAAGGTTGGCCAAAAGTTACTTTTTGTATCTGAAGAATTCTGATTACATGACACGTGAATCTACCTTTTTATCTAACTAATTTTTTAGCATGTTCAGGAATGAAGATAAATCCTCATAGTTTTGTTTGGTTTTGGAAAAATTAATATTGCAAGCCTTATATAAGTGTGTGAAAAACTGCAGTTTTTTACTTGACCAGAGAGGTTGAGAAGGGTTTGAGTTCACAGTTCACCAAAATCATGACTATATCTTAAGTTTAATATAACTTTGATTCAGTATTATTCTGATTCTTGAAAATTCCACGTTACCCTCGACACAGCAACCTGGGCCATAGAGAAGACACTTTGGGGCAAGTCAAAATGACAAGCAAAACGAGTCTCGAAATGAAGATGAACGTGCTTTATTTAATCTAAACCATCAACGAGGAGATCTTGCATTCAATCCCCATTGAGCTGCATTCAGTTAATTATAACGCGACGATCGATTACAGTTTATTGCCAATAGTTGCTATTGGCTAAATGAACATTGTGTGTCAACAGTTGCAATGATTTTAGGTTTAAAAATAACTCCGTTCCATGGAATACTTACATCTTCGGGATGCTACCAATACTGATGGAAATGCATTTAATGACGGCAGAGTGACTATTATCCCAGCAACATACGTCGGAAGTCCGCGACATATGCGCATGAGTACGCTCAGGATGCTAAGTTGGCTGTACATCATTATGGTACACCAGATTTGTTTATTACGTTCACGTGCAACTCAAATTGGTCAGAAATTCTACAAGAATTATTTCCTGGTCAACCTCCCATTGATCCCAATATTACCACAAGAGTTTTTAAAAGAAAATCAAAGTTACTCATGGATTTTATTTTTAAGCATTGCATGTTCGGCGAGACGCATTGTGGGATGTATTCATAGAATGGCAAAAACGTGGGATGTATTCATAGAATGGTTGCAACACACACACATCCTTATTTGGTTGGTTGAGAGGATAAAACCGAATGAAATGGATTATATGATATCAGCTAATATAATGAAGGATATCGATTTAGCTAAAAGTCGGTTTAGTAATTATTGTGTTGTGGAGCATTAACTCACTACGTATTTGTAATGGCACGGTGTCAAGAAAATTAATTAATTTTTAATTATTAAACTTTTTTATTAATTAATTTTTTCAGCTGACGGTGAAAAAATTAATTAATAACATAATTGCAACGATTTCGCAAAAAAAAACTACAAAGGAGAAGGCGTTTTTATTCCACGATATGATCCAAATGATTCCAAACGATACGCCCTTTGACTTTAAGCGGCAACAATTTCCAGCAGCTTGCATTTTCAATGTCTGAATTAAATGGTCTGTCATTGAATGTTTGTGGAAACAACCTTGAAAATCCATAATTTTCACATGGCCAATTGTATGTCACCTGTTCCCGTGGCGGAACACCGAAAAATAATTTTTGCGCCAGTAAACAAAATTAACAATGTTGTACATTAAAAAAGCTTTAGAACAAAAACCATGTTGTTTATGTGACTATTTTGATATTTATTCAAACTAAAAAACAAATTATTCATAAAGAAGACAGGACAACGTCTGTCAGGTCAGCTAGTGTACACATATTTTTCACTGATATTTTGTCCCTCTAGGGGACTTCTTCAAAGATAAGAGGCTGTTATTGTAAATTTAAAAATAACAGCCTTTTAAAATGAAAATAACAGTCTCTTTTCTCTGAAGGAATCCCTTGGAGGGACAAATTATCGGTGTAAAACTATGTGTACATCTTCAGTGTTTCCCTGTGCTGATTTGAAAATTATTTCTTCTGGTAAGCTAGCTGAATTCTGTTCCTTTCCTGAACAAAATCCTGCAGTTGGATTTACTCCTCACATCTTACTTCAGAACTAACAACTTCTATAAATCAAATCTTGCTTCTGTACAACCAATTTTTACTTTAAATATCAATTTTGGTTTCAGTGAGTCTCTGACGTCTCTGATTGTTGGGACAGAGGTATTTCATATGCCCATAGATAGTTTTTTTAACTGTTGGTTACTTGATTCTTTTCTTTACCTATACTCTGCTCATTTAATCAGAATGTTTTATGATTTGATCTTGGTAATGGTGCTCATTTCCTCTATATTTTGTCAGTTTTTCAGCAATACAGATAGTTTTAGGGATTTTTAGAAGTTCGATGAATATTTTACTTATCATAATCAATGAATGGCAAATATCCACAGTACTCTCAATATTAGATTTACCCTATTGAAATCAGATTGTTGAACTCTCTTTTCCTCCCCCAGATGTGACTGCACGGTGGGCTTCAAGGGCAAGCGGTGCGATGAGATGGAGTTCTGTAAGATCACGGACTGTCCGCGCGGCAGCCGTTGCCAGAATCTTGTGTCGGGCTACGAGTGTGTGGCCAACGTCACGCTCAGCGGCAACTCCACTATGCAGGTCGGTAAATGGTGTAAATATTAAATTTCTTCAGTAGAATTAATACAGCTATGAAGCTGTATTAATTGTATTAAATGAAAGGGAGGAAAATTTCTCTTCTTTAGCCTGCGACAGGCATGTCCCTCACGTAATTAAACGAAAACCATTGAGTATAGTTCGCAAGATCTCACCAAGAATATCATTGGCTGGGAGCAGTTTTTTTCTCAAGGTGTCGTTTTCCATTTGATGATTCATTTGGTTTGTTGCTGTTTTTATCTTGCCCTAAAATGTTATTGATTGTCCGCTTGACTTCAGGAATTTTGGAATACTTGTATGTTTACATCTACCTTCATTGGGTTGGCCTGTCATTGGTGAACAATAATTATATAAATTACCCCTCTCCTGCTTCATAGTTGTATAATTCTTATGTAATGTTACAGATGGTTCAACTTTCATTATCCTCTATATTTTGATTTGCATTTTGATGGTGCACTAAAATATTGAATATGAATTTTTTTTTATTTCATTAAGATTAATATACTTTTAAATTAAGAAATCAGGGTAGGTCAGAGGAATCAGCAGGCTTACCTGATGGTTAAAGCAGCTGAAGAGCACACAAAAAAACACAAAACACAAAATTGTTTTTTGTGTGCTCTTCAGCTGATTTAACCACCAGGTAAGCTTGCTGATTCCTCTGTCCTACCCTGATTTCTTACAACTCAGGCCTAGAGCCCTACTTCACTAAAATGATATACTTTTAAATTAAAATGTTGACTAAGCTATCTTGAGAACTTAAAACAAAATCTGCAGACTCTCATAAGGGATCCTTTAACAGCCTTTCACTCAGGGTGGCTAAAGATTTCAAAACTCTTATTGAGTGGAGTTTTAGATATAATTGGCTATTACAAATTTTTACTTATTTGTTGATTTTTGTTTTGCTTATTCATCAATTTTTGCAGGAATGAATTGAATAGAATCTAAAACACTATTAAAATAATGTAAGTTGTTTCAACCAAAGAGAAGGCATAAAGGAGAGTATTAATGTTTACTCTTGGAATTACGTTTATGTGAATGTGAGTACATTTATTTGTTTTGGAGATTAAACAAAATAATAATAACATAATGATAATAAGAAAGCAGGCTTACCTTTAAATAAGTCCACAGAACACATAAAGTTCACAACAGAACTTTATGTGTTCTGTGGACTTCTTTAAAGGTAAGCCTGCTTTCCTATCAATTTCCTAAAAATTCCTGGCAAATGCCCTATCCTTTACTCAATAAACATAATGATAATAGTCGTTATTGTGTTCAGTACCGGCTGGAGCGGGGGGACCATAGCAGTGCGCTGGACAGTGTGAGTGTCTCGTATCGCACCAGCGACGGCGGCGTGCTGCTGCACATCGTGGGGGAGAAGAGGAATGACAAGTATTTCACCATCTCTACCAGCGGTGACTTGGTGAGTGGATTCAAGCTTTCAACGTTAGAACCTGCATTGTATGTGCAATATTGTTTGTTACAATGGGATGATGATCTTTATGTCAGCCATAATGCAATTAAGACATTTGTCCCCAGTAGTAAAGGTCTTTGTTCCATGACAGACAAATATTGTGTCTATCGTTCTCCTTCAATCTTTTCATTTAAAAAGCGTGTCAATGAATGATTATTGCAGTTAGGGATTTCTAATTCAGAACTCATTATCACAGCAGCTTACAGGCAGACCTGACCCTACTAACTCTTCCACTGCACTTCCACTGCACTTGACATACAGTGAAATATATGACTCTTGATCCCCTCCCCCCCCCCCACCAACTGATAGGAAATGCTTAAATTGTCCTTCTCTGCGATACAAATTGCTATTTGTCTTCCATTCTGCGCATGCCCAAACTCTTCTGCACAAACCTTTTTTTTCCTCCAAAAAAATACATTACCAATATATATTCAATAACAGCACATAAAAAAGCACATAAAAGTTAATCATAGGCTTTCTTATAGCGACTAAGGCTACGCACAGGCAATCTGCCCATATAGGCTTATTTCCATGATTTTTTGTTTTAGTTGTAAGGAAAAAGTGTATATTTTGTCATTTTATTTTATATTTGTATTAATTGATGTACTTTCTGGAAATAAACAAAAATTTGAATTTGAATTTGAATTTGAATTTTGAATTTAAATTGTGTAGCCAACAAATTAATATCTACTTTGCTCGTTACTTGGGCTGATGTCTCCAACAAATTAATGTCATCTTTGCTCATTATTTGGCCAACGAGTATCGTATTTGTTCCGCCTCGGACAAATATTGTCTTCGTTATGCAGCTGAGGAAGGATTTGGAGCCAAATACTTTGCTCTCAAGTATGAAATATGCTAAGACTATTCTATTGATAATAGATGTGTTATGTACTCACTCATGTTGTGCATCTGAAATGTAAATTAAGTAACAAACAAATGAATAGGAAAATGAAGATTTGCTAGAGAACCCTTTACTTTTGAATTGAAATTTTTGATGGTTAGTGATGTAACCAACTGTTGGTAAAAGTTTTCCCCAGATCGCGACACGGGTCTTTTTTTCAAGTAGAAGTGATCAAGAAAAATTTTACTAAAACAAAATGATTTTTTTCCAGGTGGAGATAGCATGGAGCTTTGACAAGGACAGGAAGGTGCTGCATCTGAAGAAGGAGGCACAGGACGGGGACTGGACGACGATCCTGCTGAAGATGGACGCGAAGCTGAGTGGCGGACTGGACGGCGCGCTGGAGGACACGCCACAGCAACTCACCCCCACCAACTTCTCCATCGTCGAGTGGCACGAGCTCATCAACAACGCCAACGTGTTCGTCGGTCAGTCTTTGTAGGAAATGAAGGCTCTAGGATGTTTTAAAAACGAGAAATCAATTAACCCCTTAACCGCGACGCACACATTTCTCTACACGCTACGGCAATGCACGGAATATCACGTGCAACACCCTTGTTTCGTCAACCACAACCCCGCTGAGTTAAGACGGATTTGATGTTCTCAGCTGATTTATTTTATTATTTTGTTGGCACATCTGTACTGCTAGTTTTTTTTCCATGCTACAACTGTACATTTGACCCTGAGAAGTGGCACACTGTTTGGTGCTGTAAGCTAGTATATTTTTCTGGAGCTACGTCCGCACCACGAGCTCTGTGGTATCAAATTTTGTTGTTTTCGTCATGTTGAGATGAAAACCGCGCGTGTTCGTGTTTATCATGTAATTAAAACTACGCGCCACTGATCACGTTGAAACTCCGGTGCGCCAACTTACTCTGTGGTTAAGGGGTTAACTGAGGTTTAACCGAGGATTACCTTCTTGAAGATAAATTTTGCAAACTAATCTCAAAAATGGTTTTAAAGAACAAATTTTATTCTTAATGATGGGGGTATTCTCAAGAAGGAGAGGCAAAGACGACGTTTGGTGTATTGGTCACTATTTCATGACAGATGAAAATTGCAATTATTATTTGAATGGAAGTTAATATAAAATCAGCAATGAGCAATGAACCACTGTCTTTTTACCCCAACATCCCCTGAAGACCAGGATTCCCTCATTAAATATCTAAACATTGGAACCCTAATACTGCAACTGACTTTCTTTACTTATTTTACAAAAGCCTTATCTGCAAATCTTTTCAAGTTTTACTATGATTTTTTTAACCATTCACTGAATATGCTGTTATTTGGCAATAGGCCTGTATCGATATGGAATACTTTTTTCAAGTAGGTAAAACTAAGATCTATCTCAAAGAATGATTGAAAATTAAAATCCATTTTACTTTAACTCCTCCCATTAGAACAAAAATCTACACCTCTTATTAAATTTGAATTAAAAATGATATTTTGTAGCAAAAACAAAAATTATCTTCATCTTTTACCAAAATCTGTATTTTGTTTTCCAGGTTCGACTGGCGAAAGTGAACTGCTCTCCTCTAAGAACACCTACATAACTGATGGTCAGACCAATGATGTTGGCCTGAGCGAAGAAACGACTAGAAAAGCTGCATACAAGGTTTAATATCTGACCTAGCCTAATATACATTAATGAGAATTGTTTGTACTTTTGTGGTAATCAGTCAGTGGCCTAGGAGTTAGTGATTTTGCACTTCAAATTTTTATTCAATTTGTTTTGACCTCATAAAAGATATAAGAAGTAGTGTGTTCTTATAAATTCAAGTAAATATTTTATTTAAGATTAATTAATAATTGTATCTTCACAAAATAGTGCTCAGACGAGATTCAACAGTTGATTATATTATCTTAAATTGTTAATAAATGTACCAGTTTTATGAAAAAATAGGATTAGATACAATACAGCAGTTTATTTTTCAGGCTTTCACTGTTAAAAATGTCAACAGTTTCAATAGGTATTTTTTACATGAAAAAAGGTTTAGAAAACTTTTGTCATTTTCAAATATTTATATAGCATCAACGACTAGACAGCTCCTGCAGTAGACAAATTCCTACAAAAAGTAGAGAAAATATAGCCATATCCATACATCATGTGTCATTCGAACACAGCGGTTGCGATTTGTGACTGTGGCCCCGGTGTCCGCAGGGCTGCATCGGCGAGGTGCGGATCGGAGGGCTGCTGCTGCCGTACTTCTCCCCCGAGGAGCTGAACAAGGTGAACGAGACGCGGGACTACTTTGCCCTGCAGTCGCCCCACCCCTCCACCATCGGCTGCTTCCTCTGCTTCGAGTCCAACTGCCTCAACGGCGGAGTGTAAGTGTTATCTCATCAGGGGGCGGTTCCAGTTTCTCCCAACGTTTGAACTAATACCACCATAGATTGATTTTACTCTTTAGAGATTATAACACTCAGACACACACAAAACCGACCTATATAACGTCGGTGAAGAAACAATACCGCCTATCTGACAAATCACAAATTTTACAGGAGAGAAGAAAAACTGTTTTAGCAACACCGCTTATCTGCTTCAAAACCGTCTATCACTTCAAAAAAGTATATGAACAACAAAGCAGATGGGCGGTTTTAGCGAATTTCCCCTATAGAGAAGAAGCTGTTACTGTAGTACTCATGGGAAGACCTAAGCCCGAGACCATGATAACTTTTCGTTTTGGGGCCCCCAGAAGCAAAAAACACTATTCGTTCATTTTCATGAATATATATATATATATATGTGTCTTTAAGCACGATAACTCGTGTAAAAATAGTCCAATCTTAATGAAATTTGGCACGGATGTGTAAAGTAGTAATTATTCGGACGAGTTCGTAATCCAGCCCAATCGGACTACCGGAAGGGGGGGTAAAGGGGGGTAAACCCCCCCAAAAATGGGTTTTTTGAGTTTTTTACAAAGAAAAATAAAAATAATCAAATTTTTGTTGGAACCATTGAATTCAGCTCAAAAAAAAAAAACAATTTAGTATTTTGAATCATTACTCTATGTCCATTAGTTACCGAGATATTGAAAGTGGTAAACACAGTACGTTGTCCCAATGTTAACCTTATGGGAAATAAGTAAAA
Source organism: Flexamia atlantica (assembly GCA_035578135.1). NCBI lineage: Eukaryota > Metazoa > Arthropoda > Insecta > Hemiptera > Cicadellidae > Flexamia > Flexamia atlantica. Next base: position 18,043,541 of record JAQJVK010000012.1, on the reverse strand, counting down.
TTCTATATCTCGCTTATTTCTCAACATATCATGATAAAACTTGGTAAATGGCTTCTCCTAGTTCAGACCTACTAAATATTGAATTAAAACTACCCAGTTTTAATATACCCGTAGCAGCAAACCTGCATACTCATTCCCCATGTTATTCTTATGGAGCTTACAAAAACATGTCAAATCTCGCTATGTTGGATTGAAATATGTTGTTTTGCACTGGAAATTCGCTGAGTATGCAGGTTTGCTGCAACGGGGGTATTTTCCATTCCTATCTTTTGGGCAGTATTAGAACAGTGCTATACTAATACTATCCCTCGGACTTTTGGTTAACTACGACCGCCATTACATGCAGAATTACACTACGGTTGCTAGGATACCAAAAACTCAATTTCCCAAAATTTGTCAGATAGGCTAGGACATAGGCGGTATTGTTTATTAACTAACAAAAAGCATATTTTTAACTGTTAACGTTTAGTTCAAATATCAAGGATAAGTTTTTGTCTGACACGGATGAAATTAGTTTTCAAATATTAATTTAAGCACTAAGTGAACTTGTAATAATTCACATGACTAAAACTTATGCTTATTGTTTGTGATCAAAGGGTTGGTTTGCGGTTTTGTCCTTTTGTTTCATTACAAATAATATTCATAATGCTAATTAAAATCAAGAACTCAAAGATAATATATTTGCACAAGTATTAGTAATATAGCGTGTTATAAATGGTGTTAACCCTGAATGGAAATAAATAAATAAATAGCTTAACCCATTAAGTGGCTGATTGCTTGCAAACATATTATTATCAATGATTATTTACTTAGATTACTCAGTCAGTGTACAAAGTCATTAGGATTAGGATGAATTGGCTACCTCATTCCCATTTTGAAATGTGTCTAACAAGTTTGGCGGCATAATGAATTTGTGCATATATATATACATTTTCCGAAACATAAATTTTTTTACCATACCCCAATTATTATGTATGTAAGTTAGACTTATGCTATTTAATGTTTCAATACAATATCTTTTAGCTGGTTATGATCTTACAATGATTATGATTGAAATACTCTACTGTGGCTTGGTATGTACTTTGTACTATCTTAAGGCGATTAGCTGACCTGGCGTTCGAAACCCAGTTGTTCATCTGTAGGTTTAAAACTTAAAACTGTTCACGGTATCTTACCTTTTTCATTGCTTAATACGTTCTACACCCAAATGAAATGTTCATGGTTACCATAATTATACGTATATAAAAGAGGCAATTAATCTTAAAAAAATTATCTGCATTTTAGCTGTAACTGAGTAGAAGTTTGTTTATACAGCAGTGCTGCCACTTTGCATTACATAACATTACATTGCTTGAATTGGCGACCTACCCAGGTAGGTATTTTAAGCCAAGTATGAATGACAGATGAGTGAAAGATGATTGTGGCATGATCTTGTAGTCTTGTTACTGACTAAGGCCGACATGTTCCTTGACAGGACTGTTAATTAATAGCCCAACAGCCAAAAAAAAAGTCAGAAAAAACCAGTTATATAAATTTTTCATCTACAAACCAATGTGCAGCCCATAATATTTTTATGAACACAATTTTACTAACTGAAGTTGAAACAATAAAATTTCTCGGAATGAACATAGACAACAGATTTAATTGGGACTGTCACGTTAATTATGTGTGTAGAAAAGTATCCTCCGGTCTTTACGCATTAAGACAAATGACAAAATTCAGTTGTTTTAAAACCTTAAAAATTATATATCATGCATTGATTGAATCACACATTTCTTTTGGGCTATGCCTTTATGGTTGTACAACAGTAAATAACTTGAATAGTATCCTAATACTTCAGAAAAAAGCTTTACGTATCATGTTAAGATTTAAATATAAAGAATCAGTTAAAGAATATTTCAAAGAAACAGGAATTATGACAGTGTGCAGCTTATATATTTATCAATTAGTCCTTCATATTAAATCAAATTTAGAAACATTTCCAAAACTAAATTCTTTTCATAACTATTCAACCAGAAAAGGTAATCAACTGGCATACAATAGGCATAATTCATCGATGTACGAGAAAACCCCTTCATATAATGGTATAAAATTTTATAATAACTTACCTGATAACATTAAAACCATATCTGACATTAATTTATTCAAAAAACATTTAAAAATATTCCTAATCAGTAGACCTTTGTATACGATTGACGAGTTTTTCCATTCTTTAAAAAGTTAAGTTATTGTAAAGTCAAGAAAAATTATTTTTAGATGCTTAGTTATAAGACTCAATGTAATGTTGATTGACACCATTCTGAACTATTATGTGCGATATGAATAAAGATATTTTTGATTTGATTTGATTTGAATGGCAACTGAGCGACCTACATTTTAACGTGGGATCTGAACCACAATTTTCCCGGTTAACAATTTTACGAACTGGTCTAATTATGAGGACGGTCCTATGAACGTAGTATTCAATAGTGCGGACGTTAATCCCCGCTAAGGAACACCGCGTCCACAAGCTATCGCTCTATCCACAATTCGTGACCTCCAAGTAGGGAATCCAATCCAGGTTGATATTTTTAATCCCGGAATTACGGGATTGAAAATGTTAATCCCGGGATTAAACTTACATAGTATTTACCGGATGAAAAAAAAATCCATAGTAATTTTGCATGTATCATAAATACAGGGTAATACATGAATCAGTTTTACTCTTAGTTTAAAGTTGTAAATGTAGTAAAAAAACTACTATAAAAATTACAATTAGAAATTAAAATATGGTTGGCCCCATCATGGAACACTGAATAATAAAGACATCAGGTCAAAACGGAACCCATTATCATATATAAGGATAAAATTTGCAAAATAATTATAAAAATATTGATTTAAGCATAAGTTAAAGAAAGTCACATAAACAATACGAATAGATTTATTGCCTTGGTCATAAAATATTAGAACTAAAAGTAAAACTTCGCTCGGAAAGATGTAGGCTAAATGAAAATTAAACAAAAGAAACTACCATAATAATAATTTAAATAATTATAAGAGCATCATAATGAAACAATGGCAATTTCAATATCTGTATTAGAAGCAAATTAAAATTATTTTTTACAATTTTTCAAGGCTTGAAAATACTAACTTAAAACCATCACTTACATTGAAAGCCACCACTTACATAGTTAGACTGCACAGTCAGGCCTAACTACAATTAGTTAGACTGTGCACATTTAGGTTTTCTTAGTTATAAATGTAGTTAAAACTGATGGGAACCAAGTCAACATAGATTTTACACATTTGATTTGATTTGATAGTCCCGAAAATCCCGTGATCAAGCCTCAGGATCCCTGGATTGAATATGCCCTAAAATCATGCAGGATCCCGGGATTGGATTCCCTACCTTCAAGTAGCTGGATTACAGGACACACCTCAGTCCCAGTCTGTAGGTTTTGTGATAAGCAGCTGTGTGTTGACAGGTGTCAGGACCCGATGTCGTCGTACGCGTGCAACTGCACGGCCGGCTTCACCGGCCAGTTCTGCGAGACCAACGTGGACGAGTGTCTGGACAACCAGTGCGCTAACAACTCCACCTGCGTCGACCAGCTCGCCAACTACACCTGCGTCTGTCTGCCCGGCTACGAGGGCTGGCTGTGAGTAATCACCAGTTTTATATTTCTCGTCTCATTTGAACGCTGTTTAAAAGCTGTAAAGAAACGGGTTTGAATGGAATTGAAAGACAGAAAATGTATGATGATAAAAGATAACTTTTTTTGTGTCCTCACGCTTTAGGTACAGGCACATTTCAGTTTGAATTAATTAAATACTTATTTCATGGAAATATACATTAGATTACATGCAAGGAATACATACACATGTACTGGTAGTTTAGGCTATAACATGTTTGCACAGTGATAATATTTCCAACTGATACTGATACTGTTTGCACGGTGACAAGAAGCCAATTCGACTATAAAAAATTATTACACACACTTTTGAAGCTTAGTTTATACAGTGTGCAAAACCACTGAGAAAACCCACACATAGTAACAGACCAGCGACTTAAAAGAACCTTGGAGGGTGATACTACGACCAACCACTAATTTCGACTTTTTCACTGGTACTTTTTATTCTCCAGTAGCCAGTAAAAACAAAGCATTTGTTCTTCTCTTCAGAGGACCACATGTTTTACATTGGTGACTTGTCACAGTATGATCCAGGTTATTAACAGGTGATATTCACTTGATGGACACAACAAAAATTTGATTATTAGTTATAACTGACCCAGTTGTTCAATCAAACAATTTTTCCATAAAACTAAAACTAAAATTAGTTTGTGGGTGGCACAGTTGCGACAAGAACACGGACGAGTGCGCCAGCAGCCCGTGCCAGCACGGTGGCACCTGCGTAGACGGGCTGGCGAGCTTCACGTGTCTGTGCAGCGAGGACTACGTCGGCGACCGCTGCGAGCAGGTGCGGCTCATCACCTGCGCCAACCAGCCCTGCGAGAACGGCGCCACCTGCCTCGACACCCACAGTGAGTGACTGTAGCACTTCACTTGTTTGAAATCCAGGGGACGGCCGATTTATTTCGAAATATTGGAAGTTTGGAATACCGATTGTTTAAGTTATGGAGGTCAATGTGGATTTAGGGATGTGGCGAATTAGGGAAGCACAATTTTATTTAATAAAAACACTAATTTGTAGTGCAGTCAGTGCAGAAAACTTACAATGAAAGTACATAATTATCGGCAGTGATCAAGGCGAGAGGATACACTAATAACTGGAAACCAAGCTGCTATATAATTCAATAACAGAGTGGTGGAAATTAATGCAAATAATGCTTGACCAACAACGTTATAAAATGAACTGTTGTTTGGTTTAAGGTGGTAAAATTGATTTTTAAAATTAAATAAAAGGAAAAATTCATGTTTCAACAAGCAGACATACACTAGACTTTCACACCAGCAATGACAAAATTATAATTAGTAATAGAGAGAATTACAACAAAAACAAGGACCAATCACAGATCGCCATCATAGTCATTCATTCAATCATACAGCGTTTGGTGTGATGTGATGTAAATAACCCAGACGCAATTCAATGGAATTGCCTAATCAGAATATCCCTTCGTACTCATATGACAAATTCAGGCCATATGGCAAATAACAATAACCACATCTGTATCATGCTGATATGATAAATAATTAAGTTGTGTGATAATTTTGAACTGGAAATAATTGCAAGGTAAGCCTGTTGTTATTTCTCTCAATTTGTAAATCGTCTACTTTGTGTGTCTTTTGTGTATGCCTGCCCGACTGACTTGTCAACTCGAAAAATCAAGTACTGCATAACCAAGTAATTTTGACTGGTGATTCATGTTACAAAATAAACATTACTTCATGTTCCAATAGATATGTTTTGAGCGTCTTATTCAAATTTCAAAGGCCTATTTAGTCTCAGTTTGAATCATACAGGTTGAGGTACTGTTTCAAATTACAAATACAAAATTTGAATTCTAGAGTATTATCCTGGAATAATGTTAAGTATGTCCTTAGGCCTAGTAAAATTTCTACATGTTTATGTCAAAATTACTTCAAGGATATTGTCAGTAATTGTTTTAAATTAAGTTGGTGAGTTTTTTCAATGGTATTAAGTGGGTATCTGTGGCAGATGACCGAACTGGGGACAATTTCACTTGCCAGTGTCCCCCGAACTACGCAGGCAGCAAGTGTGAGAAGGCTTACTGCGAACTGGAACACTGCGTCAAGGGAGTCTGCAATTACATCGCTGTGGTAAGTAACGAACGACTCTAGATAACTGATTTATTGCTTTTTTATTGCATGAGTTAAAAAAACACCTAATGTTATTCTATGTTTTACTTTGTTGTCACTTAGAGAGAACAAAATTATTTTAACTTTTTTATTGATTTTCATGAGTGTACTTCTTAGTAAAAAAGTCTCACTTTGACTTGCCAAATAAATTAGGCTAGTTCACATTTTGTTTATCAAACTGCCATATTTCAACCCGACTCATTATGAGTATTAAATGTAAAAACTGCAAGCTTGAAAATATAATAACACATGATTAACCAACCACGATCCACATCATCATTATCGAACCACTGATCTCCCTTTTAAACTTTGATTAAAATCTAAGTTGTGAATACAGTACCGTGGTATTCATTACTGCCTACACTTAATACTTTGACAGATATTAATGGTATAAAATAAAAAATAACATTAACAAAATTAAATTGATGTTGAAACATGTTTTGAACCTTCCATGATTATTAATAAAAATTTAAAACGCCTGTGCTGTCAAGTGATCCTATTTTTAGTTGTAAAGACTACAGCTGTTTTGTGCTTTTTAGCACATCATCGGGTCTAGAACATCAACTAAAGTTTTAGATATCCTTGTTCATCTTTCATGTTTTACAAAAGAGTCAACAAATCGGATCCTGAATGAGTGTGATCGGAATATATCATAACATTTCTGCATGTGCTAAAGTGATTTTATAATATTTATGATTGTCAACAGCCACCAGTCTGTGAGTGTGAGCCTGGTTTCGAGGGAAGGTTTTGTGAAAAAGACATTGACGAGTGCCGATCCAATCCCTGCCAAAACAATGGCACCTGCATCGACGGCCTTGCCATGTTCACCTGTAACTGCTCTGGCACTGGTGAGCTACTTGTTGGCCTACTAGATATGAAATTTTAGGATAGTAGACATAAGAAAACTCTCCTCTAAAAAATAACAGTTTTGGTCGTAAAAAATATTCGTGAAGGTGGTGGGTTTATGACCTATTATGACTTCACTGTTATAGTTTTATTTTATTACTTCTGATTCCAGTCCTTTATTTGTCATAAAACTATTAAGAAAATTAAAAATAATTTTGTACGTAAAAAATGTTGTTTTTTAATCATCATATTATAAAAAATAGACTGAAAACACTTGCTGCATATTACATTTGGATGCATTTTGATTTTGATTTTCCTGGACATTAGCCATTATTAAAACTTATTATTATTAACCATTATTATTAAAAAACCATTATTAACCATTATTAGATTAGTAAAACAAGATGGTTTATTTAATTAGCCAGCATTGATGAGTAAAACCAGTTATTTTACCTGGTTTTTCACTAACTCACCAACACCAACAATAAATTTTTAATAGAGGTACTTGATGACAATACAAATAAAGTTTCTGCGTTAAAGTTTATTAATGCATAAATGAGTTATTGTCTTATGTTCAAACAAAATTTTCATGATAAATTCAAGGTAAGTAAAACCAAAACCACTTGAACAAAAATTATTGTTCAGCAACCAAACGAGAGGTTTCTTCATTATTATAAATACTACGCGAGCGTTCATTAAAAATAGGAAAATTTTCATTTACAACTGTCTTTATCAGTATGAGCATTTAAATGATAAGATTGGGCCAGCTAAGGTGTAACAGTGATAGGAGCTATCAGTTCGCTACTGTCAGTCAGGCCCGACCGATGGATTGAGTGGTTCTTATCAGTTAAACGGAAGAAACACAAGGCCACCTGTCTTGTTGTGTCCACTGTGTGATTATGCTCGAATCTTAGTCAAATCATGATTTACACTTTATTCTTCCTTGGTCTTGTGTTGGGTAAGTTGATTGTGTACATGACTAGAAGTTGTGTTAAGTTGTTTGGTGATTATTTTGTGATTTTCTCCTGTATTCCAGTGTTAGTGCATTTTTTTAATGTTTTGAAAGAAAAAGATTAACAAGTGGTGTCAGGTTATGGTAAAAATGTAAGATTACTGTGTTTTGAGTGGTTGTCAATTAGGTTGGTGTTATTCTAATGAGTGAGATACAGGGATGTATTAAGCGGATTTGGGGATACATTCCACATCCTTCCCAAAAAAAAACCATAGGGGGATGAAATGGGAATATAATACGCCACACGCGCTTTGGCTTCGAAATAACATTTACAAAATTTAACTTAATGTTTTTTCCCATGTATGTAAAGATAGCAGGTCACAAAATATCCAGAAAAATGTGAATTCCGATTTGTTTTCCGAGGGACCATTTTTACTGTCTCTAGGTAAATGTAGAGTAGGCCTATGATTTTGCAAAAACTCGCCAATGGCCATGAAAATGTTTGTACATTTTTACCAATCTAGAGTAAATACCAAATATAACATAGCAAAATTTGCAGATGGCCATTAAAATTATCACATGTAAACCTATTAACTAATAATTAATAGGATAAAAACTAGAGTAACTTTGCAAAAGATTAATATCCTACCTCTTTAGTGTCTTACACAATAAAAGAAATAGGATATAAACCATTTGTAAAATTACTCCTATTTCAACTTAAATTCCCATGTAACCCATAGTTTATGGAATCTAACTTTGGGCTAACCTCCAATTAGTTTGGATTTCTAGAGTTACGCTGTGTTCTGTTTTGCCTCGAGATTGCTTAAAACTTTGAGTTTCCTAATTTCACAAATTTCATGGGGATTGGCCCCCGACTTCCCTCCCTTTAAGTTACATTTATCAACAACATATCCCTCAAAAATTTTTCAATTAGAATTTGCCGCTGGTCAGATCTTCTGTATCGTTAAAGAAATAAAACTTTAATTGTTAAAATAATTTCTTTCATTAAAATAGTTACAAAGTAAGACTTGTGATAAAATAGATTACAATGAGTTTCTTTAAGAGGATATCCCCCACCACTTCTGTTTTGTGCTTTTTGTTTTGTTGTGACACGTAACATGTTGCCGGCAGGTTACGAAGGTGCGCTCTGTGACAAGGATGTGGACGAATGTATCAATATCTCGTGCGGCTCAGGTGGCACCTGTGAGAACACGCCAGGTGGCTTCCTGTGTCTCTGTGCCAACCGCTATTGCGGAACCTACTGCGATTTTACCAACCCTTGTGTGAGTATCTTATTTTAACCATGAATTATAGTACCTGCAAATCATGTCCCATGTTGAAGATTTAAAACCCAAAGAAAAATGCTTTGTTTCAAAATACTCTTTATACATTAAACGAGGACAAAAAAGATTACTTTTCTAATCTGTGAATTCTACTCTCATCACTTGGTTACTAAGTTCTTGAGTAGATTTATATTAATAAAGGAAAACTGGTTAACTTAGCCTGCTTTATCATCTGTGAATTGCACATACATCTCTCGATCACCAAGTTCTCGAGTAGTTTTAAATTAATGAAGGAAAATTGCTGACCTTAGCCTGCATTATCATTTTCCTAGTTCCCGAGTAGCTTTATATTAATGAAGGAGACTTGCTGATCTTAGCCTGCTTTATCATTTTCCTAGACCAATTTTTTTTTTAATTGAGTAAAAGTAAAAGATTTTAAATGTTTATAAATCTATTTTTGTATTTGCAGATATACAATCCATGTCAAAACGAGGGAACTTGTAATGAGACGTGTGTTCTCTCCGCCAGCTATGAGTGCACTTGTGCTCCCGGCTTCAGCGGCGTCAACTGCACTGAGGTACAGTAAACTATTGTTGACGAAAGAAACACTTTTGTTTTAATTTATCAAGGAAAAAGTTAGAAAATGATTAGATTTGTCAAAAACTTTACTTTGCACATAAACAGTTAAAAAAACTACATAAATCCATGTCTTATACATGCCTGCTGTAATAAAATGTTGTCTTCGCGGTTTTGCCTCTCACCACGAATGATGAGAGACCTTATAACACCAAAGTCCTTGTGTTTTGTAGTTACCAGTCTAAATTATTTTTAATGTTTAACCTTCATTTGACCATTTTTGTACATTTCCATGAATTGCTTAGATTTTTCATTTTCTAACAAAATAATTTATCAAGTAGCTTTATAGTAAGCCCTCAAGGTTGAAGCATGAGCGTAAAAATCATAAAAGAGCCTGTATGAATAACAACAAAGCTTTTTGATTGAGTAAATAATTTAGTTTTATAACTTTGTGGTTAATTAACCTCCCCAGTAAAGAACTACAAAAGTAATAAGCAAGCGCTAAAAAATTAATTATTTTAGCAAGCTATGTTTCTGTATCAAGTTTTCAGACAGGATTTATTAAAACGTATAATTTAGCCTATATCTACATTATACATTAATGTTTGGTGTAGTTATGCATTATAATATGGATGTATTAATGTATATTTTTAAAAAAAAATCAATCTGGTAAAACACAATCAATTGGTCTATTCTTTGCTAGCTTCTACTCTTACAAAAACAATTTTAAATTTCATAACTTTGTTGCTTTTACAGGTGTCCAGGTTCGGCGCCAGCCAATTCGCGGACATCGCGCTGATCGTGGTTCCGACCGCACTGATTCTGTTGACCGCGATCGGAGTCAGTCTGTCGATATTCCTGATGATGGCGCGCAAAAAACGCGCGACCCGGGGAACGTACAGCCCGTCGAGCCAGGAGTACTGCAACCCCCGCGTGGAGCTGGACAACGTCATGAAACCACCGCCCGAGGAACGACTCATTTAACCTCCATATGGTTAAGTAATTATACTCTCACTCCATCGTTTTTGTCTCTAGTAATGTTCTCAATGTCACTTTAAGATTCATCAACAGTCAGTGATCAACGATTGAAAGAATCAATGATAAATGATCAATGATTCATTTTGATTGATGATTCTGTGACTCATCCAGCTCACATTTTTGCCTAGGTTCTAATTTAGTTTTAAGTTTTGTATCATCTACGATTGACTATCATTGTATATAGGCCAATATTTTATATATCACTGACAATTTTTAATTTTTTATGCGGAAGTTTTAAAAGTGTTTTAGAGTGTAAGGGTATTGTTGTTACATGAGTAACTGCCTGCATTTTCACATAGTTATAAACATCATTTTAATTGTTGCACGCTTTTATAAAATGTTATTAATTATTTAAAATGTTATTAGTTCAGTATGGTCTATTTTGATTATTTTTATATTATGCCTTTAAGAGACAAGAATTTTTATAAACTTTTCTAATGTTGAATTTATATTTTTTAATTACATAGCTAACTGAGGAAAATGTATTAGTTCACTATTAATGGGTGTAGTGAGTAAAACGTAGCATTTGCTAAAACTAAGGTTTTTTTGTTAATTGCTATGTTTGGAAGAATAAAGTCAATAATTGCTACTAGGGCTAGACGTTAATAGCCACATTTTATAGATGCTTTGCTACTGCTAGGATATTTGAATGAACCTTAGCCTTTGCATTTTCAAAGACAGTGTCTAGTCTGGTCTTGCTAAAGCCAAGTGTTAATTACTCTTAGCTTTTGTGTTCATCCATGGTATGAATCAAGAATTTTTATCACTGGAGGGTATTTCTGAAATGCAACTGTACATGCAACAATTTTTAATTGTGTTTATATAATAATTAACCGATTACGACATAGCAGTAAATTGGGTTCCTACAATAATTAACTGAAGATTAAATAAGTAGTAAGTGGACGGACAAGTTATTACCAAAGGCTACTTCTTGTTAACCCCAGTTCTTACTAGACATGTAAGAATCTAGTTTTGCTCGAGGTGTAGTATTCGCTAAGGACTTTACAGATGCGCCTAGTTTGTTGCTAGGGAATAGCTGCTTTTTATTCACTTCACCCGATGAGCTAATTATGCGTCCTATAAGCCATTAACTGTGTACTCAGTTGTTTAAAATACTTTAGTATGATTATAGATACTTTAAAATTAATGGAGCTGGACATTAGAAGCATTCGACCGACAGGTACTTAAGAAATGAAACTAACTCTAAGGCGACCAAGTCGTCACAGGCTGTGATATAAAGTACTTACTCCACTGTGGCCGCGGCTGAGACAGTGGTGGGGGCCTGACTCTTGTATAGTGTACAGTAGCTAGTGTGTATATACGGGTAGTCTAGTGACCCACGCAATCAAACACTCGAGTGTCAAATATTTTTGATATTGTATAACTGTGTGACTGAACGACTGATTTTTGTTTAATTTTATACTCTGCAGCATGAATGAATGTGTTATTTGTTTATTTAATGTAAAAGACAGATTTTTAAGCATTTTATGTCAATTGGGATGAATACGTAAAGAGTTGTCTGTAGCTATGAAGTTGAAGCAAATTTTTGTTAGGTTCTTTTATTGTTGTCATATTCAGGGTATGGTATTGACTATTCCGTCCAAATCGTTAAGATGCCTTATGTTGACTATAATAGGTAATTAATTGTAAGACTTATGGTAATGAAGACAATATAAGGAAGTAAGATGTATATGTTAACATCACTACACAATCTCTATCACTGTTGAAGATTTTGTGATTAAAGTCTTATAGGTTTTAATTTGAAGTTAGCTTCTTATCGCCTTTCAAGTAAATAATCAGTAGATTTAAGTACATAATTTTAAATAGTCTCAATATCATAAAAGTTGAGTAAAAAATATATCCAGATTTGTAGCAGATTTTCAAAAAGTTATTTAACACAACCCTAAAGATAAGCTCATGGTACAAAGTAAAATCAGTTATTATTAGTGCAACTGTTTATCTTTCTATAGTTTTAAATGTCCTGCATTGTTATGATATTAATAGTGGTTGAACCAGGCCATTGTTGTTTTGTTTTTATTCTCAATTGTGTGCTGCAAAATCATAATTATCATTCCAAGAGTACACAAATTGTTAAACTAATTAGCCCATGTAAATTTAAGATTCACCCTCAAGTTTAGAAAGGTTAAATATAGATAAGTTTCCTCCTTTTATTTTTTGCCAACACATTTTACTGTCTCATTCCTTTATTTACTAATTAATTGTAGTCTCTATTTGTCTGTGTGAAAATCAAATTGTTTCTCTGTTATTGTAGTTTCTCTGTTATGATCTGAGTATTCATAAAAAGCCTATAATTTGAATTTCTCAAGAAAACCATACTTTAATATTGTTATAAACAATACTATTAATGTATTGAAACAAATGCCAAAAAAATGCTTAACTAAAGGAATGATCCAATATGCTACATTTTAGTAGATTATTTAATTACTAGAGTTATTTGCAGTGTTTGTCTCTACCAAATTTTAATTTTTCTTTAACACTTTGGGTGCGGCCCGGTCTCTGGAGACCGATGGCTGGATGCGCGCGCCGGTCTGGCCGGTCTCGCGAGTCTCCCCCGCACTCGGTGGAATGAACCAGCCACAGTGCTGCGACCTTGCGGACAAGCTCAGAGTTGTTGTCGTGCGCGTCGCCCGCCGTTCCCATGGGCCTGATCCGGTCTCCAGAGACTTTTTATCTATTACTTACTTATTGCGTGTTTTGACTTATTACTATCGTGTTTTTGCGAGTTATATGACGTTTTACAATTTATTATTTTAGTTTTTGTGACGTTTTGGTGTGGTACGGACAAACCGGGTTTGTGTTTTGGTAACTGTTTTGAACAGTTCCACGATGACCTCTAAATGAAATAAACATGATTGGGAGGGAGGATGGGGCTGTAAATACAGTAAATATTAGTTATTGTGCCATTTAAAATTTTTTGTGTGAAAACTGTGTGTTTTTGAGACTAAAAGTGGGGAAATTACGTCACGGTGCCTACGGACCCATTCCCGCGGGCTGGCCCGGTCTCCGGAGGCTGACGATTTTGGACGCCATTTAAAAAAAAACACTTGGAAACGCAGTTTGCGACCATAATCCTGGTTTCTGGATACAAAAAGTATGATTTAATGCAGAAAAATTTTTCAGGCCCTGAGGATGGTTTTACTCATTTCGGTGCCACACCCAAAGTGTTAATGATTCAAAAATAACTTCTTGATAAGCATGATGCATGTTTTTATTTTGAGAAATTTCAACAGAATTCCACATGAAATATCTGCAACTGGCACGTTAATGTAGGCTATGTCCTTTTTCTAGTAAATGAATACAATACAGATTTTATTTGTACAGTGTGAAATATACGTAACATTCCAGCATGAATATTGTATAGATTTGTGAAAGTTTAGAAAATAAGACATTCCGTTACCATTCTTGTGCACTGCATCTTTTGTTTATTTGTATTGAATCTTAAATAATGAAAGGTACAACTCAATCAAAGATTCTCTAGTACTTAAACTGCATTTTACTGTTTTTAAATAACTATTTTCCAATTATTAAGATAAAGTATTTTACTCTTTGCCTTCTGAAATTAAGGTAAAAAAATTTATAGAAACTTAATAAATATATTTGTCATTCACCATTCGTTGTGTCGTCATTATTTTTGTCATTTATACCTCAACGAAGTATGCCAAAAGATACTAAGAAACTTGCTCTGTACGCTTAAAAAAATGAACATTCTCTGCCAGTGGCTGGGCTCACAATGAAGTAATGCATTGTTGGTGGTGTGCTACTGGCATATGTGGTGCATGACTACTTTGGCAGCAGACTGTTTAAGTGTTAGATGACAATTCAAGAAAATCACAGACGATGTACATGAGTTTTACCCTAATATTTATAATTGTCAGAGATTTCAAGGAACTGAGTCTCTCGAGCTTGGTATGATTGGATTGAGAGGGTGCTGAGTTGTCGACACATCAGGAATGAGGGTCAAGTCAGTACAGTTTTGTTTGTTATAAATGTGTTTATTAACTGACAAGAGCTGTTCAGAAAGAAAGTTCTGTTTATGAGCAGGAAAAGAAAATATGGGCAGTGGCGTACCCAGGGTCAGTGTTTGGGGGGGGGGGGGGGCTCGCTACCCCAGGAGGGGGGATTTTTCACAAGCTTGAAGATTGCTCCTGGGCCATTGGAACAGCTGTTTATATTGGGGGGGGCAAATTTTTCCAAGGCTTTACACCCTATAGCCGAATTATTTCAACCCCCAAATCTTAAAACAATATTTGGGTTCATCGATTTATAACCAATTTGAATTGTAATAAACCTCTCGTTTGTTTTTTGTTGTAAGGAATCTCTAAGGAAGGGCCTACAACTCTAAGGAAATTTATTTATGCTAAGTGTATTTTTAGGTTACGATTTTGAGAGAAATCAAGTGGATCACATAGGGTCTGTGATCTGATCTTAAAAGTGAATATACATAGAGTATTTTTATGGTTCAATAGATGCACAGACGTTTATTTAATGCAGCTTTATATTACGTTACAAGACAACTAACTCCAATCACTTATGATAGATGAACAGACCACAAAATGTCATGATGTAGATCGGTAGTTCAGATGCAGACACCTCCAACTCCAGTTCAGCCGATCAGATGGCTGGATTCAACCCCATTGTCAAAACTAATTCTGAAATCAAAATCATACCATCCGCGATACATTTATAAATTCAAAATTTGACCGTGGAATTTCTGACCTCGATTGATCCTATGGTTTTGAAATACAGTACATCGAAAGTTTTCCTAGTCCTGATATAGGCTCGAGATATTGTTGTGTGATTCGACCAGGAGAATTGTATTAAATCCGGTTTTCCATCAAAAAGCATTGTCGCGGTATCTCCAGTATAGATTCTAATCTCAAACGAGCAACAATGCATATGGCGAGTGGCCAGCGATGCGAAAAAAATGTCCAACCTGTCCAGGTGATGATTGCGAAACTGAGCGACGTCACTGAATTCCGCTCGCTGCTTGGGACGGACGAAGCCACTGCCACCAAAATTGCCAGTCGACAAATAAATGCTAATGGGTTGCCGCTCACCGCCCGCCGTTCGTATTGTACTTGAGGCCTTGGAGATATTTGACGGGTGCGCAATGACCGAGCAATTTCCCAACAATGCCATATGCCCGAGAAATTTTCCATTCCCATCCAAAAAAACACTTCTTTACGATTTTTTTGTAATGTTTCATATGTTTGGGGGGGGGGGGGGCTTGAGCCCCCTGAGCCCCCCCTGGGTACGCGCCTGAATGTGGGATTAAAGGTCTGAGAGTCTATCTCCTGAAAAACAAAACTAGTCTCTTCTAAATGTTTTAGTTTTCTTCCCTATATAACTATACAGGGTGTTATTTTAAAACGCATCCAGTTTTTAAGATTGAATAATCTATATCTATCTGTCTATCTATACTATTATAAAGAAGAGGTGGTTTCTGTATGTATGTATGAATGTATGTATGTACTAAGTGAACTAGAAAAATACTGTACCGACTGGGTTGAAATTTCACTCAGAGGTAGATCTTGAACCCTGGAAACACAAAGGCCTGTTCACTTCCTTAAAAATCCCCTTGGGCTTCACCCCGTGGGGTTCTTACGTTCATGTTTTATGCCAATTTATTGGTTTTTGACAGTTTTTATTTGGTTTCCATAGAAACCATAGTTTCTTTTTCATTCTAAATCCGTGCGAAGAACAGGTAGAACAGCTAGTGCACATATAAATATGAAATGAGTATTGTTTTGATAAGCTTTACATTTTTTACAACTTATTATTTAAGTTTGATCCCACTTAGTTGACTTTATGTGTTGAAACAATCCACCATAGGCGTTTGTATAAAGTTGTGCTCCTCCATCAAATTCCCGAACACGTGTTGCAAGGTACCTCTTTGAATTTCTTGCATTCAATTGGTTATGTTTGTTTTGAGGTTCTGAATATTCTGTGAACTGTTTTCTTAGGCCTTACTTTTTATGTGTCGTAAAAGAAAATAATATATTGGCTATAAAATACCCCCGTTGCAGCAAACCTGCATACTAAGCACAATGTAGTAAAACTTGGCAATATTTCAGCTACAGTAGACAAATAAAAACCATAATTCAAGTTAGTAATGTTATCCATTTCTTGACAAAAACCGACAAGACATTCACTGAGTGCAAAGGTTTGCTGTGGCAGGGGTATCTACTTTTCGACGTTTTTGCTTTTTCTTCCTGACTTTTGTGTCTATTATAAAAACGGCATATCCGTGAAGTCAACGAGTTTCTTGGTCACGAGATTAGGGCTAAAATACTATTGTCTGTGTTAAAGATTTGAGTGGTTCGCCCTTCCCATGAGAAGAAAATTTTCTGGGCCAGGTTCTGGCTAGTACTGGTCAATACTGGTCACTACTGTAGCAGTACTGGTCAGCACCTGGTTGATTGATTGATTGTTTGATCGGAGTGCGGGGTATAGACTCCATGCAAGGTCTCAGCACATCAACCGAAGCTTATTGTGCTGCCCTAAGCTGCTAGATTGGCAGCCCTATAACTGTGCCTTCAACGAGGCTTAAAAGCTTTTCCTCAATACTAGCATCTGGTTCGTCACCTGGTTGTTGGAGACCAAAGAGGGCTCTTCTTTTTACCCCCTGTCTCTCACAATCCAAGATGATGTGACTTGCAGTCTAGACAGAGCTGCCGCAGAGTCTGCACTCTGGATCATCATGGGTGATACCAAGAGCAAAGAGATGTTTCCTGAAATGGTCGTGTCGAAATGTTTCCTGAAATGGCCGTGTTCAGTGATCAAGGCAATTACCCGCCTGACCTGACTCCTGACCAGACTCAGCAGCCAACTGGTAAACCGAGCAGGAAGCAGCTTTTTGCCTAATGATTGGCCTGAATAGTTGCACCATCGAAGCAATGCTGTTCCTTAGCCCAGTTATCAATGACAGAATGGGCGATAGCTTTGCTGATGCCACAGCATGACTCAGGGCCATAGAATGGCACGTTCGCTCCCGCTGTGGCTAGCTTCGTTACCCCCAATGCATTCTGCACTCTCAGAACCCCAATGCCTGCGTGGCCTGGTACCCAACCGAGAGAAACAAAGTTTTGCTTATCCAAATCGCAGAGGGCGTTGAAGCACTCCCACTCGAGTTTTGAGGTGATCTCATTTGAGTCAAGCGCCCTGAGAGAAGCCTGACTGAAAGGATCACAATGCCCCTTTGAGGCCCCTGGCAAGGCCTAGCTTGGCGTATGCCAGTGGCGGATCCAGAGGGGGGGCCCGGGGGCGCGCGCCCCCCCCTCAGCCATAATTAATCAAAAATAGTTATAAACTATAGGGATGGTCGGGTCCCAAGGGGGATATAAATTTGCTTCGGGAAATTTTCAGGACGGGATCTTTTTAGCGATTGCAATAAAATTAGTGTATATAGCTTTACTAAACTTGCGATCCGCCGCGAAAAACGATCGCACGTATTTTCCGATCGCGAATAAAAACGGCAAACGTAGCTTTGCAAAACTCGCGATCGGCCGCAAAAACTATCGCGTGCACTGTATTTGTTAGTCGCAGGTGTCTCTGCCGATCGCGGATAAACGGCCGATAAAGCTTTGCGGAACTCGCGATCGGCCGTGAAAAACGATCGCGAGTATTTGCCAATTGCTGATAAACGGCATATGTAACATTGGAAAACTTGCGATCGGGTGCGAAAAACAATCATAGGTATTCACTGATAACGGTTAATCAACGGAAAAACTTGACAGAAGGTGTGACGGTGTAACTGTGGGTATCATCGGCCACATAGGCGGCTACAAATTGTGGTTTTGCCCATTGATTCTATTTCTAAACTAATTCAGATCTCATTGAATCTTAGCCGAATAAATGATTATTATTCATAAATAAGTAAACAAATGTATACACAGTTAAAAAAAGTAAAGAACCTGTGACTTTTATATGAAATTTCAAATAACTTTAGAAACATAAAGTTTGGAAGTTTAAGTAATTCCCAAAGATAGAGTTGTATGCTTTAGTAAGTTATAGAGTTGTAATAGTGTTAACAAAAACTAGTATTTATTTTAAGCTAACAAAAACTAGTCTTTATGGTTGTATTTTTGAAACTTAATTTACTATTTATTTTTTACCGGACTTTAAATGCTGGAAAAATTATTATTCTTTTCCTTTTAAATAAAAGAAGTAGTCTACAGTAAAGCATAAAGTTTATAAAAATACAGTATCGTGTTTACTGTATATGCATGGCAGAAAGTTTTCAACATGCAGTAACCACTCAAATAATCTATTTTTGGAGTTGTTAGAACTAAAAAATAAAAACTAAAAGTTAAAACTAAAAAACTATTGAATTTCTATCAAATCTCTAAAAATGTATTTAATTATGTTATTTCTTATATATTGTTGTTAACTGTTTTTCAATCCATTAAAATCAGAAAGAATAGAAATTCAAATGAAATAAAAAATAATAACAAATAAACTATAGCTTTACTTGTTAATTCTGTGCAAGTTAATATTTTACTTATAATTAACAATGTAATTCAGTTACTAGTTTTTATTTTTGTTTTGGAATTTTTTGTATGCTATTTTATCCATTTTTTGTAAGTTACTATTTTTTCGCCTAGATTTATTTCATTATCACATTGATTTATCTTTTTAATTTTAAATTTATTTTATTTCTCCTCCTAACTTTTAGTAGAAAGTCATTAAACATACCAAGCATAATGGCAAAAATGACGGGGCGGGCGGTGCCCGGATGCCGGATCTAGAATGTTTTTCTTGACCTTTCTTTCATAAACAGATCAGATTTTCCACCGAGGTTGGACAACACTATACCTCAATACGATACTAAAGGGCTCAAACACTATGTATGTATTTGCGACAGTAAAGCTCAAAACGAACGGCCGAACGATGTGGCGAGTTTCATACAAAAGTTATGATTTTGTTACTTGTCATTAAAAAGTCCCCATAAAATAACTCCAAGAGAAGAGGCGATTTACCTACACCCCTTCTTTCATATCTTGGGGATATGAATCACCCCTAAAATCCCCCCTGCGCCCCCCTTGGAAAAATCCTGGATCCGCCCTTGGCGTATGCCAGTATGCCATGGATATCTGCTTAAAATATGGTGCAGTAAGCCCCCAGACATGCTGAAATCGCTGTGCCATTAGCTTTATCATACACCCCGAAACCGGATGAGTCTCCAATAACGGTGCTGTCTATGAGGAGACGATTGTCCCTCTGTCTGAGTGTGGCAGTTTTCCCGCCATCCATTCGTGATGTAATAGTTTTTCTATTTTAAAATTTTTCCTTTGACAATTTCTACGTTGTTTGCCTGACGATCAAAACTTACAAATTAAATAAATGCTTTGAAGAAATTGGATCAGCAAATTAGATAATGCATTGAATTACTTGTACTTATGTTTGATTACAATTGGTAAAAAAGTATACTAATACTATGAGCATTTATTTGTGTATGATAAGTCACAGTCTTATCACAAGTTGATTTTTTAGCTACCGAGGACAGGACAAATACTTTGCATTACCATTATATACTAATTATCAGAAAGGCCGAGTGGTCTGAGGTGCTAGGACGTTGACTGGAAGGTCGCAGGTTCATATCCCATTGTGGGTAACAGACATTTATTTTGAGACTTTTTCAAAAATTATTTATTTCAAACAAACAAGTCAGTGTTCATTTAGTTTGTTTATAAAAAATGCTTATTTACATATTTAAGCAGCATTATCTGAGTAGTACAGGCCAGGCTATGGAACAGATTCCTGTCAGTACTGGGTCAGAACCGGGCCAGTACTGGCCATCTTGTGGAATGGTGAACAGTTAATCTCAAGAGGATGAATGGTCGTTTCGCCCTTTTCACTGTGTATTAATAATTATTGTTACAGTGTTGAAGCAACCTACAAACTCATTGAATGTCTGACCGATTTTTATCAAGAAAGGGATAACATCACTAACTTAAAATATGGTTTTCATTTGACTACTGTAGCTGAAATACTGCCAAGTTTTACATTGTGCTTAGTATGCAGGTTTGCTGGAACAGGGGTATTTTAGACATATCTATTCACCACAAATGGTCGTTTCGCCTTTTTCACTCCGCATTAATAATTATTGTTACAGTGTTGAAGCAACCTACAAACTCATTGAATGTCTGACCGATTTTTATCAAGAAAGGGGTAACATCACTAACTTAAAATATGGTTTTCATTTGACTGCTGTAGCTGAAATATTGCCAAGTTTTACATTGTGCTTAGTATGCAGGTTTGCTGCAATGGGGGTATTTTATAGACATATCTATTCACTACAACCACATAAAGCCAAATACCAAGTTTTATCAAAACATACTCATAAATAAGCTTCATATATAATTTGATTTATTCTCCATAAGAATAACATTGGACAACGCATCCACAAGAGGAGCATGAGGAATTTTAATGATATGTTTTTTACATTTCCTCCGCAATCACCTAACCTACGCTGATGATCCAAAAAACCAAATTATTTGTTTTTCAAAACTCTTTAACATGATTTAAGTCCTAATTTCGTAATTCAAAGATTTGATCGTGAAAAATGCAAAAACTGATTTTAGAAAAATGTCAACTCCCATAAAACTTGTGGTTCCATCGCAACCGATGGTCCGATCTTTCTGGATTTTGAGGTCAAGCTCACTAATGCTATCCTATACATTTGTGCCACATTACATCAAAATCGGACGTTTTTTGACAATTTTATCTGACTTCTGTTGTCTTTCATGTGTTCATTAGCGGTCATTTTGAAAAATGGCCGCTAGGGGACAGTTGGCCGGTGGCTCTACATCTAAATTTGATCATATTACATCGGTTTACCGGTTTACCTCTGTGCCAAATTTGGTGCTTTCATCATAAAGTGCACAATAGGTTAGCTATAATCTGCCGTACTATAACCTCTCGATCACAACGGACGCCATGAGATAGCGATCTATCATTTTTTGGCTTTGATTTAGTTTATATTCCGTCGCAAATAAAGGTATATTAAATTCTTTTTCGTTTTGTTGCTTTCTTTTCACATTTTACTGTAATTTCGGTAATGCTGTAGACATATTATGTTGCCTGTCAGCCATTCTACTATGTTATTATATCTCTGAAACCTTCCTCCTAAATGATGTCAGTCGAGGACATACCATATATAGTTTTAGACAGGTGAAAAACGTCAATTTTGATGTTTCTTGTATGTTTGCACAGTGTCATATTTTGGCAATGTGTCTGAAACTATCGTGTCCTATATGGGGAGTTATAACCTACTCTTAAAACGTTTTTGAGAATTGTAGCAAAATTAATTTGAAATCATAAAAAATTTAACATGGGTTTATGGGTTGCAAATTTACTTTGGACAAATTTTGTTGACTGAGGTGTCAAATTACTGGAAATTTTATCAATATTTCATGAATATTGTTTATTTTTCTCTAGGTGAAAAAGCTTTGGAAGGGATATTTGTTTGAATATTGATAAAATTAGCAGTGACAGATCTACACTTACTGTCGCCGGGGCAAAATTGGCCCCGCACCAAACACAAAAAATATATTAAACAATCATCTCATATATCATAATATGATTAGGGTTTTTATGATTTTATACAACCGATGTTTGTAGGCTACGATACACCCTAACCAAGCGCTGTTATTGTCATAATATGACCGAGAAATTTGCCAACCGCTGTAAAACCAAAACAAGCAGGTGTCTACCAGATTTCACATATGAAGCTTCTGACTTTTTTTCTGAACTTTCCCGACTATTTCAAAACTATTCTCGACTAGTGAAATCAGCCATGTCTCCTCCTAAAATTAATACTTGAGCCCAGTCTATGTAAAGTGAAGTGTAATATTATTTGACGCCCGCGATGCGACAGAGATATTTAACGGGCGCAACAAGACCAAGAGATTTGCTGGTCACAGAAACACTTAGCGATTTTCCGGCCGTGGTATGTACGCCCGCCAATTGACAGCTGAGATGTGACCGCGAGGTATAACGGCCATGAAAAGGGCAAGCAATTTACTTTCAAAGTGACATATTTTTGCCAGCCGTGATCTAAACGACAGATTTTTCGGCCGCATTGTGGTTAAAACATATGACGACCTCGGAAATAGTGAAATACTTGTCGGCAGTGAAACAACAAAGAAACTACCTGCCAGCAATGTCTGATTATCTGGACAAGATATGGCCAATAGATGTGACGGCCGCGAAAAGAGCGAGACTATCTTTAGTCCACAATGCGACCAAGAGATCTGCCGGCCGCAAAATAAGCAGGCGATTTTCCGGCCACGAAATGAGAGAGCGAATTTTCGGCCGCGGGACGAGTGAGCTATTTATTCTCTGTCCGCGAAACGAGCGAGTTTCTTATTGCCATCAAACAACGAGAAATGTGACGGCTACGAAAACAGCGACAGGCTTCACGGCCGCGATGTGACAGAGGTTTTCCGGCAGTGATGCTAGTGAGAGATTTTTCATCAGCGAAACGAAAAATTAAAAATCTCTTCACTTTTTACTAACTGGAGCCATCAAAACACATTAAATTTGTCGCCATTTGAATTATCGCTCTGCTAGAGTAGCGCACGATTCCGTGCGCTCGGATCCACTAGTTTTAATAATTTTAACGGCCGTCATTTTGTAATTTACCATTTGATCGTGTTGATTATTTTTTCATAAGCTGACCTTGACTAGTTATAGGTACATACCGAGTTTCGAAATCATCGGTTAAAAAACTATGAAGATAAAAAATATTTTATGAAAAATACATAATGTATATATCTGTGTAACTATGGCATACCTTCATATAAACTTTTTTCTTAGTTAGTTAGGATGTAAGGAATCACATCCCGAAATCCTGAAACGTTTTAATGGATACCCTGAATATTAAAAAATTGATTTATTTAAAAGAATACCAATTCACAATAAGTACTACTTTAAAATGATTCCAATATCCAACCCAGAATATCGAAACAAGTAAAATACACTATTAACATATGGAACATCCGATAGTCTATATTTTTGACGATTCCTCAGATACGAATTGAAACTTTCGATTGCATCCGAACATCGGGAACGTCTCTCCCTCTCCATGGACCTGGCCTACTAAAGTAAGTATCAAAGTGTGTTCAGACTTACGGTTCGATAATTATCGTTTTGTACGATAATTTAGCTTCCCGTACGATATCACATCGCATCGTACGATACCGCCATTTCGTACGATAATTTGGGGCTTGGGAGTCGGGACAACAATACAATGACGCATTTCTATAGAAAGAGAGATAAGATGTTATTTTTTAGTTTGCAATCCATTCTATCTTTTCAGTAAAGAATATTTTTGTTAACTTTCACCATAGTCTGTGCTTTCACTATTATACTGTTCTTAAATGTAGCTTTACGCTATCCAAACTAAATCACTTCTTCATATTCCTTGTTTCATATAAACGAAATACAGTATAGGGAAGTGAATCTTAAGTCCAATTTAAAGCTCTCGCAGTTTTTTATTTGATTTAGGTATAGTAAAAAAGCTTAAAAATAAACAAAATTTATTATAGCTTAAAACAATTTAAAACAAAAAACTACTCTCAATCTTAGTTAACTGCAGAAAAAAAATTATTAATTTTGACTAAGAAAAAAACATAAGTCCAAATTCAACAAAGACGCTAATTAATAATTGCACAGTAACCAAAAAAATTAAAATCAAAATAACTTAAAACGAAAAATAACGAAATTAACTTTTAATCGTAACGGCACAAAAAAGAATTAAAACTTATATGGAAAAATTATTGATAACAATGCATTTTCCTGTGTACTCCAACCAAAAGTGAATTTTGTTCAAATAGGCCCTATTGGAAATTTTGCGTTGATTCCAGATATAATATTTTTTGGGGGGGGAATGTCGGAAAACATCGGAAAATCGAAAAAGCGGATATATTTTTGTCTTTGAAGTAAGTTAATGGGTAGGTATTCATATTAATCGGGAGAGCGAGCTGAAAAAATAATACAGTATGCAAGAATTGTCCAGATCCGAAGCATATTTTTTAGATCTGATTGCTAAAACAGGGTTACGGCCAGAAAACGGGTAAAACCTCAATAATAGCTTGTTTTGGGTTAGGTTTTTTGTATTTTAGGAGATCGTACGATGATTTAGTCGGAAATACGACAATTTTGGACTGCTTGTACGATAGTTGGATCTGGCAAATGTGGGCACACTGGGCCTACACAACATTCTTCTCTACCACAGGCCACAGAAGGTAGGTAAAGTAGTTATCTCTTTCAAACGTTCAATTATCAGGCCTCATTTTAAGCAATAGCAAGTTACGCCAAAACATTAGTTAACGTATCTTTACTCCACTGAATAACCAAAAGAAACGCTATGATTGTGGTAGTGTTGTCTGTCTACCGCCAGATTATTTTTATTTCTAAAGAACATGTATCAAAACAACGGCCCGGCGAAAGTGGTTTAACTGAATCAGACTCTCCTATCCAGTCACTGGCCACTGACATCAGTTGATAACTAAAACATTAGTTTAGTCGATTACATGTTTACCACAAATTTCAAATAGCTTTTAGCAAACTCCTTACCACTCTTGAGAGATATGTGCAATCAAAGATCTACGAATTAAAAAAATCCGTACTTTTACTTTCTTCCCCCCTATACATAGTATATGGAGAAAGTATTGTTTTCGTCAACATTTTCGAACTTGAGTGGATATATTCGTTTTAGTGCTCCCTGAATCCAAAAAAAACTGGTTTTCGGCGTGATGTCTGTCTGTCTGTCTGTCTCTGTGTGCGTGCGTGCGTGCATGTGTGTGTGGATGTAAACAAAGCTACAGACGACACCAGTGGTCCGATTTACATGAAATTTTGCATGTAGGTTTAAAGCCGTGGTATCTCCAGGCGTACTTTTCATTTTTTTGAATTTTTGATTTTTAAGGGTATTTAGCCCATAAATAATGACAAAAATCCAAATTTCTCAAAAACGGCCTAACGATTTTGATACAAATTTCATGGTTTTTAGTGCTTAAGATGACAAACAAAATGACTCCATCCGCATGTCTGTAAAAATTCAGGTTCAGAAGTTATGGGGGTTCAAGTGTTAAAAATTCATATTTTTCAAATTTCACAAAATCTGTAACTTCTAAAGAAAATATACTTGCAACCATTAAATTTGACTTGGATAACTTACGTATAAAAGGTCCGATCTTAATGAAATTTGGCATGGACGTGTAAATTAGTAATTATTCGGACGAGTTCGTAAACCAGCCCGATTGGACTACTGGAAGAGGAGTAAAGAGGGGTAAACCCCCCCAAAAATGGTTTTTTTGAGTTTTTTTACATATAAAAATAAAAATTATCAAATTTTTATTAGAACCATTGACTTAAGCTCAAAAAAATTTAATATTTTTATCCCTGCTCTATGTCCATTGGTTGCCGAGATATTGAAGGTAGTAAACACAGTATGTTGTCCCAATGTTAACCGGGAAATAAGTAAAATTCTATATCTCGCTTATTTCTTTACATATCTTGATAAAACTTGATAAATGGCTTCTTCAGATCTACTTAATATTAAATTAAAACCAACCCGTAGCAGCAAACCTGCATACTCATTCCCCATGTTATTCTTATGGAGCTTACAAAAACATGTCAAATCTGCCTATGTTGGATTGAAATAATGTTGTTTTACATTTGAAATTCGCCGAGTATGCAGGTCTGCTGCAACGGGGGTATTTTTCTTCTTAGGAGATCACAGTTTTTTTAAACCTCAACTGGCTTCTGCTATGGGCTAATAAGTCGATGTGATGATCTAAAGACGACCATTACTGTAGCGGCAGTAGTCACATTGGCCAGCTAGAGTGACTACTCATGATGGAACAGGAGTCGCCTGCTGCAGGCAGCAACGTTTGACAAGCAGAGTCAGCACTTTATCTCTGAGCTACCGCCTTGGTAACTTTACGGTGTATGCAAGGAACTTGCTTGTGTAACTTTACCCCCTCAAGGAAAATGCAAAAAAATTAGCTCCAGAAGAGGTGACCAAACAACACACATTACAAATAATGCACTTGCTAAGGAGGAAAAATAAGTTTCTCAGGTTATAAAAAAAACTATCCATGAAGTATTTTTCTTTGTTCTCTAGGAAGAGGAGAGCAAATATGGTGAAGCTTTACCACTTTGCCCCGAGCGGACCGTCCAGAGGAGCCCTATTGGCAGCTCGGCAGGTCCCAGTCCCCGTGGAGGTTGTGGAGGTCAATCTATTCAAGAAAGAACAGTTTAACCCTGAGTTTATAAAGGTAAAAAGAAACTGAAACTATGATCCTAATTTTAGCTTCAAATCCTGGGAGTTGCCAGGGGGTGCACTTAAAGTTTAAAATTATTTAATGTAAACTTCTCTTTTATACTTTAATCTACTACTGTTAAGCACCGATAATTTTCACAAGTAACATCATAAAGAGGTACATTATTAAACCAAACACCAACCAGTTATTGCATGAAGTAAACTTTACATGAAACAGGCTACCAATGAAAGTTCAAACGTTCATTATAAAGTAGTGTCATTATGATATGTAATTAGGTACTTTATTGGTTTGTTTATGTGTTTAACCTCAAATGTCAGTCGACTCCATCAGCACTATGATTCATATGTTTTTTTAGTTTTTTTTGAGCTTTTAACATTGGCTGTGATCGATCTTGATTAGCTTTAATCGTTACTTGCTCTCTTCGTAGGGGTGTTGAAAAATTACTGATAGCTTTTTCCTGAAATAGCAATTTTTTCTTGTGCCTCCTAATATCTCAAATGTTTGAAAATGGGTTCTTAAAAATGCATTTGTTTTTATATTTTTAGGTGAACCCACAGCACACAGTACCAACTCTAGAGGACGGAGACTTTGTGCTTTGGGATGGGTAAGACAATGTCTTTGGATGGTTAATAGAATTAAAGTTATAAGTGAAAATTGGTGCGAAAATAGGAAAATATTTCCGCCACTCTTGTGTACTCTAGCACTCTTTTAATTGCATTGTACGTAATTTTTGCATTGTACGTAATTTATAAATAAAACTTGTCTCAATAATTATATCCAGAGACAGTGTTTGTGAGGGGGCTTACTACCTGAAGGATTTTGGAAATAAGGTTTTCTTCCATAGTTACAAAATATAACTCCAGGCTCCTCTTGTGGAACTATTTTGGATTTTGTTATCAAACCACCAATTTTACAGCATTACAAAACAGTTTTAAGCCCTTATTGAACCAAAGTTTTTTGTATTGTTATTCATATGCTTTGGTTAGGAAGGTAACCCCATACCATCCCCTGGGGAAACCCAGTCATTATGATATTTAGTATAAATAACCTATACCCTTTGTGGATAATATGGCATCTTCCTCCTTCCTTCTTGTGGAAAATTTGAACAAATGGATCCTCAATACATTTAGGTGGCTGTCTGGCCAGGTAGGCTGGTCAAAGGGGGCCCTCGGGTGGGAGACCCTTGTAGCGTCAGTGCCAGGAGCAGATATTGCCAGGAACTTACAGAGATTAACTTCACCGATTACTTTACAATATGCAAAGGACCGTCCAGAAGGTAACAGACTTTTTTGCCACTGAGTCCAGCACTATTGTCTCAACATCCCCGTTGCAGCAGACTTGCATACTTAGCGAAAATATTTTCAACCAAAACATTTTGCATCACAACCAAAACATTAACTTGTTCTTTGCATAACAATCAATACTTGAATGGAATGTTTTAGGTATATTTTTTACCAGAAATTCCTACTTGAAACATCTATTATTATATTCCCCTACTCCACTCTCCATTCTCAGTGGTTCAATATGCTCTTGTTTGTAAATACCCAAGCTTCAACACATTCCTCACGATTACTATAGTTTTTATTTGAAACTTCCTCTCAAATTTAGACATCTGGACGACACTCATCCCTCACTCACCCCCCCCCCCCCTTTAAATACCCCTTGCTGGTGGTTGGCGTCTTAGTGATAATGTAATGTATCTATAAATTAGTAGTAAAAAGCTAAAAATCAGCCCTTTCAATCCCATTCTCCCCCTCCCTGAAACGGTGGCACTAACTCCTCCTTAAAATTGTGTCACACTAGGGGTGTTGGTTAACTAGGGACGATCCCTAATCAAAAAGCCTCGAAAAAGTATTAATGAGCCATGCTAGTCACCTGCAGCACACAAGTAAAGTATTAATCACCTGCAGCACACAAAAAAATTAGCAGTTCTTGGAAAATTTCCAAGAATTTCCATTTAATGTAATTTGGCTATTGACATAGGATTAACTAATATGTGTGTTTTTGTTTTCAGTCATGCCATTGCAGCATATCTCGTCAACCAGTACGGGCAGGACGACACTCTGTATCCCAAAGATGCAAAGAGAAGGGCCGTTGTTGACCACAGACTCTACTTTGATGTTGGAGTACTCTATCCTCGAATACGAGAGATATGTGTCAGTATTTCTTTTGATTTTTTGTAGGAAAAAACTTATTTTAGCGAATTTTCTTAATTTTCATGTAGGTCTCATGATAAGACTGAAGCCCAAGTCCATGATAACTTTTCGTTTTTGGGTCCCCAAGCAACACTTTTCGATCAAATTGATATATATACAATATTATGTTTATCTGTTGACACGATAGCAGCCGTAAATATGGTTCAATGTTTATGAAATTTGGTACAGGCATGTAAAGTGCTAATGAAATGGCTGAAGGGCCCACACAGGATTTCCTATAATTTAGGGCAACTCAGGCTTCCTAATTTAACTTATTTTAATAATTTCTATAAGCTAAACTGACCCTGTAAACCTTACATAATTTGTATTAAAAATGTCAATAAATATATTTGAATAATACCTCACCGGAAGACCTTTTTATCTTAGTTTATGACATACGACCAAACAATAGTACTAGAATTTTAAAAAATGAGCCTGCCTGCCAAATTTAGTCAGATTATTTAAAAGCTTTCTCGAGTTATGCAAGCGACATACATTTTCTTCCAAGTGAATTTTTGTCAATCGTAAGGACTCACTTTGTTCATCCAAGTAGTAGGGGGCAATAGAGACTTGTTCATGTACAGATGTAGTCCTCAGTGAAAAAAGTAAAGGGAGAAATTGTTAAGCATTTACGTTCACTCAAATTAAACATTTTCCTCTCTAATCATTATAACCTCAGTTCCCAGTGCTGTTTCGTGGTGAGACAGAAGTTAATGAGGACAAGATCAAGTCTTTGGAGGAAGCCCTCGGCTGGCTCGAAGGATTCCTCTCCAAGGACACCTGGGTTGCCGGTCCGAACCTAACCATCGCTGATACTTCTCTTCTAGCTAGTGTATTTTCTATCAAGGTATAAACAATATAAACAAACATGATATATTTATACGTTAATATATTCTTTTTACTGCCAAAACCTCATATTAGAGACAAATTTTTTCACAGGTGTCACCCTCAAAGATTATTTGGAAGTGATTGTTTTTGTCTGTTTTAATGACAGTGACATTTTTGTCCATTTTGACTTAGAAGAGTTCAAAAATAGGTCTTACTGTGACCTTATGTCGGATAGCATCTTTAAATCATCATAACACAATGCAAATGGCAACTGGGCCCTGGTATGAACCTGATCAGGATTTGAACTGGAGACCCTCATTATACAAGGTGACTTTGTGTCTTCCCAGCTGATCGTTCATTTTGATGGGAGCCCATTATATGGTTTCCTTCCACACATTTGTCAAACCCCATAATACCCAATTTTAAAATCCTACTTATGCCTTGTTTTGTGTTAATGTTTGACACATATGACCCCATTGCCATTTTCAATGGACTAATGTCATGAGTTTTTAAGTGTTCAAGCTTTGATTTTTTGGAAGAAAACATTTTACATTTTACCATAGATTGAAATATTTCCAGTTGTTGACAAAAGGAAGTAACGTTTAGAGAAGGGTGGGTTTACGGTGTACATGAGAGATTTTACTAAAAATATCTTTAAAACAATGGGTAACATAAAACTCTACTATGATGATGTATGAAATGTTACGCCTTAATTATTACTATATTATAAAACCAAAAAAAATCAACAAGAGAGGTCTAAACTACCCCTACGAAAAATCCCATACCTCCCAAATCCTTTGGAACCTTTGGATTCTTTTGAGCTTCATTTTCCAATACTGACTCTGGGTACACTTCTGGACTAGCATGGTTGTTTATTTTTTGAATGTCCAAGTTGTAAGAACTTCCTGATTAGCATAATAATAACTATAGATGTCTTTGCATCTTTTTTTAGTGTATTTTATAGTATCTTAATCCTACACGTAGTGGCATTTTTTTACGTTTTGATTGGGAACAGTCCAAACCCGTGTCTTCTTACTCTCTATCTTTTGTTAGATAGCATCATTCATTCATAGCCCCATGACAAATGGCAACTGGACCCAGTTTCGATCCTTATCAGGATCGAACTGGCGACCCTCAGTTAATGAAATGAGCACTTAAACCACCTGGCTATCCAGTTATTTGGTAAGTAAAAACAGTAAAATTGTAAATAAATATTTTTGTTTGTCATTTAATCAGAACTCTGTGTTTTAACAATTTAATGTTGTGATTGCAGGAGGCCGGTTACAACTTGTCCAAGTTCCCCAAAATAACTGCGTGGCTTGGTCAGTGTGAGCTTACAGTTAAGGGGTGGGAGGAGAACCAATCAGGGGCAAGAGTATTCGGGGAAGCTGTCAGAAACAAGCTCAAGCCCGGACAGTTCCAATAACAGCTGCTACTCCAGAAATATTATGAAAATTGAAGATTAAAATAAAAAAATGCTTGTAGACCCAGACCATGGTCGTTAGCTTCCAGAAAATTACTCTGTAGTACTACAATAAATGTCCATTTAAACAGCCAACTTACAACCAGCCACCGTCTTTTCCTACTTATCCGGTCCACGCTCGTGCAAATTCGACTAGTTCGTAACCGGTAAAATCGGTTTAACCAATAATATTTCATATTATTTTGAATTATATAAAATAAATTTGTTCCATCGGATTTTCCAGGAAATACAGACTGTAGTCACTGAATGTAGAAAGGCTGAGTAATGTGCTCACGATAATCCTAAGATTTACAGGAATGCAGAGTAAACAGCGTAGGTATTTCATAAGAAGAATCACCCAAGAGAAAGGTTATCTGCACTATTTACCCTATACCATGGGCAGCTTTGATGGACCTTACCTAAAATAACTAAACTAATGGATACAATCATATTATTAGCAAGTTACAGGCAAGTTAATACTCTTCATTCAAGAATTGAATCAATTCTTGAATGAAGAGAATTCAAGAATTGATTCAATTGAATTCTTCTTGAATTAATTCAAGAATTGATTCAATTGAATTGAATCAGTTTTGTGAATTAATCTAATTAATTTGTCGAGTCCTAAAACGAAAACACACTGATATACTGTATTATTATTTGAAATAATACAAGATGTAAATTATGGTTTAAAAAGTAGCAGAATCAAATCTGGTTTTATTTCCTTATTTTTACATTACAGAAACCAACCGGTTTTAATGAAATGAATTATAACATAAACTAAACAAACGTACTTAACTTTTTATAATTGTAAATTATGAAAAATCTCAAACCCTTAACTATTATAAAATTAGAAAATCTTAAATTAAAAAATTTTTTTCTTATAGTACATTGAATGTGCATAGTTAGCTGCATTTTGAAAAAATCCCACATGTCAACATTTACCATATGGCTTTGAATCAAGCATTAGCACCACATGTTTAATGTAAACAAAGCAGACGTTTTTCAATCCCAATGCATTTTTAATGGAAGATATTTTTCGTTATTTCTCATTTTCTGGTATATTTGGACATAATCTGATATTTTTCCCGACCCCCTGGGACCGAGACCTTTCATTTGAACCATCTCCCATCATCCTGCGAGCTGTAAAACTCACAATTTTGATTTTAAAAAATCGCTTACAGAATTAGTAATAGGCCTATAGATAGAAGATAAACTAGTGGCTTGAAGGGGCTAAAAGCCCCTAATGAGGGAAAATTCAAACAATCCTTATTTATTATAGTACAAAATACCTTCATCTAGCAAACTGAATCTACCTTACATTGATATCTAGCCTATCACATGGTTTTCAATCAAGTATCAGCATCAAATTGTTTTTGTAAACAAAGCAGACGTATTTATTTAGATCCTAATGCTTTTTAAATGGCAGATATTTTACGTTATTTCTCGTTTTCTGGTGAATTTCAAGCAATTCCATTATTTTTCCCGTCATCACAGAATAGAGACCTTTAATTTGAGCCCTCTCCCATCTTTCTACGATTTGCCAGTCGCCCACAGTTTTGACGCAAAGAATCGCCTTACAAAATTAAATATATGATAAGCAAACACACCCTCTTCCACTTGGACTATACTAGGAAAATACAGGGGACAGAGTACCACTTACAGAACCAGGAGTATCATTTAGGGGGGGGGGGGGTTGTTGGATGCACTTACTTCATTTAAGAAAACAAAAAGTAACTTAAATATAAAAAAGGATCACAGACAGAGGCATAAAAAAATTCATTTTTCTGATTAAAGTAATTGTTTTTTCAGATAAAATCATTGATAGTAAAATAGATGTGTTGATTTTTAGGCAGTCCCTGTATCAATTTCAAAAAATGTATTTTACATGTAACAAATAAAGTTCGTAATATTGTTTTATTAACCATACTGGTGGTTTATCATCATGGGCTCAACTTTGACGTGCACGGTAGGCAATTAATTGCCAAGAGTCAGTCATGCAATCTCATAAATAGATGTCAGTAGTTGTATGCTTTTAAGAGCCATGCAGTGACCCGCATATACTTATTTCAATTTTACTTACGCAAATTTCGTCACATATACTTATTTCTTTGTTGCCATTGACATATGTGCTTTAAGGTTTTGCTTGTTTGCCACTTAACACATTCACTGCGGAAAAAATGGTGAACCTTCCCCAGGTGCTGAAAATTGTTTTTCCATAAAATCTTGCCTTTATATAAGGTGAGTTAAAAACTGTGGTGCAAAAATTCCCCTGAGTATTTATGACGTTCGACGTCAAAGTCATGGGTCAGTACTGACCCACTCGCATTATGTTACGGTCAAATTAAAAAAATTCTCATATTATGCAAAAAATTGTTGTATTACACTATAACCTTTTCTTTATTCAAGTGTACATAAGGGTATAAAAGTTTACACGGGTAAAAAAATTCCCCGGAAGTATGTATGACGTCATTTGGTGTCGTCAAAGTCATGGGTCAGTAATGACCCATATAAGGAATATCAGAATGGAAGAAATTGAAAAATCCACTAACCACACAAAAAAATGTTTATATTATTTTATTGAACTAATTATTAAAGATATAATTTAATATATAATAATGAAATAATATAACTAACTCACACGCGTCATGACGATAGTACCGAGGAATGGGTCAGTGCTGACCCAGCCGCGTGAGCAGAAGCGCGACGCGGGAACTGAACAACCCGAAGTTGAAGTTGCACTGTTTCGTACACAGTGCGGCAACGCAGAGCAGTACAGGTCCGTCTCCGCCACGCGCTTGGTCGTTGGCTTGGTGCCATATACCAAGGCCACACTATATATACAGGCCATGCTGCAGGATTTATGACGTCAAACAAGTAGGCGGTCTGAAAGTCTGGCTCAGGACTCGCAGCTGTGCTGTTCATCAGTTACTTTGAAATAAAAACAAGAAAACGTAAATAAACAAGTAATTTTTGACGTTTAGTGATGAAATGTAAATAGAAAAAACGTAAACAAACAAGGGATATTTGACATTTAGCAATAAAATGTAAACATAGGATGTTAGTTCCCTGCCTACTTGTGTGACGTGGCGCAGCGCTGGGATCGATGCAGCATGGCCTGTATTTTCAGTGGGGCCTTGCATATACACGGAGCCATTGACTAGGCCGGGGCACCGTGAGTCAGTACTGACCCACCCGCATCTCAGCAAAGTCTGTCGTGGGTCAGTACTGACCTACCAACATTGAATGTTAAAATTACGTTAAAAATGTTCCGAATGTTAAAAATTTAAAATTTAGGTCCCCTAGTTGCCATTGGTTTTTGGGCTATTATTTAATAACAGTCCTGTACAAGGAACTTGTCGGCCTTACCAACAAGACAAGACTACAAGTTTGCGCAACAATCATACTCATCCTTCACTCATATCAATGTATTCCGGTTAAAATATGCAGTTCCGGTTAAAAGTTATTAACCCAATCCAACCTGGGCGTTTTGCATCTGGACGTTTTGAAACGTTATCTGTAAATGCTGCAACTCATCTTACTTATTCTTTCAAGTTAATACAATTGTATACACATTACGAATGAATTACATGCTTAATTTCTCACTGTTTATGAGGCGTTTCTCATTATTTCAGTACACCATGGAACATATATTCTGTCCCTTCTCAAGGCGTGACGTAAATTTCCGTTTCTTTCTCTATGGCAATGTCTAATATCAAAAATCACTCTCAGTGTCAGCATTCACCACTAGAGCTCATTGGTGGTATTGCAGTTCTTAGCTTTACTCACAGGTGGCAGTGGTATTTACTATTTTATTTTTTCAGTCTGTCGCTTGTCCTCTTGCCGGATCGTCCGTCTTCGGGTTGTCTCGGTAATGGCTGTCATAGAAATTGTCAGTTGTGTTGTGAATCATTGGGTGCGAGTGTTCGCTAAATTGCTGTGGTAATGAGTTGATTCTGTAATTTACGTTTGTTAAAGACAGTGTTTCTGTGCGCGTGAACTTTTTTGTGCATCAGTTTTTCGTATAAAAGTGAGCTCTCAAGCGAACCTTTAACTCAGTAAGAAGAAAATATTACTAATTTTGTTGCTTATCAGTGTTCATTTTATTACATAGGCATACAATTTGTTGCTCAACATTTTTAATAATAATTCAGTAAATCATTAATTAACGCGTTATTCAATTAGTCAAATAATTTTAAGCTCAGCAGGATTTTTAATTCCAATTCATTTGGACTGATTAGTTTTTAGAGGTTAGGCCTCTCCTTGCAAGGTTGGCTGGCCATACATAGGCCTAGCTCATTGTTAATTTATATTTTTTCATTAATCATTCAATATCAACCATATATTTATGTTAAAAGCTGAGGAAACAAAAAAAATGAAAAAGTAGCAGCTAGCTTTACCGAGTTTAGTTAGCTACCCAGGCCTACGTACTATACTGAACATTCTTTTAAAATGAAAGAATAAGGTAGGCCTATTTGAAGTTAATAGAAACTTACACACATATCGTGTGAGTCTCAAGTTAGTAAGGCCTACATGACCTCATCTTAAGAACTACAACTTTTATGTAGGCTGTCAACAAAGACAGTAAGTAAAGTTAGCCAAGTTTTGCCTTGTTAAAGACAACCTACCTAATTTTGCTTATTTATCTTAGGTAAACCATCAATATCCAATTAATTACTGGTAGCCTACCATAGATTAGCATAAGCTGAAATTTAGAACATACCTCACTTCACTTGTCACCTTCTTCATAGACCCTCTTGAAAGATGAGCTCTAAAGACGTCCAAGTGTCCATGGTATCAGGAACACTGAATAGGCTAAAGTTCGTCATATAAAAAAAATGTTTGGCTTAGGCCTATAACAATTGACTTACTTATAGGGAAGTAAGACACAACGCATATCGTTGTTGTTTGTTTATTGTCGTTCATATCGTTGTTGTCTTCGTGTTTTTTTTGCCCCTGGCTTGGTGGTCTCTCCAGTAAGCCTAATGAGAGTATCGCACAGTACCAAATTATTAGGCATTTGCCTAGATAGTCAGTTTTTGTGAGAAAGTTAAGCCCGATTAAGTTATAAATCAAAAGTAGGCCTAAAACTTACTGTACCTTGGCTATTCATGAAAATCCTGGTGGGCCTGCCGTAATCCAAAAATAATACTAAATTTCACCTTTGCTGTGATTGATACCTAACTAAGTTACTCTGTAAAATCTCTACCTATATGGACCCAAGGACCTGTAATTTCTTTAAGTTAGGCTAAATAAAGATAACAGGTATACCCTGTCTTCATATTTCTAGTGGTGGTCCTGTATGACAAGACCTAACATTTTAACCTACAAGAAAGTAGTAGCCTAGTCTACTAAATGGCACTATGAAAGGGTGATTATCTTCTGACTGCACATTAATGACAGGCTTTTCCCTATGAAGGTAAACAAAAACATTATAGGTTCGAGTAAATTATTGAACATTTTGAAGACTTAGGAATATAGCAGCCAATCAATTAAAACTACCCAAAAATTAATCATTCAATAGAAAACCAAAATTAGAAAAAAATGCTGTGACAGCTAATGACATATGATACACATATTATTGAATTATCCATTTCATACTGCACATTCCATTATCTCTTTCACACGAGTGTTTCTTTGAAACAATCTCTTGTTAGGTTGTAAACAAAGTGCATTGAGTTTGTTCCAGTTTTGATGGACAGTGTGACTGTTCTGAAAATTGAGCCTTTTATAATTCTTGGGTGAGCCCAATTCTAAGACTTAACTTATTGGAAAATCTATGCAAAAATTCTTTTATTCGATACCTCAACCATAATCCGTTCAACCTTTATCAAGTTACGGCTGTGACAAGAAACCTCCTCGAATATTATCATTGACCCTAGTCAATGGGCAAAAAAAGTTAAGATTAAGTTAAAGAACTACTTGTAGCCCTACAAAGGGATGGTTTTTATTGAGCTCCAAGCAGCTTTAATGTCAATGAGGACTTTGTAATTTTCTTTACAGAAATTAGGTCATCCGGGTTTGTTGTCTGATTCTCTTGACGAAACAGGACACTTTTAAAACTCTCCAGACTTTTCGGCATCCGAATTTGTCATTTTCGTGCAGAAATAAAAATCGTAAGATCTAGTTTTAGATCTCATCTTCCAGTCAAGTATCTACTATTGTTTTCTAGCATAAGTGGTTGTAAAATAGGCAGGCCCTACAGTATATATATTTTTACTAGACCAATTTCAAGTTCATGGGTAAAATTAAGTAATAGGCCTGCTACAGCAATTTAACCATGGTGTTATGCATAAATTAAATGCCTATGTAGTCTTTAAAAGCATTCTTATTTCTGCAGTGCCTGAACTCTTATAAGTGAAAAAAATCAAATATAATAATAAATGAAAGTCCAAAGACATAGCTATAACTGTTGAGTTTTGTAAACACAATTTACTTGCGGGTGTGACATGGCGTTCATGATGAAAAAGAAAAAGTATAAATTCGCAGTGGATGTGTGCATTGATGAATTAACAGCTGTTCCTTTTGTGAGTGCTGTTTTATTTGCCAAAGTTCGTCTCTTAGATGGTGGAAGCTTCAGCGAAACATCTAGCAGGTAGGTCCTCCTTAATATATGCCTAGATAATAAGCTTGTTTGTAAGCTTCATAATCATACTTTTAATATCGTAGGTAAGGCATTTCTTTGCATCAAAATTGTGGGCGTCCGGCATGTCGTAGAAAGATGGGAGGGGGCTCAAATTAAAGGTCTTTATTCCGTGATGGCGGGAAAAATACTAAAATTTCTTGAAATTCACCAGAAAACTAGTAATAACGTAAAATATCTGCCATTAAAAAAGCATTGGGATCTAAAAACGTCTGCTTTGTTTACATTAAAACATGTGTTGATTACACTTGGTTTAAAACCACATGGTAGATTTTGATATATAACTTAACGTGGTTTATTTAAAATTTAGCTTTAAATTTTAAGAAATAACTAACTGTCGAGCCTACTATAAGAAACTACTGTTTTTGAATTTTCTTATTTCATAATTTAGGGTCTTTAACATACTCACCATTTTAAAAACATTAGGAATTACATAATTTTGATTTGTTTACATTTGTAG
This sequence comes from Flexamia atlantica, assembly GCA_035578135.1. Lineage (NCBI taxonomy): Eukaryota > Metazoa > Arthropoda > Insecta > Hemiptera > Cicadellidae > Flexamia > Flexamia atlantica. The sequence continues at coordinate 18,005,129 of JAQJVK010000012.1, read as the reverse complement.
TAGTTGATGCTGATTTAAAGCCAAGTGATTTGTAATATAGCCTAAACAAAATCGATACAAAATCATGACTTTCCTGGAGATATAAATTAAGTGCTGAAATATAGGGTGGGTCAGGGTAATTTGGGTATATTTTCAGCGTATTTTTTTAATCATAATTTTTTGGTTACTTTCCATGTTTATTTTATTGTTATTTTTTATCCATTCGTTCACTAAGACTTTCCTCTATCATTTGATACTACTAAATCAAATATTTAACTTTATATTTAGTCATGGTAACAATTTGTTAACTTATACCCAAATTACCCCAGGGTTGGGGGAAAGTGGGTATAGAATGTAGCATTATGTTAAAACATGTTTGATAAATATAAATACCCAAATTACCCCAATCTAAGGTAAATTTAGGTAACCTTGGAAATAAAGTTAGCCTAATAAAGTTTTTAAATCAGTAATTACTTATCAGTCTTAAGGTCAAAGTCTAAATACAAAACGAAAATGATTTTTAAAATATATCGTTTAAAAACAATTTTTTAAGACAAAAAAACCTTTTAATTTTTTTTTATTTTAAAAATTCTGAAAAAATAATTTTTTTTATTTTTAAAAAATTAGGTTAGGTTACAGAAAATCAAGTGTTATACCCAAATTACCCCATGCCATAAAAATTTCATTTATTACAAACCCTCTAAATGTATATAAGTAAACTATTTATTAAATGTTCTACAAACATGTAATGTTTAAATACTTGAGTTTGGTTGGTGTACTCTTCCATAATCTGCAAACCTTTGAACATAACCAATCAGCTGATTGAACTTTTTACAAAACTTAATTTATATTTTTTTTATGAAGCACCAGTGTTACCGACTTAAATATTGTTAGTAGATATAATTTCTTATTACCCACTGCAACAAACAATGTATATAAATTTGGTTTTAAAATATTGTTTAGTTTTTAAAATATAAAAATAAATTAATATTATACCCAAATTACCCCACTATACCCAAATTACCCCGACCCACCCTATGGTTAACCTTTAGAAGTTCTTTAAGTCATTTCCATATGTTTAATTGGAAACAAAGTGATCTCGGTTTGTTCTGATGTCGACGGATAGTGCCACTGTTCCAGGGATTCAGCCCTTTACAAAGTCAATGCCTTTACAAAGATGTGTCCTTTCTTCAAAGTCTGAAACGTACTAGCAAATGTCAAAATCCCTTTAACATTATGCGTCAAATGTTTAGTAAATACTATAGATTATTTAATGTCTTACATTAAATATTCAGCATAGATATTTTACTTTTAGGGGCTTTTGCCCCTACAAGCCACTAGTTAAGATTAAAAGTGTTGTGCCAATAATTCTTCCACAGCTAAAGAAACAGCAAGGATTCGGATTGCCATCAAATTATCAAAATTTTTTTTCCTAGCCATATTTAACTGAATTTCACCCAGACCTATAAAGCTTGACAAGTTTGGATTACGTTGTAAATTTTTCATGTAGCATGTGTAATTTAACCCATCTTCAGCCCAGTCAGAACAAACCGTTCCAATTTGATTGATGTTAGGCTGTAATACTATGCCTCTGAAATCTTGGTTGCTTTGCAGAGACCAGTCAAACGCCAGCACTTCACTGGTTTCTGAAGTTAGCAGCTGATAATATCGTTGTTGTCCAAATGGTTAGGCCTAAGTTATTCCCACCCAATGACGAATAAATATTTTTAATGAAATAAAATGTAGTCTTTTTTTAATACTGAACTACAATCCCGTACTTATAAACCTTTTAAAACAATACATTTGGCAACTTAAAAACTTATTACATTTTTATTTCTTTACTAGTGGCTTGAAGGGGCTATAATAGACCATAAGGGATTAAGGGAAAATTTAGATCAAAATAATCGTTCATTATTGTATAACATATCTTCAAAATAAACTGGCTTTAAGATCTACCATCCGTTAATATCCATCGACGTATGGTTTAAAATTAAGCTTGGTGTAAACAAAGCAGAAGTTTTTAGGTAGGGCCTACCCGTACTTTTCAAGTAATATAATTTTGCGGAAGGCCAATTTCTCATTTTACATAGGCCTAAGTTGAAAGAAATTCCAGTATTTTTTTAAGTCCTTGACATCAAGACCTTCAATTGAGCTCTCTCTTATCATCCTGTGACTTGCAAAACGCCCACAATTTCTGTACAAAAATTTTGCTTGAACGTAACTATACGTAAATTAAAATTTCAAAAAACCAAGTGAAAAAAAACATTCTCCATGCAAAACAGTCGATTAAAAGATAATTTACCTCTGAAATATCAGAAATGGACTGTTTTGGTTTTTGTGGTAAAATTCATTTAAAAAAATGTTTTTCAGTTAGAACATTTTTTCAGTAGGTAGGCCTACTGTATTTGGCGTTTGTCTACTTTCTGTAGTAATTCATTAAGATTTTACCAATGATATCAAATAATAGTAGAAACATACAGACATACAATAAGGGCCTGCCTTATCAAGTGTTTCATCTGTCTTTTAATTATTTATCCCTTAGGTAGTTTTCACTTTATACTGTGATTGTGTTTTCATGACAGAAGAATTTTTTAACATTTATAACAAGGTGGGCGATAATTTATTGCAAAAAGTGCAGCAAGGGTGCCTTGTCTTTATATCTACAACATATTAATCTATTAAATTGTTAGAAAAAAATCCTCAGTGATAACTTGAAATTGCGACAATTAACGAAAATGAGGAAAGATAAAAGACTTTTAACTATTACGATTAATAAAAACAAGTTTCGTGACGTTTCAGGATCTGGATTCTGATCCCGTCTTTAGGTGAAAAAGAACCTGAAAAAAACAAGATTAGGAACACAAAGCCAGGATAACCTGGACAAAAACATATTGCTAAAACATAGACCTGTAAAAGCAGTCACTAAACACAGCGAAACACTGAAAACACAACTGAAAAAAGAACACAATATAGCATAGAATCACAAGTATCAAGAATCACCAATCAGGAGAGAGCATGTCCACACCCAATCAGAGTAAAGCTAAGACTGGTGGGAGGAGAGAAAATGGCGGTGGCGAAGGAAAAATCATAACATAAAATCACCATCACCAACAATGAATTTCAAACAAATATTAAAACTACATAGTCTAATCTAATAATAATGTCCCTTATTATGAAGGATTTTACTTTCTCCCCTCTACACATATGGAGATATTATTGTTTTCCAAAAAAATTTGAATATGAATCATCGGGGGAATATTTGTTTTAGGGTTCCCCGAATCTAAAAAAATGTTTCAAAGTGGTTTCTATCCGCCCGTGTGGATGTAAACAAAGCTACAGACGACACAGAGGTCCGACTTTCATGAAATTTGGCATGTAGGTATAAAACTGTTATATCGTCAGGCTTTTTGAATTTTTAAGGGAATTTACCTTTTAAAACCCCTAAGCAACTAATATCCAAATTCCACAAAAACGGCTCAAACGATTTTGATAAGCATTTGATGGTTTTTAGTGCTTAAGATGACAAACAAAATTACACCACCTGCAAGTTTGTAAATATTCAATTTAAAAAGTATTAAAAAAATAAAAAATAATTTCATACTAGCTTAAATTATAATAATCTATCAAACTATACTTGCAACTATTAAATTTGGCTTGAAAAGGTAATTAATCCAGTATTTTGAATTATTATTTCACGTCAACTGGTTGCGGAGATTGATATAATTTTCGTTTGGTGGTAAATGCAGTAGCCTACGTCTAATGTTATTCTTATATATGGCAAATATTTAAAAACCGTTATCTACGTTAATCGATTTTGATAACATTTTAAATGTATTTTATTTTTTATGGGATGATTGTAAATTTTTAAATTTAGGTTGTCTTGCTTTAAGGGATGAAGTATGCGTCAGTCAGCGTTTATTTCAAAACAACATAGGGGTTTTTTACCCCAAGTTGTTTTGACTCCTACTTAGGGCTTCCATACGTCCTGGTTTCCCCCGGACAGTCCGGGGTTTTTAACTGTGTCCGGGGTAATGTCCGGGGTTGTGATGTGTCCGGGTTTTTAGGTTAAAAAAGTCCTGGGTTTCACTTCTTGCCTGATAATATATATAAAATATATTTTAGGAGGGAAATTTTGTTCTTTTGGGCGAAGCGCTGTGGCAGCCCTGCCGACTGCCGACAGCCAACAAGACGACAAGTGGATTCTGGGATTGCGCGCATTAATTCTAGCATCTCATTGGTTTTTTGACGTTTGATGTACTTGTAGGTTAGGTTAGAGTTACACAAGTTAAATGTATGCTGATTCTGATAGTATTCTTTAATCTAGTTTATAACTATGGGGAAAAGAAAGTGCAGTTTTAATGCCACCCTGCAAAATGAATTTAAGTTTTTAAAGTGCGAGGACAAAAGTGGGGAACGAGTGAAGTGCTCTGTTTGCAGTAGTGTGTTTTCAGTAACTCATAAGGGCATAGGTGATATTGAAGACCATGTAAAAACTGAAAAACACAAAAAATCGTCGAAAGCTTGGGGAAGAAACATTGGGGAAGAAAACATTGGCTGAATCCTATACAGTAATAAAATTTGTTGTTGGTGAAGACTTCTCTTAAACTTAAACTTAATCTGAGCAATATTAAGTTCAACAGTAAACTATTATGCCATGGATTTTATAATGTAATAAAAAATGATAAGTGATTTTTATCAGAAAGTATATTTTGGTGAAAAATATAAGAAGCTAGATATTGGCTGAATCCTAGACTTTGTTCCTGGTGAAGACTTCTCTTGAACTAAATCTGAAAGTTGAAATTTTGTTTAATTCCTTGAAAAATAATTATGTATATTAGGTTTTACCTCAGTTAAAACTGTGTAATATGTACTTTGGTTTAAATAATTGTGGTACTTAAATACATAAATATTTTTTCATGCATTATTTAAAAGTTCATTTTGCCTGCTTTAGGTAATTTGGTAATGTCCTGGGTTTTTACCCATTGTCCTGGTTTTTTTTACCTCTAGTCCTGTAATTTAATTAAAAAAATATGGAAGCCCTACTCCTACTCTGAGAAGCATCGACGTGAAAACCGTACTTAATACCTAACATAAAATTTGCCACCACCAATCAGGGCTTTGTATTTTGTGACCGACTGACTGTGGACTCCAGCAGTTGGGAACCCCTGTGGGCGCGTAGTATAATCAATTGCGACGCGCGGCCCGCGGCCCGTCCCCTCGCCCAGTAGTGATGTGACCCCGGCCAAGGTCACCGGCCCCGGCCCTTGGCCCAGTGCGCAACCCAGAACACGTTACCCTGTCGCAACCGGGCCTGGTTTCCGTCAAGGAAAGTCTCAAGTCGCAACCGTTGCGCAATACGAACGGATTTCAAAAGTTCGGTTGGATAAGGGTTTCAGTGTCATGTTGTTGAAAATAACAGAATGATCTTAGGTTGGTTTAATTTGTTGTTCTTAACAGATTTATGTAGGCCTATTTTCTCTAGGCGTATATGCTGCGTAATACAAAGTTTTATATGAGCGATTTTTCGGAGACCATACTCAAAGACACTATTTGTGAAAATTAGTACCGTAATGTAAGTTATGCAATAAAATGTTTTATATACGTTTTCGTTTTTTAGATTTTTAACTGTAGGCTTCATTTTACATGTGTGTACAGAACTCTTATGTACATTTATGGTTGCATAAAGGCATTAAAATAAAAGTACAGTAATAGATTGCAAACTTATTTTCACAATCAACAGAAAAATACAAATTGTACAAAAAAAGACGCAAATTGTATTTCAATCGAGATTTTAGTTAAATTCATAAAAATAAAGCATAATAATAATGTAAAAAAGTTTGGTGTGCAGCATAATTTTTCTTATCAAAGAATAAATTTGGCTGTAACCATTACAAATACAAAAAGGAAAGCCCTGCGAAGTAGGTACTATTGGTTTCTTTTGTAAAGTAAGTTGTGAGAGAGAACATTTTCAACAAAGGGATCCGCCACCGCTAACGGAGTTATTGATGCAGAAACTTGCCTACAAAAATAGCCCTTTGCAGCACAAGATAGAATTTATTTCTTTAATATATTGGGACGATGAACACGTAACCGAGATTCTGTGAAAGGTCTCATGCTGAGAAGATTGGAACGGTTCAATGAATTTATTTGCTTATTAGCCAACTGTGACGGCGATGTACATCATCACTGAACGTCACTTCTAAATATCCTGTGGTTAAAGTACCGTAATAAATATAAAATAAGAAAATATTCGAAATAACTAATGATCAGTTTTTATTCATCAGTACGCGTGCTTTTCAACACAGTAAATGTATTAACCATTCACGCTCGTGCGAAGTCTACAACATAATATGGTCTTATGAGACAAAGCACGCCGTGCTGTTATGTTATTAAAATGAGACCAAATGGTTAATTTTGTGGGTTATTAACTTGAGTTTTAAAATGAAAAAGCTTTAATAAAAGGTTAATAACTTTTTATAGGCCTAAACGGTTAGTTGATAATAAAATGCGTGATAGTGTTTTAGAAAAGTTCAGTAATAATTGTAATACACTTAAGTCAAGTTTCTCCTGAGCTTAAACAAAGTATATTTATACTAATTTGAAATCCTACGAATAATTTACCACTAACCAATTAATTATTAAAAAAAAATTAAGGAGAGTGGTGTCATTAAACTTAAAGAGATACTGCATTTTTTATTCAAATAAATGCATTTAAACCTATTAACCTATATTTTTAACGTTTTAATCCTGGAGCTCTGTCGCCCATTCTTATCTTGTGAAAGAAATTTTATATCTCGAGTCGAATAACTTGGCCCATTCCTCCAGGACGAATGTTAATGTTAATTTTAGCAATGAGCTGACGGACGGGTTGGGCCACGGTAGTTGATTCGAACTATAACAACCTTAACGAAAAGATCTCTCATGAGATGAAACGGAATACTTGTTTTTTAATAACTGTCACTGACCCAAAGCGGCATCCAGAAGGTAATGTTACAAAGATATGTGATTCTTTGAAATACCATTCATCTGTAGCCGGGCGGATGTTGAATTCGATTATTAAAATATAAATTTATTCTATAGTCTTCAATAATAAACCAAACGACTAATAATATATTTTTACCAATAGGAGTTTATAAGCTGTTGAATTTTTAACTAGTAGGCCTTTGCGGAGTTTAACAATGAAATATTGATTGGAGATCAAGTGTAATTTTTATTCCTGCAAATCATAATTTTTAATATTTTTGTTGGTCTTTCAACTATAGACCAAATAGAAAATATAAATTGAATTAATTGAAACTTTTGCGTATGTTGAAATTGTTTTCGACTTGGTCTAACTGAACACTTGGAACAGCTTGATGTTTTTATCGATAAAAGAGATGGATAATTTAATGTTTTAATTTTTGGTTTACTCACTTTAGGAAGCGTATTTTTTAAGTTCTCGCTGAGCATTCTCGTAGCTTTTGTTTTTCCAACTCAAGGTTTCGTATTAATGTTAAAGAACGCTTATCAAAAATGCGAATTCGGTTTAACTAACTGTAAAATATGTAGTCATGAAGAAAACGTTTGACAATTGTTGATTTTCCGAGAAAGTTATAATATTAATGGGTATTGAAAAAAGTGTTAACTATGAAAATTTAGCATCTGATTTGTAAGTGCGAGAAGGCTTTTTCCACTGAATATGTTAGAAGCAAAAACTCCCAAGAAGCAAAAGGCTGCTTGTCAAACGCGTCTCTACTGCCCTGAAATTAAATACAAATTCCTTCTATAACTACGTTTTGTCGAGGAGCAGTTTTTCTTGTTTACACTATTAGGTGCTAACTTTAACTAAAAGAATCGTTTAGTTAACCTTTTATGATAGTTTTTTAATGAAATATCCCGAGCTATTTTAATATTACATCTTATAACTTTGTATGAATCACGTTTGTATGAATCACGTTATAATACCTTTGTATTAATTCCGATGATCAATTTGGATGAAATTCCTTAGTTAAGGTTTTCTGTTGTGTTAGGACGTTTTGTTTTAAGTAAGCTAAGCTTCACTGATAAGAATGTGTAACCACAAAATTGTTTTGCATTTATCGCAATTGTATTTGTATTTTCTTTATGTAAATTTGTAGCATCTTCCCGTTCCTAATAATTTGAGCGCTTTTTTTTAGAAAAAGAACGTTTTGCACATTCTTAAATTTAATTTCAAAATTTTTACTGCGCATCAGCAACAAAGTCATGGACCCTTTTTAATTGATCAACATATCACTTACACGCCATTAAATTAAAACAACACTTTTGTCTATCTAACAGTCAGTGGCATCGCAGTGAAACGTGTGATGGCGATGTTTCGAGCTGTCCTGAGCAATGAATAAGTGGATCAGTGGATTGTTCGTACACAGTAGTTTCGTCGATAGCATTAGTTATCTGTTATCGCGTCGCATGCAGAGCTCGTTGACACTGCACACAGTTGTCGTGTGACCCGCGATCGCTGGCGTCAAGGCCCGCTCAGTGCTCTGCCCAGCCGGTCGAGCTAGCTTGGCCAGTTCACGTAACATAATATAAATATATTTTACAATAAATTCTTTGTGGCCAGTCCGGGAGTGAATGAGGACTGAGGACACGCAAGGCTGCGCCCTGCGTCGATAGTCACAGACTAGTCCTGGTTTTTGTCCAAGGAAGTCGCAACCGCTATCTAGGAACCGTTACACAATGTGTTCTTGTTTCGAGGACCGGTGAAACAGATACTTTGTGTAATTGGTGCAGTGTGCTGTTGCGTGAAGAGTGCGCTATGTGGATTAGTTAAATAACCGCATTTTATGACTAATTTGAGTTCTTTTTTCGTTAAAAATATGATTTTTCATAAACAAAATCTTCAACAAAGGGAATAAAGGGGTTGACCTTTAAATGTATATTGAGTTTATCTTTGGCTACACGATTTCCTAGACGCGTAATAGATGCGATGCGGTTTAAATGAGACACTGGAGCTTATTGACAATTAATTGTTCAGGTTAATATTCGCTTTGTATCGGATGATGCTGACTCCCGCTCGTGCTCTCAGTCGTTACAGAAATCTTTTTAGAGAAATTTCTAGCAAGCCAAACACTGGCTTCCACTCAAAAGAGATATTTAAGCTGAAGTGTTATTTGTTGACAGAGGAGAATTGGAAATTTGGTGCTTTTTTGCGGTTTTTAATACCATCATTTTAGCTTGATTAATGATTTGAAGATTTCAAACCAAATCCAGAGGTTAATGCTAAAACCTTTCTATGAAGGTTCGATATTTCTCGCAGTTGTGTCAAAAGGCTGCGGCTTTGTTATAAAACTCAAGGTAGTGACACCATCTGGGTTTGAGCCGTCCTCATTCAGAACTTTGAAAACACCTTTAATGTTGATACTCACCAAATGATTAAATCTCCAACTTCAATTACTAAGTTATTATTACTCCATCGGCTCTTTGACTCGAGATCTCAACCGTTGGTCTTATTGTCGGCAATGAAGGTAGCAGTTCATCAGAATTCTTTGGTCTCGGAAATAGACCACATAAACCTTCTAGTGGCCAACTTTAGACTCTGTACACCGCTGGCTGTCACGAGACGGCTCGGCTAATTTGTCACAAGACACATGGCAAACATGTTCATTGTAAGACGCTATTGACTACGGACTACTGTAATTCGGGATTTAATAAAACTGATTGATTATTTATTCAACAAAACAGATTTTTTTGTTTTTTATTCACATTTTAATAGTTACGATGGAAAACGCTTAAACAACACTGTAAAATATTAAAACAAAAATGCGAAAATGGTGCTCTGTACATAAAGTTTCTGCATTTAAATTGTAAAACATTTTTAAACGTCAATTTTGAAAGGGAATTCGTGGAATTAATCCGTCAAGATCCTGGACAAGTCCACCAGTCCTCTCTGTATTGGACATTCTTTTTTTGTCCTCATAACACTGAACTTTTGACGGTAACCTGAGAAGCGGAGCATTAAAACAACAACGTTTCCTTTAATCGGATTGCAAAGCCACGATGTATACAGAGCAAGATGAGTAGAAAAACAGAGAGCCGTATTCCGAAATGTTCTAAAAATGTTGTTATTGACGTTCCTGAAACACGCATCAGCGCGTAAACAAGAAAACCGAATAACCAAACAGTCGCAACATACATGCAATGTTTGGACGCCTCGCCGCCCGCGCCGTCGAGAAAAATGTTTGTAATAATTGTTCACTCTGTTTAAAAACGAAAACAAAATTTTTAAAATAATTTCTTGATTAGCATGATACGTGTTGTTTTATTCACTGGCTGTAAATAAAAACATCTTACAACTTTCAAAAATATACTTAAACTGATACTATATTTACATACAAAATGGTAAATATTAAAAAAAAACCTATTGGGCCTCTCATTGCTGGGCCATTTGGGTCTCTCATTGGGCCTGACGATGATTGGTGTGACCAATCGAAATCGATCGCCATTTTCCACCATTTTTGTATATTTACCATCTTGTATGTGAATACAGTAGGCTATAAGTGTAAATATATTTTTGATTGTTGTAAGACGTTTTATTTATTTACATTCTTTAAAAATATTGATATAAAAAGTATCATATATTTAATTTCGTAAGGCGATTCTTTGCGTCAAAATTGTGGGCGCCTGGCAAGTCGTAGAAAGGAGGGAGAGGGCTCAAATTAAAGGACTCTATTCCGTGATGGCGAGAAAAATACTGAATTTGCTTGAAGCTTACTAGAAAATGAGAAATAACGTAAAATATCTGCCATTTAAAAAGCATTGGGAGCTGCTTTGTTTACATAAAACATGTGATATTCTTATTTTATTTTAAACCATGTTCTAGATATTATCATATGGTAGATCTAAAAGCCAGTTTATAAAGGTAGATCTTACTATATGAAATAATAATTGATTTAATTTAAATTTTCCCTTATTAGGAGCTTATGCCCCTACAAGCCACTAGTTATGATAATTTATCGAAAAAATAATCGTCTGACTAGCAATTGTATATTAATTAATCGTCTCATAATCATGCTATTTTGTTCAACTCCCCCAGCATTAATATTGTACGATACGACGTCATTTTCCTCTACCTGCCGTCCAAGGCTCGTGATATATATTGTGATTTACTACATCCTCTCAAAAACATACATCACTTTGGTTAACATGCGATTGTTCATTATTTGTATTATTGTTTAGTCGATGTTGTTTTGAACCACCGATCATTCTTTCTTTCTTCGGAAAAGCAAATGTTAAATCAAATCAAATCAAAAATCCTTTATTGAACCACAGTAAACTGTACAATAGTGTCATTTTTTCTAACTAAAATAACAATAATCCCTTGTTATAAAATATGAGATTTCTTAGCTACAGCTCATAAAAATCCCTAACACTGTAAATAGCCTGCTCACTCAACAAACGTTTTACCTTTCGGCCAAATCGTCCCGCGTCTTGCTCAGCCCTGATAGTCTCTGGGAGTGCATTAAAAAGCTTGATGCCGTTAATATGCACGTGTTTCTCAAAGAACACCGTAAAGTAAAACGTTTTAATTATTAGCTTCAATTAACAATAGCGTCGGAGGTACTCTCAGTCGTAATGATATATCACTCAACAACTTTTCCTTATATGTTGGTAAAAACGGGGTCGTAGGCCCTACTGCGCGCGTCAAAACTTTATATGCATATTCTTACCGTATCAAGCCTTTATTTCACTTAACCATTTTCTTTACTTGTTTGAAACTTTCTCGTAAAAACTGGTGATTGTTATTTATTACAGCAGTTCTTTTTATATTCTTTGTAGAATTACTTTGAGTAAGTCCCTTTCACAGTTTGTGTTTGTTCTCATCGTAATCACTCCTCCTTCAGACCCTCCTCAGCTCTTCCTTCCGAGCTATTCCTCAAACAATGGTATTTTGGTGATTAAATTATTTATTTAATAGCTACTCATAGGTATTGGTTCTTGTACTCGCTCGTATGTCGTATGACGCTTTTTATGTTAACAAAAATTGGGATACAATTTCATTCTGAGCGGCAACGCCACTCTTTTATCAGCTGACAAGAGTAATTTTATGCTGCATGCGTTGATAACATGGTCTTATCTCACTAAGATAATGTGCCTCAACTGCCAGATTAACAAGGTTTTAATTTTTAGGGTATTACAACTGTGTGGTAAAGATGTTTTTATGAGATCCGTATAACGTTTTTCTCTCTAGCATTTTAAATGCAGCCTATTCAAAATCTGTATTTGTACATAGGCTTACTGTATAAATAATTTGCTTATTTTTGTAATATTTACTATACAAAAATACTACCCATTATTTTTTATACTTTTGATTGCAATTTCATATTTTAAATTTATTTTTGTATATGTTCAGTAGAAATGTAATCCAATTAAGATTTTTACAAATGATATATTTAAAAAAAATATTGAGTTTTACAAAATTTATCATGGTTTCCCATTATATTATTTTTAAATTGTAGGACAAAATAACGATTTTCTATTTACAAGTGAACATGACGTTTTACAAACAGAAGCTTGTATTTTAAAAACTACCGCTACAACGTCGTGTACATTGATGATTTCTCCATTTCCTGAAAATCTTTGATTAGCTATTACAGCGGAAATTGTCGGTCCCTGGAGTCGGGGCCGCCCGCCTCTGGCGACATTTCACAAACAAGAAATCACGCCTCTGGCGTTTTAATGACAAACATCATCAATATGTTTTGCTGTTTTTTAGCAGAAGTGAATTAATTTCAAGAAAAACAACTCCAGGCTTATGTTGAAAACGAATTCCTCTTCCTTTCTTTCAATTCGTCTAGATTAATTGCATTACAAAATTTGATCTTAATTAGTGCACCTTTCACACCGAGTGCGCTGTAGTTAAAAACGTTTTGAAGTGTAGCATGTCTCGTAAAACTGTTATTACTATATCAAGAAAAAAAGACAAATTATATTTGTGATGTTTTTTTGTTTTCTATTGTATTACCACCTGGTTTTAATGGATACGCAAAATTGTCAACCAAGCAAAAACAAAAAAATGCTGGTAAGTAAGCACAACAAGATCAGTTCAGTATAAAGTGTGCTTTGAATTCATTTTAGACCCTAATAACACAAAGGAGGAAATGTTGAGAGGAAATTGGTGGTGAAGCCGAAGACGAACTGGAGGTGTTCCAGATTCCAGATTACCTTAGATCAGTTTATTCGTATTCTCTGTTCCGTATTTGCTGTCCTTTATTTAAAGTTTTGTGATTTCCTTTTTTCTGGAACAAGATCTTTGATGATTGATCATTTGAAATTATTGTTCCGATATTCAAAGCTTGCTGAAGACTCGATTATATTATGCAGTTGTTTCTTTAAATTTGACAAAGAGTGGTTTTGTGGATAAAGATTACCGCTTCGGAAAAAAGGTAATGAAAGCTACTCAGGGTATAAAACGAACCACCCCTAAGTTGTGTCGGTCGACCTTTCCACAGTCATTTTACTTGTTGTAATTTTGGGGAGATTCTTTGGTCACCTTTAACGCGAGAGACTATGGCGAAGCGCAGGAGTGATCGATGCCATAAAAAGTCTGCGTGTAAAAAATTGTTTTTTCGTAGGTAATTCGATCATCGCCCTAATAAGTCGATATTTCTGTTTGCTGGTGTGACATCGGCCACAGGGTTCATGGCGCATTGACATACGTGAAACATATCGATAATGTGTACACGCTAAAATCGAAAGAGTGAATACTCACTCTTTGTGAGTGACTCATTCTCTCTTTGGGGTAGAGAAAATTGAGCCACTCTGAAAGAGTGAAGGTTCACTCTTTGAAAAAGAGTGAACCGTTTTCACTCATGAAAAGACTGGAATATCCCCACTCAATGAAAGAGTGGGTCTTGTTCTTTTCAGAGTGGAATTTAAGTCTTTAAAAGAGTGAAGTTCAAAAGATAGAAATCCTAACAAGTCCTTCAAAAGGTTAGTGACCTCACTAACCTAACCTCTCATTGGCATTTATGAACTACAATTCTGACTCTTTGCCGACACTTGTTGTGGACAAATGGTACCTAAACTTGATGATTGAAACTAAAACCCCTATAAAATGTAACGGCGCAGGCATATTCAATGTATGACACAGAACCTTTGCTGAGATATAAATTGATTTTCCCCTCCACCCTAACCTTGGTTTTACAGACTATTGTTAATCTTTAAATTTCGTTAGCTACCTTAACATTAACCAAGTAAGTGGTTAAAGCGATGTTTTCTGCTTACCTGTGTGTAAACCGGTAATATCCATGTGCATGTAAATCAATGACCAAAATGGTGACTCAGTAGCGTCGTCGCGTCGCCGGAAGCGATCCCTCTTTTCGCTCTTTCTCCCCACCACTTTCAAAAACTCACTCAATTGAGAGTGATTTGTCACTCTTTCCTTATATTTGGTTTCAAAACCATATAATCAATGAGTGAAAATTTCACCTTTTTATGAGAGAAATCATTACTCGACCAAAAGATTGGATATTTTTCACTAATTTAGAGTGAATATTAACTCTTTCGGAGTGAAAACCTATTCACTCCGACAAATAAATGACTTTTCCACTCTTTCGATTTTAGCGTGTAAGTTAAAAAAGTTTCGGCGAATTTGTTTCATAACAGTTTATTTTTTACCGTAAATTTATGTAAGACGACTCACTGACGATGTTAATGAAGAATATTTTATTACTAAATCTTCATAAGACTATTATTAAATTTCAGTTGCTCATTAGATTGTTGCTCCAAACATGTTTACGTGCTAAATTTCAATGCATAGTTTTTCGTGGTTCAGGGAAGGAGGGGATCATGCGTATTCACCACTTATGTAATAGGAAATGATTTTATTACCTTGAAAGGTACAAAGAGGCATGTTTAAACAATGTTGTATCTGCTGTGAAAAATTATAATTGTTAAACTGTTTTATCATTACCGAAATTTTAGAAAACTAGTTAAGACTATCACAGTTGCACACGGTACGTAACGTGTCCTTGCGAGATAAGAGATAACGGGAGCAGAGATTTGGTTTATGAGGCTTATAAGACTTACAGGAACCCCTAACATAACCTATCCCCACGTCTAGTCCTGAAGATAATTTTGATCTGAAATCTCTTTCAAATTTGAGTGTAAAAACCTTTACTAATAAGGGTGTCCAATAACTAAAACGATTCAGAATATCAATTTATATATCAATGCGAGAAAGAATAACTTTGCAACTGAATATTACAAGAACTTATGGAATTCAGATATAGTTTAGTTACAACTAGAAATTTAATTAAAGATTAGCAATGTTGTTTAACCATATAAATTAAATTAAATTCTTAAAACAGATACCGTAGCTTATGTAACTGCTACAGTTAATTACCTCGGTGTAGGCCACCGAACTAATCAGGAACAAATAACAGCTAATCATGTGCAACTTTCAAGGTTATTGTATATTTTTTATCTCCGCAAGGCTGTTTGTAAAATAAAAACATTGCAAATTATACCCATTTAACATGAATTAAAGTCTTTACAATTCGATGAAGTCAAAATAAAATGAGCTATTCTAAATCGCCTTTCACTCGTAATAACATTGTGTTACGTTAAAAATGTCAGTGTCATATTACTCAGTAGAAAAATAAGCAATTCACACAGCACACGATTATCATTTTATTATTTATATGTAATTTGTACTGATTTCATTTCATCAGTTTAATCGAATGATCAGAATAACTTAGATAATTTCTTCCCTTTTGAATTTAAACACTTTTTTATGGGCAAACTTTTTTAAATTTCCCGTTTATAAGGCACGTGTCAAATGTCAAGGCAGTACTGAAAAAAAGTATTTGAAGTTATGATGTACCGATATCAATGCTGTCAATACCTCTGCGTGAGACAGGCTTCACGTTTGTCCGACCACAAGAACCCCGATGGGGAATATGAAAGTACTCTTAACAGTTAATTGCTCATTATGTAACGACTACTGTTCATTACACAACACTTGTCCTGTAACATTATTTCAGTATTATGTCGTTTTATTCATTCAATCGCGAATTTCCGCTCTCTATAAAAAACTGAAAACAAAATTAAAACCGAAATAAAGATTGGTTGAAGTACATATTCTTTAATAATCAATCTCAGAAGTTTTTCGATGTGAATGTTTTAAATACATTTAGGCCTACAGTAAAAAATTTAATTGAATGCTTTATCAATCGTCATTTTCTCATGTAGATTCGAAACGAGTTTTTGCGGTACTAAAATAATTGTCCACCAGGAGAAAGGGAAAAGTGTAATTTACGTTTGACTTGATTAGCAATAAATGATTTTCCGGGACTTGCTAAATGTAGCCTACTGCCTTTCCTTCTCATCCCCAGGACTCCCCCCCTCAGCGGAAGTTTTCGTTAACATCGCTTCAGTACAAAGAAACGTGCATGTTGATTGATAATGGCGTAACCCACGGTAACTTACCGTGGGCGTAACCAAATTTTCTTACGCTCGGCAAAGAAAGTGCATGAGTTTTTTTCTGTGAAACTGTGAAAATTAGTCGAAAATGTGTTATAGTAAACCGTTCAACCATTTCTTAAAAAGATTAGGACTATACTCAACTTCAACGGAATATGAACTTACATTTACAAGAGTAAAATCAGGTTCATGGGTATAACGATTGCATGCAAGTGTTCTTTTTGTTGAATAATTAATTGTTTCATAAGTTTTTTAATTTATAACGACTTTTATTTTACTTTATACTGCTTTTATAATCCAAGGTAAAACTACTCCTCTATCACCGCGGACCTTTCAACAAAGTTTATTCATGAAACTTAGTTTTAACCGTGTATTTCTTGTAATAACCTTTGATAAGTAATAAATTAGATCTTTTATGTAATCTTTTGAAATACAATATAATTGTTTTTTTCCAATTAATAGAACTGGACTCATCGTTTTTCTGAGTAATTCTAGTTCCAAGTTCAAACAAGTTTACACAACAACCAGAAAATGTTATTGGTTTCGGTTTCGCAACGTTGAACACACGCGCAGGTTTTTTTAAATAGAATGTCGGTATACGACATAGATTTCCAAAAAAATATTATTCTTTAAAATTGGTCGTTTTTTCAGAAATCAGAAATGGTAGTATTTACTGCAAACTGGACACATAGTGTTACTGAGTAATTCTAGTTCTTAGTTAAAACAAGTTTACACAACATGCAGACAATTTTAGTGGTTTCTGTTTCTCAACATTGAGTACAAGTGCAAGTTTATGAAATAGAATGTCGGTATACGGCACAGATTTCCAAAAATTATTAGTGTACATAAAATTGGAAATTATGTCAGGAATCAGAAACGGTAATATTTACAGCAAACTGGACACATAGGGTTTCTGAGTAATTCTAGTTCTTAGTTAAACAAGTTTACACAACATCCAGAAAATGATAGTGGTTTCGGTTTCGCAACATCGAGTACACGCCAGTACACGCGCAAGTTTATTAAATAGAATGTCGGGATACGACACAGATTTCCAAAAATGGTTAGTGTTTAAAATTGGAAGTTATGTCAGGAGTCAGAAATTGTATTATTTACAGCAAACAAGTTATGAGACCTACGACAATTCTTTATAAATCGTTGGGCAATATGTTATGAAAGCTGTAAAGCTGTCAAGCTCGGAGCGCGTTCGCCAGAACCGACGCCGACGGACCGACAACCTGTCAATGATCATCAGCTTTGAAACATGAACTTTGGAGGCCGAACCTCGACCTTGGGCGAGATTATATGGTTTTGGCCGTCTGTGCAGACCATTCTTCGTCACGATGTGCCCGTGAGGATAGACTTTATCTTAAATTCCGATATCGCAAGGAAGGTTGTCGTATAAAGTTAGTTTTCAATATTCAGTGCCCTCTTCAATGGACGTGCCAGCCATGAGCATGCGTAATCATGCAGGAAACTGAAAAAAGAGTTGGGTAAATTTAAAGTTAATCGTATAAAGTAATTCAGAAGGTTTATTATTAGGCTACTGTATTATTTTTTTTTATTCAAACCTAAAATACATTTATGGCTAGTATTAGCCGCTATTGGCCCAGAAACACGTTTTGCGCCAAACGCCATAAAATTGTAATGATCGCAATGGACCCAATCGTCATATTGAACATAAAATCAATCATTTGCCAACGCAAATGAACAAAACTAGGGTTTCTACCTCTCAATAAAAATATAAATTCTTTGATGAAATTGTTATTTTTAAGAGTGATTTAAAATTGTGATCGATGTGGTAAAATAAGGCCTGCAATGTCCTGGTGACCTTACTGATCGCTGCTATGTTTTGTTCATTAGGACCAAACAACAAAAACAATATCCCTCCCTGGGTATAGATACCTAATATTTCCCCCTAAAACATCCCCTAATACCGCTAATATTCCTGTAACTTTGGAATATTATTAGAAACAATAAGCTTTGTTGTTGAAATATGACAAAGAGATATTTGAAGTGGTCATTCCTTAAAATCGCTCTAAAATTCATCACAAGAGAAAATTCATTTGTCTGCCTGCGGGTTGATGAATTAATAAAAAAGTGGTTAAATTATTCGAATTTTTGCGCGATCCTCTTTTGACTATAAAAAAATCGCTTCGGGAAATAAATATAACTAACCTCCTGAAATTCCCATATTGAGGTGCCAAAGGAAATTGGACAGGGAATAAGACCGTACAACTGGGTTAAGTGGTTATATGGGCCGTATCCGCTCCCTGACTCCGTGCTGATGGATATCGATGTCATTCAATTCCCTCTCTCAATCAATACTCAATACATGCTATTTCCGTCCGTTAAAATTAATGTTTTAATTTACTTTACAAGATTCCGTTCATTCAACAAAGATAAGCGTTAACATCCCAGAATATACATTTTGGTAATTATAAATAGTCCGCATATTGTTTTTTCTTTTAACAATAGCGTGGTATACATGTATTCTCACGATTTCCTTCTTTTCCTTTTGAAGCCCAGCAGTGTATTAGCTTAAGTGGTTCTAGATAGGCCCTGTGCTACCTCCGCCCTCACTTGGGTTAATTGAAAGCCGAACCTCCCCCTGAATCCGATGATTGCCTATCAAACCAATTACGCTCCGGATCCTGGCTAATTATTAAGGCGATATTGTTGGGTCTTCAATAAACCGAAAACGGTGTCTGGTTTTGCGATCGAAAACCAATAATATCCAAGCAATTTAATCAAATTGCACACTCATAGTTTATGGAATTGAATTAGGCTCAGTGGAATGTGTTTACTTAAATTTGTTTTTGGCGGAGCAAAAATATATTCCAAAGATATGGTTGCTTTAAAAAAGTATACTTTTCGGAATTATTTAGGATGTTAATGACTTTATAATTTCCCTGATAATGGTTGGTTTGTAACTTTTTGTATCCTATTTTCAGCAAATTCCTTCGCACTCTGTTAAAGATTTATTTAATTTAATTTGCCAAGTGATCAAAAATAGCAATGGATTATATTTCAAGTTTAGAATAACTTTCTTTTTATAAATAAAGAGTTTTAACTAGAGGGGCGATTTGATTGAAACCTGAGGTAAGCCTACCCACAGTCACAGTGAGGTAGACAGCGGCTGTCGGAGTTGCAACTCGGGGCTTCTGTGGTAAACATTCTAATGCGGCCAATGCTCTCTTCCTCTGCTATATTTTAATTCTGTATTTTACCCTCGAAAATTGCTCACTTTGGATTTTTTCACAAGACACGAAATTTGTATTGTATTTTTATTGTTATTTGTATTAGGCCTACATATATGTTAATATTTCAGATTCTAATATATTTGTCTTTGTTTTAGGTATGTTTCCTCACCGCTGTCACCATTGGCAATCCTTTCCTAACCGAATTACAAGTTAGTAAAGTATATAATATCTATTACATATGAATTAAATTTGGCAATAATTAATCCCCTATAGAAATATCTTGCCTTATTACTGAACTGTTCATCGTTTTTCAAAGAAACATATTGGGTTAGTTTTTCGCTTTCCTAATCGCATCAAAAAACACTTTGCACGGAAAATAGCTCAACATCAGCAGTTCTTGTACTTTGTTGGACAGTTGAATTTGAAAGCTAGTTAATCCCGTCGTCTCGGCCTGTTGCCCGGCTTTTCATCGGGTGAACAATAATTGGGCTCACTTTTAGTTCCGCTTTACCGCCGCAATTTAGTGAATGGCTTTCTTCCGAACCGCTACAGAATCACGGACCATGTGATGTTCCGGCTTTCATCCATTTATTTGCGTGGAGATTTTGGGAAGTTGCTTTCTTCTTCAATTTTGTTAGTGGATTTAAATCAGTTAAGGTTATTCGCAATTGTAGTTGGCGTCGTACAATTGCGAGCTTCGATATTTCTAAGACAGCTTTGGGTTCAACTGTTAATTAATTTCTGTACATCGCTGTGATACTCTAATTCCCTAATTCTCTATCAAAATGCTAAAAAACACACCACTGACAATTTATAATACACACAAACAAAAAATGAAACAAACCAAGCGCGCGTATGGTATTTTCTGTGTTGCAATTTTAGTATTTTTTATACATTTGGGTACATGTTTATGATTGACTTCTGTCAAATCGTTGATTTTATATAGATTTCTGTTTTCATTCCTTCTTTCCATTGATAATGGAAAGAACGATGTTGAAGATAGGAATAGACCTCTGATCTTCACGAAATCTATAATTTAAGATGGATGACGTCCTCGAGAGATGACCAGTATTGAGATTATGAAATGATGAAGTAGGTTTTTGCACTAAAGAATAGTTTGTAAAAACAATTAAGTATTCACAATCAATCGCTCAACATATACATAATCACCAAAACATTTAATTCAATTTTTGTTTACTGCGTGTTCATAGTAATAACTATTTAACGATGGTCTTGATTTATTTGCGATATCGTATAATTATTTCTTTCATAGCACAAATAGTAGAAACAAATCTTCAAAAAAGCCCATCCGTGTCGTATAAATTATGGCCAAGATCACGTTGCCACATAATCCCTATGCAAGGGCGATAGTTTCACTTTTCCGCACATTATAAAATCATGTCTATGTTAGAGACTTGTTAAAAGACGTATTGTAATACCTTTGTTTGTTTAGGGAAAACTGTCTTTTTTAATAGTTAACGAGAATTTTTTCTCATCACAAATACTGTATTATACAGCAGTATAACATACGTCGACAAGGGCAAAAGTGACAGACTCTGTGAAAGCTGTGCCGTCAACCCTCGGGGGAAATGTAATACATTTTCTTCCTCTGTATGTCAAAGGGCGAGTTTGCTCTCATTTAAACCATCCCTCATTATCTAGAACTTTGTCACATTTAGTCTTGCTCAAGTTTTAATAAACCTAGTTTATGCCTGACTGCATTCCACTTAATAAAGTCGTTTTATACTGTGCGTTATTGACAGTCGTCAGGTTAATAAAATTTCACGTTGGAAATTTTTGTGTAAGGATTTTAGTACTTTAAAAATTACACGGGCATAAAGTTTACTGATAAATTATTGTACATTAATTTTCAAATATTTAAAAATTGTTTTGGTTCTCACAAAATCTTATATAGCCTTATATTCATCTTCCACGACGATAAAAATAAAGTAGGCTAAACCAAAATTCCAAAGTGATTCAAACGAATTGCCTTTTGAATGACATACACTGTATTTGTGCACTTACACGTATACAATTAGGAAAAAAGCTTGCTTTATTTAATCCAAAGACCCTTAAAACAAACATTTATTTTGTTGCTTTGATGTAAAAAGTAATCGTAAATGTATACGGCTAATGCATTTTTTAATACATTATTTTTGGTAATGGTATGAGATAACGTTATTTTTAAAATGTTACATGCCTTTGCCATTAGATGATGCTAACTGTTTTTATTAATCAACTTAATGTTGTTGGTAATGATAATGTTAAACCACACTCGCAATTAATCAAAACAAATTTAATCTCTTCAATGTTTCTTGTTAATCCAAAGTTCTCCAACTTCTGAAATCAAACTAGGATTACTCAGCTTGTCAGCTGTAGTAAATGTTTGCGTTCACGGAGATGAACAAGCACTAAGATAAGTTTTACATGAATCATAGACGTTTCGACCGAGATGAATTTCGATTTGTGAGATAAACCTTTATCTTAACTGGTTATTGATGCAACTACTAAAACAGTAATCATCCAACAATTTCTTAACTTAACTAATTAATACAAATTATATGGTAAAACTCATTGTTTTTGCTTTGAATATTGCTTTTAGTTTATTTGAAGACTATTTTAATGGAAGCTATGGCATTAAGGGATTTTCAAGCCCCGATTTTGTTAATTGAAAGTAATAAATCCGAGCCTTTTACCCCATTCATTAAACGTGAAGTAGCGAGGGGAGTGGGGTATTACGAAGACTTATCCATCTCGGCCCTTGATGGCAGCAAATTGTCTCTCAGCATTTACAGACATTTTACAATCTTAATTTCCTTATCAGCAGCTTTACCTAATGCCGAACACATGAACATTTGAATTACTTTTAAATCTGGGTTTAATAATGAGTTATGTAACAACATAACTCATGAGTAATGTTTGTTTGGACACTCTCCTCGACACTGTTTGGATTACAGAGTGAAATAAACCGTCCGAAACTCGTTGATGTAATTAACAATTTAACAACATAACGAATGAGTTATGTACATGTAACACTGGCAAGTGGCAAGCAAACATTTTGTTCGACAAACCACTCCTACACCGCAGACGTTATTAGATCAGCGATGGTAAAATGATCACCTCGCTTATGAAAGCAGATATACTGTAGCACTGGAGGGAAATTGTGAAGACTTCTATTCAAACGTATGTTTATGTTGAATATTTCTGTACATTGCTGCCAAACAATTTTAACCACCTAAAAAACACAAAACAAACACCCTAAGTTTATGAAAACTTGACACCTGTGGCTTCCTATTTGAAAATATACTTTTTAGTTTGTCCATTATTTTCAAAATTTCGAGTTAGTAGGTTTATACCGAGGATGTTTAATTAAACTCCGACTAAGTTAATCTGTCAGCAGAAACACTATCCAGATCAATCTCAAAGGGGTGTCGCGCTCCCTCAAATTTATATTAGTATTTTAGCTTATGGGGTTCGAAGCTTTGGAGATATATCCCTCCTTTTACCTTTGCACCTTGATACCCATCTGCGATCGATGCAGGCTTAATTAAAATAATTATCGTGCAGTTTTTTAATAAAACTAATTTTGTTCCATTAGACGCTAGCCCCTCCTGTGTCACACAAAAACATCTCGCCTTCTTTCGTGAAGTAACATTTAAATAACCTCATTCTGTATATAATAAAAAACCAACTGCATTTGTTTAAAATTGCTATTTGCGGGAGGACATCTTGAATTTAAATGAATGAGTTTCGGACAGTTTTTGTTAACTCTGTACTCCAAACAGTGCCCGCGACAGGACCACACAGTCAGTGGGGCTCTGGCTCAGGATCGCAATATTATCCGCCGGTCGTTACTTCCAATTAGACTTGATGAGTAAATAATGAGTTTCCAACGCGTTGCAAACCAATTCTCAAGGCGTTTCCTCGTCATTGATGGGGTTTCGCACAGGCAAAAAGAAAAACATTCGAAGATTTCAGAAATAATTTTGTAAAAAAGGAGAAAAAATATTGAGAGTTTGATGTTATAAGTAAACTTGATGAAAAATACTTCCAAAACCTTATAAATTAGGTTATATTTGCTGTTTTCTTTAACAATAATTTGCTGTCTAAATTTATATATTGATGGTGTGGTGTATATTTTTTATTATCATAATATTTGTTGTATTACTCTATTTTCCTTATTATCTTCCTTGAATTTTCCGTTCTTTTACTAAGTTTTTTATATTGTAATTAACGTTAAAGGCTAGGTTTTTACCTTAATAAATAAGAACTTGTACCGCGCACAGGCTTCTTCGAGGCCTATGCGGTACAATTTACGTACTTAAACCTGTAAAAATTGTATGCGAAAAAAGTTTAATAAAAATAATTTAATGAATAAAGTTTTTTGTTTTATTTAAACAATTATTACTGAAACAGAATAAATTATTGATACTAATTTTTGATTGTCGATCAAATTCATCATTACGTCAGTAGGTTCGTTAATTAAAAAAACCGCATAAAATAAGTTCTCATATATGACACTTCTGGCAAATAGAATATCCTCAGTTTTGTGTCATCTATGTAAAAAAGAGTTGGTCAATTCATAGGTTTTTTGAATATATTGTTAGGAATCCGTAGAGTTGCATTGGCAATGTCACAGTGACATTTCTGCGCCAACAGACGGGGACATGTCACCACCAAATATACAGATCTAGGTCGCCTTGTGCTCATCTTCACTACAAATCCCCAGCCCCATGAAAGTAATGTATCTTCGGTTCTAAACTGGCCACCGTTCCAGTACTGCGAAATGAACCATTGTGCGGCATTAATACCATCAAAAGAATATACCTATAAGATTCAAGTTAGTATTCTCAAACAATTTTTTCTATTGATTGATTTTTAATTGAACTCTTTTTCCTCCGGTTGGAATATCTATACATAGTTCTTTTAGGAATGGTCCAAATTTTTGCTTCTCATTTTCTCTCCTGCTTATATAACTGTACAAATTATTTTTTTGCCGCTCATACAATTCAGGAGTGATTAGTTCTTTTGATAGTCTTCGGAATTTATAAAGTTGATCTATGTCTTTGGCATGAAATCCTTAAAATTGTTAAAGAGTAATTGTGCTTCTTTATATCATAATGGGCACTGTAAGTAGGTAATTTTCCGCAAAAGTTGTAAGCTTCAGTTCACACCTTGCAATCAACCGCTGATCGTTCACTGAACTCCAGTATTTGGCATGGTAAAAGATTGCGTTTGAAATCAATACACTCTCGGCTATCCACTGTCAGATATGATGGAAGACAGGACTTCTGGCAATGTACGAGTGTATTGCTGTTGGTCTTGTGTGTTTGTCTGTTGTGACGGCACTCCAAACAGTTAGACCGCAGCGCTGTCCTCTCCATCGGTAGGAACCTCTTGTATTTTGTATCTGTATTACAACCAAATGCTTGACTGGTTGCTTACTTCCTATAATTCGTGTTCCTCTGTTTTATAACTCTGTTTTAAAACTATATTCTTTTGTTTTATTGTTCTGTTAACAAACTATATCAAAACAAATTGATAGTTTCTTTTCTTTTTCGGATGTTCAATTGGTTTTATTCATTAGACTAACATGGTTTTGTGACATTATCGCTTAATCCAATAGTTCGTTTGAATTATTTTGTACAATACCGAACAATGAATAATGATTTCACATTTAGTCGTCTTAAGGCTGCTAGACACTTTTGATTGTCCAATGAACAGAATTTTTTTACTTAGTTTCAGCCTTGTTGACCACGAAAACAGAAAGTCAGTGTTAGTATAGCTTACAGAAATGTTGCTATACAGAAAGTATAGCTTTAAAAAATTCTAGCAATAATATGTTCAAATCCCCCCGACCAATTAGATCCGTTACATCGCGTGCAGTATTTATGTGTTTGTTTTCATCTGTAACTCCCCCAGTGGATCGTTCAATTGGTCCGTCCAATCAATGTTATTGGTTGATTAAAACGTTTATGTTCTAGTTTTTTCAAGCTAGGCCGACCGGTTCGTTAATGTGACAATCAATTGATTATGTAAAATTTGTGTAATGATTATATTTTTTATTTAACTTGTATTTATTATACAGTTTAAATTTTCAGTTTAGTTTGTTTATCCGTCATACGTGTTTTCTATGCAGTTTCAAATTACTCGTCGCAGTACAGCCATTATGTTTATGGAAGCCTCCCATCATCTATATTGGCCATGTGATCCGCATTGACCTTGTATATAATTTATGTACTATCTCCTCATGTAGTAGGAGATAGCTAACAGGGTGTCTACTGATACTTTAAATCCTGGAAATACTGCAATTATACTGAAATTTTATTTTGATACTGGAAATACTGGAATTTCCAATTTCGTTCTGGAATTTTGATGAAATACAAGTGACGAAATCCCTTAATAATAGTTCTGTCCAATAAGTTCAGATATAAAAAGCTCGACAACACTTGTTTAGCAATGTGTGTTTGCAAACCTAAATTGCCACTTGTAGTTCAATTATCAAACATCCTTAATAAGATTTACAATTTTTTATTTTTGTAAGATTGGAGATGTTCTCAACATTTCCTACATTCATGAATTCATATTTTATATTATTTTTCTTAAATAAATTATGTGACTGTGAAAGACACTCATAATAAACTAAAACTTTTTAATTTGTGATTGCAATTTTGTGAATTATTTGGATAACAGAGTGGGAGGAGTGTAGGGCTACGACGGGACTTGGGATGATATTGTTAAAAATAAAACAAATATGTTTTTTCTTTGACGAGTTATTATGATATTATTTATCTTATTTGTCAATGCTGTAAATCAGCTACTTAATTTTAACAATAAACATTATTCATATTAATAAAAAAATTATTATGATGCTCCTTTGTTAGATGAATAATTGGCGAGTGATACTAGAATTTAGGAAAAAATTGTTCTTGACATACTGGAAATATACTGGATTTTTTAAATCAGATGTCAGTAGACACCCTGGCTAATAATTCGTTTTTTAAATCGAAAGTAAACTTAATATATTGTTGATTGATTTATTAGAGAAACATAGTTTACTTGCGATGCTCTCTGATATACTCTTATAAAATATTTACACTGTCCGAAACAAGACATTTTACCGCACAGAGAGTTGTTGTTGGACTACTTCCGTGCTAGTTCTTTGGAAGCAGTGTACTGTATGTAGAGGGTATCATCGATTACATTCGCAATTTTTTTGGATATTTATTTATTTATAAAGTACCAACGTCGTTTACATATCGTGAAATTGGAGCATACCAATTTCACAATAAATGGAAACAAAATCAAAAAAATAAAAAAGAACGATAAACAAACACAAAAATATGCAGACATAGTATTGCTGTTGATGCTGGAAGATAAGTTAGCAACATACTGATGACTGTCTTCTTACCATGTGACAATAATGATTCATCACGATGAATCATGTTTTTTTCACCAACAGCATTCCCATGGTTTTAATCTGGCAATTCCACAGGTTTACATTTGCTCAGTTTTGTTGTGCGTATGCCATCTTGATCCTCCAGTCTATGAAAGATTTTTGTGGTGTTTAAGATAAGGATATTATATTCCTTGATCCCGCATGAAAATAAATTATTATGTTTGTCATCTCTGATCAGAGGGATATAATTAATTCTCAACATTCTATTGAATATGTTTTGTCTACAGCCCAGGTACAAATTTCATAGGCATGCAGCCATAAGGGGTGTGAGAGTACTCGAGTATCGTGTTTTTTTTTCGAGCCGAGCTTACACTATTCGACGTTTTTAAAAATACTCGACGC
Source organism: Flexamia atlantica (assembly GCA_035578135.1). Taxonomy (NCBI): domain Eukaryota; kingdom Metazoa; phylum Arthropoda; class Insecta; order Hemiptera; family Cicadellidae; genus Flexamia; species Flexamia atlantica. The sequence goes on along the minus strand of JAQJVK010000012.1, from coordinate 17,977,706 downwards.
CGAGCAGTTACTCCCGCTGTTTATTTTAAATCCTTTCTTTAGATTTAATTTAAAAGTTTTTGGAGCTATTACCACCAGTAAACTGATACCTCGTTACTCCTTTCTGCAATATAATGTTTCTTGTTTCTTCTCTTATAGCATTGGTGTTAAAATGTATTTTTATTAGTTAGATTTTTTTACATCCTGATTATATTGAACTGTAGTAGAAGGAAAACTACTATCATGTTACTAAAAAAACTCGACTCGAAAAAATCTCGAAACTGGAGGGAAAATTTCTACACTCGACTTTACTCAACTCCGACTTCAAAAATCACTGCTCGCATACCCCTAGCGGACATGTACATCTACCAGCGGGCATGTCTCCATGTGACAAGTATTTTTCAACTTTACCGAACTTATCTCGATTTTATGCATCCAGTTTTGTAAATTAGGTATTCACCCCGACCTAGGACACGGCGCTGCTCCGGCGCCGACACCGCCGTGGAGCCGGGCGGACATGGAGCGTTGGCGGCGGTCCAGGCTGCTGCACCACCGCTACGTCCTCTCGCAATAACCCTTCATGTATTTTATTACATTTTTAAGTTTTTTTTTGTATTTGTTTGTTTTTCAACGTAAAATATTCAGAAGAGATCTCAAATGCACGGTCTAGAAAAAAGAGTTACCGTGTCTCAAATGCTTCAGTCTATGTATCTGCAAAAATCGTAACTCTACAGCCTTACCGGCATTTGAACCATAGAAATCTTGAACCGAGTTCTAATACGTTAACCTTGAAGTGAATTAATGTAGTCGTAAGGTAATCTAAAACATTCTAAGAAATATGACTGTTTCCTATGGAATGCGATACACTTTTTTTGTAACGTCTAGTTGATGAACATACTGTGATGAAAAGAAGTGCATTTATTTTTATCATTTAATTTCCTGGATGCAGTATTAATGGATAGAACAGTCAGACGCGATCGGGAGCCAATCAACAGGATGAATCGGTTGCAGGTCAGAAACCGCTGCGAAATTTATTATCAGTACCTGGTGGACCGAGCCTTGCTCGGTGTTATTTCATGTTTACCAGTTCATCCAGTTACTATAAAATATCTCAATGTCATAAAATGTATCAATATAAACCTTTTTTATTGCTCCATGGACTCTTCATCCCACCTGCTGTATTTTCCCTTGATAGCTGTAGATTCCAAACAGCTGTTATTATTACTTCATTTGTTTACACTTTCCTTGTTTATTTTCGTTGCTATCACGGCAACCCATAAGGCCAATGTTAAAATTTTACTACTTTAAAATTCGATTTATTACGTTATTAGATTTTCTCTGGCCAAGTAATCTGCGTAAAAGACGTTTTTGAGTCATAAATTACTTATTTCCAGACTTTGAAAGAAATCCTCGGAGCCGTTTTTGAGATAAATGTGCAAGCATACAAGCAAGCACGCACGGCCGGACGATAACATTGCTCATATAAGAGTATAGGATTGTTTATCTTATTCCTTCATTTTTTCGGACTTGCATGGATGGATACGATTTTACATTTTATAAAGTTTTAGAATTATACGTGTTGTAGCAAAACGAATTACATTTAAACTGTTCGGCATTCACTACGATTTTGTGTATGCAGTATTAATGGAGACAGTCAGTCGATCGAGAGCAGTCAAAAAGGATGAATCAGTATAGATTGATTGAAGGATATCTGCAAGGGCCGTTTTAATCACAGAAGACGTGTTGGATTAAAAATGAGTGTTATAAAACGCTCGACCTCTTACTTCAATTAGCCCTGGGGCCCACCGGTTAAGTCTAATTAATGCATACTCAGGCTCCTGGCCGGGGATGGATATTACCGCCACGCGACGTGACTCCTCGTCGACGCCTCGACTTGGCCTGTCATACTAATATTTAATTCTGTTATATTTTCATCGCCCCTCCTAGAAAAGATAGAGAGAAAATTTAAATCCAGTGGTAGTTTCATTTGCATTTCAATTGCGTAACGACATACAGCACTAAAATAAATCAAAAGAGGAATTCCTAATTTATTTACACTACTAAGAGAAAATCTACAAAAAATATTGAAATTTAGTTATTTTTTGTTACTTAACATACATTTTATTACAACGGCAGTAGGGCCTAATTTAATTGGAATAATATTTCTTGAGTGAGATATATTGCGCCTCATTGGTTGTAAGTACAAAGGCTCCATATTTTAGATTAATTCTAAAAACATTTCCTTCGTTTTAAATATTTTTTGAGTTTCTGTACTTAAATTAATAAGCCAAGAATTATAACATCAAAAAATGTCCTAGGAATTGAAGTTGAAAAAGCGTCCAGAGTGTCCAAACCGAGAAATTCCAGAGTGTCTTTGCAGGGGATAAAAACATGCGTTGATATTTTCCGAATTTAATAAACAAACATAATCCAGTATATGTTAAAGTTTAGTTAATAAGTAAAAAAATGGTTCCATGTACTGTGTCCACGAGGCCCTGGACGAGCGGGAGGCGAGCGGTGCGATGCGGATTCAGCTCGGCGTAAACACTCTCCCACTTGAGTCAATTAACGATAATCGCCCGTGATGGAAAAACATAGCGCGAGGCCCGGAACTGAGGAATTGGCGTATCCTCTCCCCCTCGCCCCCCGGCTGCCGTCTCCACGGCTACATAATCGATCTTAAAATTCGATTGTCCAATTTTATCTCGGTTCCACAAGTAATCGAAATTGTGACAGTTTTAAATTCGACATGGCCTGCGTGATAACGATACCAAAGCACCATGATTGTACTTTAGTTTTTAAAATGGCCGATCTTTTATAATCCTGAATGACTTAGAACGTAGATTTTTAGATTGTTTTTATTGTTTTTTAACACGTTGTTACAAAATTTAGATGTACTTTTTGTTTTAACCTATGCGTAAAGGAAACAAATTCAATATTTTATTGACTCGGCAGATGTAATATAATGTTAATGAATGAATGAATGAATGAATGAATGAATAATTTATTTCCAAAAAATAATTACAATATACAATAATACATATTACAAAAATAAAGATTGGAAATTAGTCCCCAAATGGGCTTTCGCCTGTGTTTGGGGACGAGTCGTAATCAATGTTAATCAATACACGTATGATCCTCAAAATAGAGTTATATAACAGCTTAACAGTAGTTTCAGTAACTGGTTATTTCCGATAGGGCTGTAAAATAAAGTAAAAATATATTAATTAAAAATACAGACTACAGTACATTTAGTTATCGTGCATGAATGATAGAATTGAATCATCCGCAAGGAAGGTTATCAGTTGTAAAAAGCAATTTAATTTAATTTATTATAGCGGTGAAGACGAAAAACGAAGTTTAGCCTCCCTCCCCTCCTCTAAACGTAACCAAAACAGTCAACCTAATCGCTCTTAATTTGATTTCGCCCTTGGGATTATCCGAAGCAATATAGAACGTCATGGGCGGCTTAGCTCCAGCTAAGTAGCTTGGAAATACTCCGAGGCTGTCTCGAGTTTGTAGAAGAGCTCAGTGTTTTGGATACGCAATTTTTTGTCGAAGGATTGTTTTTGTATATATTATGAACATTATTATATATCTAAAGCTACAGCTCCGTTCGTTAACTTGCCCTAGCTTTTAAACTCATATACAGTAAAACAATGTGTCCAAGTTGGGAATAAACGCTGCAGTTTTATACTTCAGGATAATTTCTTTATTCACTTACGACGTGCGAAAATCTTATTTATATTCTTGGATGGTGGTCGTATTTCTTTCAATTGTTATAATGTTTACATACAAATATTTGAAAAAAAACTTTCGGTGTTTAATCTGGAATATCAATTACGGAGTGCGTTCTCAGATTATCGTCTGAAACATGCAAATTTGCGTGTGTTGACGCACTTAATTATTTACAATTATATTAATGTAGGTTTTGCAATGTTGAGAACAAAAAGTAAAATGCGTAATTCAAAATACCATAGGCCTACAGACGCCGATCCTTGAATAAAATTTAGTTCACTGAACCCTTCTTTAAATTGGCTGAATTGAAAGAAATTGGCCTGGAAGGTAGGCGATTCCTGTCTCCGCGTTGAATTACGGGCCTTAATACGCGTCACTGGGCAGGTATTATTATGTTCGGTAAACTTGCTCACCAAGTGACTTTTAAAAAATAGTCGGAACCTGTGTAATTTGGGAAAATGTGGACAGTGCGTTCTTCAATTCTATTTATTTTTATTGAATCTCATATATTCGAACAGTTTCTCAATATAAACTGTATTATCAATGAGGAATTCATCTTCGAAATCCTGATATTCTACGATCTTGATATAGTGAAAGAATTATATTTAAGTACTGTATAAACATTACTTTAAAATCGTATTCAGTTTTCTGACGACATTTATTTAACTATCTAGATTTTTCATTTCCCGATTACGTGATTTAAATCCTCAGATTTTATGCTTTAACTCATCTACAACCATGTAGTGTAAGGTGCGCTGCCTTCACAGGAATAACGATTACTCGTGGACGGACTTTGTCAACAAGTTGGACCGATCGTGTTATGGATGTAAACCATTTTAAACCAACGTAAACTGGTTCGTATAACAGCTAGCAAAATATTTACGAATTTTATCTATTAACGCACACATAACTGACAGATAACATGGACGGCTGAACTGTCAGGTGGAGCCATCGACGACTTGTTTGATGTCAACAGATCGCTGACAGCGGCGCGATAACACTGCTCGGTGGGTGTTTGCTTTGATATCATCACACTCGCTGATTCAGCTGCTGCCGCGCCGTTGTTTATACAAGGCACTAGTATAATTGAATTTATAAAAAACAACATAAACAAATCTTCATGTTTGCGATTTACTATTTTGGTATTCAACGGCAAATTGTTTTAAAATGTAAGTGGTTTTGTTTTTGTAAACTATGTTTATCTGAATTCCGTTCGTATTAGTCCAGTCAAAACTGGCAACGGAATTTTTTACAGCTGGGGCCATTTATTTAAGTTTTTTTTACTGGACTATACACCGTATTCAAACTGTAATTTTCTATTAAGAAATAATGTAGCGGCGTAATTTTGGAATTCTGGAAACGAGATTAAATCTGTTTGATGCATAGTTTTTTCCTACTAACAAAATTAGCAGTGACACGTTGCTGACATGCTCTGATGTACAATATTTGAAGAATTACAGTAGACGTTAATGCTCAGAACTTGGAATAAATTAACGATAGAGAAATATCTGCAGCAAATAATTCCCACGGTCGGGTCGTTGGCTGGCCTAGTGACGGGAGTGTGTCAGTGTGGTGTGTTAGTCTCTTTACCCGTGTTTCCGCACATGTACGGGCTCCCACGTCATCCTGTGCATCCCCCGCCCCCGCCGCCGCCCCCGCCCCCGCCCCCGCTCGGGCGGATGGTAGCAAAATTTATGTTCTCATATGAACGGTTATTGTGTAAAGTGCCCGAGAGGTCGGTGTCTCCGGTCAACAGGTTAACGACTTCATAACTCTTTATTTATGAGGCGTAAACGTCAGTTTTCAGTGAAATCGTAATAAACAAGTTTTTACGACGGATTTTGTTTGATAGAGGATACTCGAAGGGGGGATTAACGCTTTATGAATGGGGTTTAAGAAAAATCCCGGAAATCGCAGTGCTGATGACATTGTGAACTAAATCAAGGACGCAAACCCCCTATGACACGGAAGGTATGGTACTTACTCTAAATGCATAAATTCATTTTTAAGTGCATAAACGTGTAACATATGTTTTTTTTGTCATTGAATACTTCAATCTACCGAATTTTAACGTACTAGTGGCTTGAAGGGGCTAAAAGACCCTATCATAATAGGACGATAATTAAATTTCACCAATCCTTCTTTATGTCTTGTGTCATTAATGAATTCCTTACATTTGCTTATAACTTGATACAAATTTGTTATTGTTTTTATTTTATATTTTATCTTTATCAGATGACAGAAAAAACAACGTATATTTACCCACTTTTTACAACCCACTTTTTTCACTCACATGTGTCTCTACTCAATTCCACATTCACCTTTTAGTACAGGCCTTAAAGGACGATGCAATTGAATTACCTAGGTTGGGTGTATTTGATTACTAACATCCATAACATACCATGATCAAATTATCAGCTAATCATAACATAATTTGGCTAGTACAACTTAAATTGCCATTTGAAAAACATGGCTTATCGAAATTTCACTGAAAGGTGAATGTGGCTAATGTTTATTCTACGAAAAGTAGCATGTGATAAAAGCCACATATGATTACATTTATTAGTTTACATTTTGTTGTTATTCCATCACCAACAAGGCTATTTATAAAACCCATGTTATTTTTTTACAATTTTAAATTCAATCGTTTACATGTCAAAAAGACCTATATAAATTTCAATGGGATTGTGCACATCTGCAGTAAAATGCAGTTCTTCGGTGTGCCCAGATTTCTGCTACGTTGCACAGAGGCTGAGAAAAAGGGATTACAAAAATGCTTGCCTAATGATATAGAATATAGATAGATAAATAACATTATTTATTGAATGTTCCCTTCTCGAACGAGAAAGATTGACATATTTTGTATTATTCAAAATCAAACGTGATTATTCTCAAGTAAATAGAGGTTTACTCGTGAAACAAACTAGACCGTATTTACGAATACCTATTCTTTTTTTCCTTCGAAGTACAAAAACAAGCAAAAGTAAAAGTTATATTAAGGTTTATTAGGAACGGTTGAATGAACCGTAACGTAATTTAACAATAATGTTGCTCACACAACTCGTAAATCTAAAAGGAAATGACGTGCAAAACAAGCGCCTGAGGTCCGCATCCCGTTTGTTGATGTAACGCGGAAGACGAACATAAATCACCATCAGAGGGACCAATCGTGGGCTATCAACGTCCTCGGTGTCTCAGTCTCAGTCCGAGGGATGTGGTTGATGACCTAATCCGCACTTCTAATTCACAATTTTTTTTTATCAAAGCAAAGGTTTTGTAAACTATCCAAACAGTAACTTTATCAATAGTTATACATGTTTAATTATTCCGTCATTCTGAATGTTCACGGATGATGGACAGAGAACGGATCCTCAGTATTACTATTTTACTTTATATCTTAAGAATTGTCCGTTCTCTTGTTGCCTTATTCAATCATTTGTCAAAACCATATTCTATTCATATCTGAGTTGAATCATTCCTTTGCTATATTCTATGACTTTAAATATCTCAACCGTGTTAATGAGACGTTTGCCTGTCCAAATGTCTGTGACGCCTTTCTGAAATAAATAACCGAGACATTCTACTCGTCGCCGGAAAGAGTTTTAGTGTGAATGAATTCCAGTTTGTGCTCAAGGGACAGCGCGGCGGAAAAGAGAACAACGATCTACTTCCAAGCACGTGTTGGCTTTACTAAGTATCCAGTTTTCAGACTAAAATGTCCCATCTCGAAGCTTTGGATTCAACAAAACTGTGTGCTTGGATATTATACAGGGTGTCCCGAAATTATGGTAAAATGTTTTAGTATATGATAGTACAGGTAAAAATAAGAAAAAAAGTTCATAAACATAGGTCCAAAAGTGCTTCGTTTTCCGTCTATGTGTCTGTTTGTGATTTTTACATATTTAATCATATCTCATGAACCTCTTAACGTATAAACTTCAAACTTGGTACATGGATGACCAATATTAAAACCTATTTTTTTATGAAGTATCAAATTTCTACTTTTTGCCATTTCAAAATGGCGACTGTTATTTGTTTTCAAAGCTAAATATCTCAAAAACCGTAAATTTTAGTAAAAGTATACAAGAGACAAAAAAGTTGTGAAATTTAATCCAATTAACGCTGATATTAAGATTATGATGATCAGATCACTAATAACGGAGAAATTTAAAATTTTCCAAATAAAAACATGGAAATTTCTGACTGTTTGTTCCAAAGGACCATGTTTTTATTCAGAAAAGTTAATATTTCTCCGTTATTAGTAGTCCGATCATCATAATCTTAATATCAACGTTAATTGGATTAAATTTCACAACTTTTTTGTGTCTTGAATAATTTTTCTAAAATTTACGGTTTTTGAGATATTTAGCTTTGAAAACAAAAAACAGTCGCCATTTTGAATTGGTACAAAGTAGAAATTTGATACTACATACAAACATAGGTCTTAATAGTGTTCATCCATGTACCAAGTTTGAAGTTTATACGTTAAGAGGTTCATGAGATATGATTAAATATGTAAAAATCACAAACAGACACACAGACGGAAAACGAAGCACTTTTGGACCTATGTTTATATGAACTTTTTTTCTTATTTTTACCTGTACTATCATATACTAAAATATTTTACCATAATTTCGGGACACCCTGTATACCGTATAAAGCCAATACCTACGGCCTGATATAATCCCTAAAAAAGTCAGTGATGAATTTTTATACGTCGATCTTAACTTAGATAATCAAACGAATATCAGACCTCCTTGATTTAACACTATTATAAACTGAACAATTCCATTGAGTAACTAAATTAATCCATGAAAATATAAAATAATTTGCTTTTTTACTAGCCAGTTTAAAAAAAGTTTAAACAGAAACCGTGGGAAAACGTTTAATAATTATTTTGCCAAATAATGTTTATGACTATAAACAATTTAAATTACCTTTATCGCTGCTTTTTAATATTAATAAAATTTAGTCCGTAAAATTGGATCACCATAGAATGAATAAATCATTAAATAAATGAATGAACGAATGAATGAGAAGAACGAACGAATCATTGAATTCCTAATTGATTAAGGCGAAATAAATATTTATAACTCGATAACGTTTACGACTGCCTGCTGCATTTTTAATCGGAACAGCGCATCATCCGCTTCTTGTTGCTTTAAGAGAAACTGTGATTTCAAAATTTAGTTTGCTTTTTCTTGAATTTTTTATCAGACTTTTACTATTCATGAATTACTTTTTGCATGAATAATTTTTTTAATACATAAGTAAGTACTTAATTTCCACGTTTCTTGGCAATTTAGCAATTTAATCTAAAAATGAATCTCAATCCTTCCATTGCGGTCAGAAATAGTTTTTACACATGCTTGATAATGAATGTGTCATAAACCGTGACATTTCAATGCTTCAGTTTTGAAAATAAATCCTTGATTTTTGTTGGGCAATTTCTGCCACTAAATCAATGTCTTGTGTAATTTTTCGTCAAACTGTAGGGAAATTGATGTTTTCAATACATGGGTTGTGGGGATCAATTAATTAGTTCTTTTTTCACCGTAGGGAGAAAAAGCGTCAGACGGTGTCAAAACCTCAGCTGTTCGGATCTGTAGAGGCCTAATATTTGTCTATCAGCACAAACGTAACGGATAATTAACTGATTGTTTTCAATCGCGGAAATAAAATTAAAAAACTTAAAAGGTAAAAGCTGTACCATTTTTGCTTTGCATTTTAACTAAGTATATTGCGCAGTATATGACGATAAATAGTGTTTATCGCACTTAAGGTATGGCCCAAAATTGGCCTTTCGAAACTCTCATTTTTCGACCTCGGCTTGCGTCTCCGTAATTCATGACCCTGTATTAAAAACGTCTCTTCAGGCCCTATCGATAATATACATACTCTTTCTTGCCTTTCAAATAAAAATGTCCGAGCCATAAATTATTTTGAGATAATTTGGTGTTTTTATTGAGAAATTTACTTCAGTTAGTCATGAAAATTATTGTTTTGGTGACCTTAAAATAAAAAATACAAACATTGCTAGAATAATTCATCATTGCAATCATCGAGATAACATCAGCTATAAATGCCTTTTACTCCACCCAGTAACTGTTTTTGACCGCCGTGTGTCGTGACGCGGCTGTAATTGCGATAACACATGCACGAGAGTCTTTGTCATGCAGGGGATGTTCCATCAATACCCGAGCCTTTGAGGTTGTATACATTTGCATATATATGTTCACCGCCCCGCAGCAGTTGATAATGGCATCCCAACCTCTTGTATCCCTATTTGAAACACAACTGCTAAAACAAGTATTTTAATTTTGGGTCTTTCAATGTCAGTGAACTTTTTTAAGTTAAAAAAGATTATCGAAAGATTGTGACTCTAACGTCGAACTTTAGTTAGTCGGCATAGTTAGTCGCCTTTGGTAATTGGGCCAGTGTCAATCCCTAATACATTTTAAGGTGAAGGTGAGTTTTTAATCAGGATTGAATTGGTGAGCTTAATAGTCAGTTGAACACGTTAAAGCACTGTGATACTGAGATATATCCACTACAGAATTTTGGTATGCAGTGGCTGGTATAGTATGATGTAATATTTCGGTTACGCTTGAACTATTATAGGAAACCTTGTCGACGACGTTGTGACTGGAATTGGACAACATTGAAATAGCTCCACTGTGACTATTGAGCTGTAAAATATAATAACGGACTTTCGGTCATTATCTTTATTATTTATTACTGTTAACATGCAACAGTACATTAACTCGGTGATCATACTTAGACGCTCAAGAAAGGTAAAAAAAATCAATTTTCAATCAAAACGGCATATTTTTATTTTCAATCTAAACGGTAAATTTAATTGATGCAGTATAATATTTTATCAAGTGAAGTTTCAATGTTAGTCAGACAGGTATAATAACAAAGAAAATTAATTTTTTCACACCAGTGTGCTTCTTTAACGTTATTATTTTTTAGATGTTTAAATGGGGTAGCATTTTTGTAGTTAATTTACAAAAATTCTTTTTACTTTTACTTGTATTTTAAACGCAATCTACTTTTACTTATATTTTATAACGCAATCACATTATAACGCCAACGAAGTACATCCAGTTGCAGTTGCCAAGTTTAGTTCAGTAAATTACAATCACTGATATTAATTTTGTTCACCTTCGTGGAAGAGAAACACTGGCAATCTTGATTCACCGTTGTACGAAGTGTAAATCTGAATTCATTGAAAATGTTTCTCTGTTAAATTGGAATTGATGACAGCGTTTCTTGGATGGAAACTACACAAACCAGTAAACCAGAGCTCGTTAGCTCCAAATGATTTAATTCGAGATATATTGTAATTTCCAATTAGTTTTTAGTCCACAATTACTCCGAATTAATTGAGTACTCCGGTTTCTTCTGTTGAATTTATTAAAGAACCAGTTTACACTGTGATTTGCCACAACGCTGCCGTCCCACTAAGATAGTCTTGGCGCGAGTGCAAAATACATAATGTGTCAACTCGAAATAATATATGTTTTTCTTTGTGTTTTGCCTCAAAAATGCAAAAATGGTAAGATTGTACTTTAAAATGTAAAATATTATAACTCTGCAGGGTTATTAACACAATGTAGTGTGTAAAGGTTTTTGGTGTATGAAATCCCAAAACTAATCAACTATAATTTTTGCTACTCAAGTTTTAAGAATCGACATCTGTTTTGGATGTCAATTAAGGGAGGCGTTGTACCCATGTACATATTCGTTTTTTGCCGATCCTAGTTACAATAATTAATATCTTTACTGTAGTCTCCTGAATAACACGAAGTATAAAGAAAAATATGGTTTTAATTTCTTGAAAATCAATCATCATTTTATTGCAGTAGCCGTTAGCATAGTTTCCTCTTCACAGAAAAAAATAGATTTGTTGGAACAACAAAAACATTTGCAGATATACAACCTGCAAATGTTTTTGCTTGGTTTAACAATGTTTTTTGTTCCAGCAAATCTATTATGTTTTTTCCAACAAAAACATTGGCAAACCGTCAAAAAACATTTGCAGGTTGTATATCTGCAAATGTTTTTGTTGTTCAAACAAATCTTCTTTTTCTGTGTTGAAAACACCAAGGAATAATAATTTGTATCTTCTTAAAAACCGAACACTTTTCAAACACACGTTTAATCTCAAATTGTTAACTTGTTGTTAAAATAAACATTTTTAGATAAAATGTTTCACGTGCGTGAGCACGTTCTGGTTTTATGAAATAAAGATCGATATTGTTGCCGGATAATGTTTTCAAGAAATAGCGAAACTAGCATCACTAAAAGACAAAGCAGGTTTTCAACAATTATTTTTAAAATCAACAGTAGTTGATTCAAAGGGAAGTTTCTGTGAGGAGGCCCGATGATAAGAAGTGTGGTCGGCGTTTGATCACGAGTAGTCCCCGCTGAGACTTAGAACCGGAAACAAGATGGCTGCCGTTTCCCGCCAAAATGTGACGTCACCGGAAACAAGATGGCGGCGCCGTTTCCCGCCAAAACACATAACCTCACTTTTTTCCCGCCAAAACACATAACCTCACTTTCGGTTCCCGCTAAAATACATAACCTTACTTTTGTTTCCCGCCAAAATGGCGGACATAACCTATACCCATAGAGTATAACCTCCTCACAGTACATAGAGTGCTATAACATTATGTATGTTGGTCTTGCGTGCCAAAATGGAAAAAACCTATACCCATAGAGTATAACCCCATAGAGTGCTATACGTCACGCTACCCCTATTACATATGTCATAGAGATAGTAATATGTCATATTATTCCCTATAGTGTGTACATAGAGTATTAAAAGTTCCCCTTCCCCCGCCCCCGTCCCCGTCCCCCGCCCCCGATCCCTGTACCGGTGTTGCCAACAGCATAGAGTAAAAAGCATATACTATAACATACTACGTCACGCTACCCCTATTACATACGTACATACTACGTCACGCTACCGTATATTATACATTTATATATGTATAACGGTATATTATAATGGTTTATGGGTGGACATAACCTCACTTTCGGTTCCCGCTAAAATACATAACCTTACTTTTGTTTCCCGCCAAAATGGAAAAACCTATACCCATAGAGTATAACCTCCTTACAGTACATAGAGTGCTATAATATTACGTCACGCTACCTCTATTACATACGTATTTGCATACGTACTTCCTATGTCATGCTACCGTGGCGGTGGTGGTGGCGAAAACAAGCGAGCGAACAACACTGCACTAAACACTACATTGCGTTCAAGACTGACTCACTAGCTATCGACAGGAAGTACGGTATCCTGTTTGGTGGTTTCGCTGACTGATAAGCTATTTGTTCTTGAAAAGACATACGGGAATTATGTCGTCATTGTCCCCGTTCCCCGCTCCCCTGTACCAGTGCTGGCAACTGTAGACAGTGAAAACATTCATATTTATAACACTATATGTTATGTCACGTTATCCCCCTAAAGTGTAGTTAATCACATAGAGAATAAAAAGACATATGGTATGCCGGGTATGTTACATTAGTTCTTTGTAATGTTATATGAAATTCTACTTAAAATTAAATAACTTTGGAATGGGTGTAGCTAAAATGTGGTACTTAGGTACTTCTTCTGCCTTTTCCAAAACCTTACACCCCCCTCTTACCCCACCCACCCCCTCTTTTTCTTCTTTTTCTTCTCAAATTTGACAAAAAATACCTAAAAATGCTGATATCTCGAAAACGGTAAGTCCTATGTCATTTTTGAGGCCAAAAATCACCTACTACGTAGTGTAGGTGCCCCCCAGGCGGTACTGACACATATGACAGGTCTTAACTAGGATGTTGCGGGTTGCATCTTGAAAAATGAAGGGGCAATTATCATGTAAAAACTTAAAATTTAATAACTCAGGAACTACTTGACCGAATTTAATGAAACTTGGTATGTGGGCACTTGTTAACCTTTGCTACAATTTAAATCATACTTATACCCTGTAATGTGGGTGAGTATCTAGATAATTGAAGGGGCTACATTAAAAAATTTAATATCTTAAGAACTAGGTGATGGATATTGATGTAACTTGATGTATAGGTACATGTCAACTTATGCTAAGACTTAAACTGGGTGATGCGGGTTGCATCGACCAAAAATGAAGGGCAAAAAATTAAAATGCTATAGCTCAGAAACTAATTATTGAATTTTAATTAAAACTTGTATATGGGTATATTTGAGTCTCTACTACCTTAGTCTGTACCTTTTTTATCATATATTGAGGTATCAAGTCATTAATTTAAATATTCATGGGAAAATTAACATTTATTGACCATAAAGGAAAATGGATATTTAATAACTAACTTTGCTCTTGTAGCTTTTAATGGTTGTCCTTTCGATTTGTGTAGTCAGTTTACTAGCATTGACATGTGTAGTTGTTCCTTTGATTTAAGTAGTTAGCTTATTAACATGTATAGTTGTTCTTTTGGATTGTGTAGTCACCTCCTTGTATTAACATGTACAGTTGTTTTTTTGACTTGTGTAGTCACCGATTTCTGTACGGTACGTACTACCTCATATACCTGTTACCATTAGCTCAGTTCGTCATTCTGCTCTAGACTTCTGTTCAGTGTAGACATTCTTTGCTCTGCTCCTGATATTGAGATAATATACTAACTTTTGAATTGCATAAATTTAAGTATATTTTTAAATCTGACTTTTTACAATCTTTGGTTGGTGTATTTGCCTGATTTTATTAATAGCTGTATTTGTTTTTATTAACTTTAAATAATGCAGTCTGTCTGGAGTTCTCCAACTAAGGAACCAATTGTCTTTATTGGCGAAGAACAAACCTATAATCGAAAATTTAGACTGTATGGTCTTAGTACTACTTTTAAGTTTACTAAGCCTCCTAAAGGCGTGAGTGAGTTTGACTGGATACGTAAAGGGCTTGATAAAATAGTTGAAAGGGAGAAATCTAAAGCTTCTCCTACAGACTATCTTGGCTTTAAACTAATGTCTATCAATTTGAAAAGTAAGGAACCGGGGTATACTAACATGCGGCTAGCCTCTGAAGTAACTAGTAATGATATTTGGCAGATTTTTGGGGGAATACTTCAAAGTAACTCTGGAAACATTACTTCATCAGATACTTTTAGAGTAGATGTTTCAAGGGTAAATGTCCCTGTAGGAAAAGGTAGAGTAAGACCTGGACTCTATAATACTTTTAAGGAAGAGTGTAAGGCAAGGCGTGGTATAGTTGTCATTAATAACAGAGATAACCTATGTCTCCCTAGAGCTATAGTGGTAGGCAAGGCTTATGCTAAAAATGATCCCCAAATCTATGCTATTCGCTTAGACCAAGGATTGAGGCAGACTTTAAGAGCTAAGAAACTTATGGCTAAGTCTCAAGTTGAAATACCAGAGGGAGGAGCTGGTATCCCTGAGCTTGAAAAATTTCAGAACCATCTTAAAAAGTATAGAATAATAGTTTATAATTATGATAGTAAAGGTAGAGAAGTATATTTTGCCGGTGGAAATGATGATGCAAAATTTAAAATTAACCTATTGTTTCATGATGGTCACTATAATGTAATTACTAATTTAACTGCTGCGTTTGTTTGCAAATATTTTTGTGAAGCTTGTCATTTTCCCTATGACCATAAGGGTGCGCATAGGTGTACAAATTGCTGTTCTTCCTGTCATTCTATTTCCCCTCCTTGTAAGCTTGAACATGGAGGCATAACATGCCGGTTTTGCAAACGTTTTTTCAGAAATGAACGGTGTTTTATAGCTCACCAAGGGCAGATTTGTAAGACTATACAGCTTTGCCAACATTGTAAAAAGCTAGTTTTCCCGACTAAACGTAAAGATGTTCATGTTTGTGGAGAGGTTTATTGTAAGCCATGTGGTGCCTTTAAAGATCCCAAACATCAGTGTTATATACAAGTTGACCGGAGAAGTCCAAAGAACCGAGACTTTCTCTTTATTTTCTTTGATTTTGAAACAAGACAGGATGAGACTTTGGCCTCAGATCCTAGTAAAAATGTTCACAAGGTTAACTTATGTGTGTCTCAACAGTATTGTTTTAAGTGTATCAATGGAGGAGAGTGTGAAACTTGCTCAGAGAGACAAAAAGTATTTGAAAAAGACCCTGTTAAGGAGTTTATGAACTATGTAATGACAGTGAGGAAACAGTTTAAACATGTTTGTGTAATTGCCCATAATGGACAGGGCTTTGACTTCCAGTTTATTTTAAAGTATATCATAGAAGAAACCAAGTTTACACCAAACATCACTCCCCGGGGAACAAAATTGATACTAATTGAAGTAGATAACGTAAGGTTTGTTGATTCATTGAGTTATTTTCCTATGTCTCTTTCTGCTCTCCCTAAAGCTTTTGACCTACCTCCAGAGAAAAAGAAGGGTTACTTTCCTCATTTGTTTAACACACTGGCAAATCAAAATTATGTTGGCCCTATACCTGACATAAAGTACTATTGCCCTGAAACTATGTTTGAGAAAAATCACAATGACTTTGAGAAATGGTACAGTGAACGAGTAGCAGAAAACTATGTGTTTGATTTTAAAAAAGAAATTTTGGAGTACTGCATCTCAGATGTGGAAATCCTGGCTCAAGCCTGTATTAAATTTAGAGCCTTACTTCTTGAACAGTGTAATGTAGACCCATTCCTTGAATCAATCACTATAGCAAGTGCATGTAACTTGGTTTTTCGCCGTAACTTTTTAAAACCTAATACTATTGGCTTGATCCCTAAAAATGGTTATAGACTAACTGACAATCAATCAGCATTGGCTTTACAGTGGCTGACTTGGGAAGAGGAAAAGCGTGGGGTAAAAATTCAACATGCAGGCAGAGGGAGGGAAGTCAAAATTAATGGGTTGAAAGTTGATGGGTTTGATGGGAAGAATGTGTATGAATTTCATGGGTGTTATTGGCATGGGTGTCCAAAATGTTATCCCTACAACAGAGAGGCTCCTTTGAAGGAGGATCCCTCTGATACATTACATTTGCGTTATGAGAAAACCAAATCCAAAATTGAAAAGCTTGGGGAAGTTGTAGAGATGTGGGAGTGTGACTTTAACAATTTAAAGAAAGAACACAAACTAAATCATTTGGATAAACTTTCTATTCTAAACACTTTACCATTAAATGCTAGAGATGCATTCTTTGGGGGAAGGACAGACAATATAAAATCATATTACAAGTGTAAAGAGGGAGAGACAATCCAGTATGTAGATGTCTGCTCTTTGTACCCATATGTAAATAAATATTGTAAATATCCTGTAGGCCATCCAAAGATTTACATTGGAAATAAAGAATGCTTAGAAAGAGGTCTTGAAGTGGATGGTTTAATGAAATGTAAGATCTTACCTCCTTTCAATCTTTATCATCCTGTACTCCCGGCTAAAATGAATGACAAGTTAATGTTTGTACTATGTAGGACTTGTGAGGAAACTTCAAATCAAGGTGATTGTGTTCATGAGTGTGAGGAGAGAGCTTTAGTGGGTACCTGGACTATGGATGAAATTAGAAAAGCAGTAGAAAAAGGCTATGTAATATTAGACATGTATGAACTGTGGGAGTATCAGATGGTGACTTTTGAGGAAGCAGGGTTGTTTACTGATTTTATAAATAAATTTCTAAAGTTAAAACAAGAGGCATCAGGGTTTCCAGAATGGTGTAAAACTGAAGAAGACAAAGACTTGTATGTTTCCAAGTTCTTAGAGCATGAAGGGATTCAATTGGAAAAGGACAAAATTATTAAGAATGGGGGCTTGAGATCACTTGCGAAGCTTATGCTAAATTCATTTTGGGGAAAATTTGGACAAAGAGAGAACATGGAAAAAACTTCACTTGTTAGAAACTCTAAAGATTTATTTGCATTGTTTACTCAGCTTGGAAGTGTAGTTAGATTTATTGAAGCTATTAATGAAGAAGTAGTATTAGTCAACTGGAAAAACTTAGATGAGGCTAGGGAGACATTGAAAACTGTTAATGTTGTAATTGCAGCCTACACTACAGCTCATGCCAGATTGAAATTATATGAATATTTAGAAGCTTTAGGAGACCAGGTCTTATACTATGATACCGACAGTTGTATTTATTACTTCCGGGAAGGTTTGTACAGAGTCCCTACAGGAGATTACCTTGGGGAAATGACAGATGAACTTGTAGAGTATGGCCCAGGTTCATATATAACTGAGTTTGTCTCTGGGGGACCTAAAACCTATGCCTATCTTGTCTGGTCAACTAACAAGCAAGCCCTTGTCTCAGTCTGTAAAATAAAGGGTTTAACATTGAATTTAAAAACCTCTAAATTACTAAACTTTAAGACATTGAAAGATATGGTTCTCAGTGAAGTTCCTCAAATTATAGAAATTCATGAGAGTAGAATCAGGAGAACTAAAGACAAAAATGTTGTAACTACCAATGAAACAAAAATGTTTAAAATTACTGGTTCAAAAAGGAAATTAGTTGATGGATATGATACAGTGCCTTATGGATACAAAAAACAAAGAATACAGTAACATAAACCAGGCATGTACACTACCAAACATAGAGCTCATATACCTCTTAACACATGCTCCAAAATGTTAGTCTGCTTTTAGCTGTGGTACTGAGCGGATGTACTAGAGCTGCTCTGTCGCTATAATAATATACTTGTATTTGCCATGGCAGTCTTTTTGAAATTTTTGTCCAAGACAAAGCTAAAGGAAAACTCTAAATTTTGTTTGACCTGTACAGAATATAAGTTTCAGTTAACAGGTTCTATAAATGTTTTTGAATGGCCTTTGACATTTTCAGAACAAATAGTATGTCATATAACACAGAATTTGACATCTAAAGCTTTTATACAAATAAAAATCAACCATGGTGATACCTCAGGAAATATTCCATTTTTACAGCTAAACAAACTAACACCGGCAGTTTTTGATTATCATTTTGAAAAAATATTTTCTCAAGTTAAGACGCTATCAGATATTATAACTTTGGAAGTAACTGTTGTTACTGTTCCTAGCTGTTACCTTAGATGAGTGCGGTAACCCTTAAATGTAATGTATAAACATCTTGTTCTCAATACTGAGGTCATTCTGTCTTGGACAGTGCTCCTGAGCAGACGTGTTGACAAGGTATTAACAGTTTAAGTGTCTCCTTAATTGTTTTATAATGTCTGCTAAATATTGTAATGTTAATGAACATTTAGTCTTGGTATTGTTTGATAGTGAAGGTAACCCTTGGTTTAAAGCTATGGATATAGCTAAAGCCTTGGGGCATCTTGAGGTTAGACGAGGGATTAAATCTTCTTTAAATGGTAACAGTATAAAGATTTTTAAAGATTTTCCAGAAACCCAAAAACAAGGACTCAAAAAACATGATGGTAGAACCTATTTTGTTGATGAATTTGGATTACTAACTTTGATTTTACGTTCTCCTAATCCTGAAGCAAGAGAGCTGGTAAAAAGACTGTTTCCAAAGAAGTTTTATCTTCCATTTATCGATATTAAAGATTCAAAGTTACCTTAAACAAATCTAATGTATCCCACTGTGTGTGTGTGTGTGTGTGTGTGTGTGTGTGTGTGTGTGTGTGTGAAGTTAGTAAGGCTTAGTCTTGAAAGCTTCTGTTCTGTGGACAGACACCCACATTTTGGCTGGGCTAACCCCTGGTAAGTCCATATGTGGATGGCGGGTTGGCTTAATTGCCGTAGAAAATGATTTCCCGCGTCTGCCACAGACAAGGACTTGATGTCCGGTGTGAATGAAGGTCCCTGGCGTGGTGTAAAAGCCCGTAAACCTGAATGACGTGTGAATGTAGGGCAAAGTTAATAGTTTGGCTCAGAACTTGGCTGGGTCATTCAATTAATATGCCCGGTGGGATATTGTTAGATTTCAAAGATAATGAGTAGCTCTCTTTCTAAGCTTTATTGGGTTTGTAGAATGTAAAATCAATTGTTTGAGTCAAAAAATATAAAAATCCTCTGTTTGTCTAAGTAAATGGAGAGGTTACAGGTCAAAATGAAAGGGAATTATCCCCAGTAAATGACCGAGTGCCTCATACATAATGAACAGACCAACAGAGGACCAAAAAAATCTATTAGTGTGAGAGATAGAGCTTATAATTCTATCCTCACCCCAGAGGTTAGACCTACAGGGGATGCTCTGGGTTAACAAAAAGAGTGCGCCGAGGCCCCTACGGCATAGCCATAAAGGCTTACCGTGGTGTGGAAACGTGGGCCCTAAAAATTTGTTGACTTAGAAGTGTTGAGCTAAAGTTATTGTGGGATGGCTTTAGATATTGCTTTTCTGAAAAGAGCACTGAAACGGTACTCTCTTCAATGTGTGTTTGCATATGCGTTTGCGTTTGCATGTTTGTTTGCGTTCGCATATGTGTTTGTATGTGTGTTTACGTTTGCGTGATGTGTTTGCTTTGTGTATGCTTTATGTTTTTATTGTGTTTGCTTTACGTATGGTTTATGTATGATTTGTGTATGCTTTATGTATGCTTTGTGTTTGCATTGCGTTTGTATGTGCGTTTGCGTTTGCGTGATGCGTTTGTGTTTGCTTTACGTATGCTTTGCGTTTGTTTGCATGTGCGTTTGCATGTGAGTTTGCGTTTACGTGATGCATTTGCGTGATGCGTTTGTGTATGCTTTATGTTTATTTTTACCTAACTTGACCATGAAAACCTCGTGTATCAGACGGGGTTGAGAGATAATGAAAAATTGTCTATTGTCAGTTTATGATCATGTAAAGGAGAAAAATATCATTCCCCCTTAAACTATCAAATATATTTATTTATTAATGAACCTTACTTGTGTTGTCACTTAATGTTTTCATCTATCCCCAGATGAGTTCGTTTCTGACTCGAACTGAACCAATAGGGTTGCAGTTTTCCGACTTCTTGACTCGTTAGGATCCGAGTTCGTGTAAGTTCGGTAATCTCCGTATGAGTTCGTGTCTAACCCGGATTATGTCACGACGGCCAACCGGTAGTCATCGTGTTTCATATGGACCGGAAGTAGAGAGCACCGAATCGGTGCTCTCTTTGATTATCGTATATTTTACAGTGTTTGACTGAAATGTTCCCATATATCAATTTTAATTAAAATTCAATAGTCAGCTCAAGTTAGGACTAGACATTTTCAAGTATAAAAGTTAGGTTATGCAATATCAAAGAGCAAAGTAACGCAGGGACGTCTTACCGGCACGAGTAGTAATGCCGCCACTTGAGTTTTAACATGGGCTCTTATGGGGAATAGATTTAACATGGGCTCTTATGGAGAAAAGATTTAACATGGGCTCTTATGGAGAGTATATTTAACATTGAGTCTTATGGAGTAATAAATTACTTGAAATGTAACAGTATTGTTAGGTATATAGTGTAATAAATGTGTTTTTATCTTATAATTAATTGTAAATGTTGTGTCTTAAATGATCCTTTATTATAGTACAAAATACCGTCATAGCAATCTCAATTTACCTTTAACCTTCCTACCTACCTTTAATCAAATACCAGCATCTCCGGTGCTCTCTTTGAATATCTAATCTCATACAGTACTTGCTAAAGAACCTGGCTCATATGAGTCTATCTACCAATGGAGTTTTGCCTCTAAGTAGTATAGTATAAAAGAATTTATCTATAATAAATAAATGTTTTAAATAAAATCCAATAGTCAGGTTGAGTTAGGTTAAAAGAGGTCAGGTTGAGTTAGGTTAAAAGAGGTCAGGTTGAGTTAGGTTTAAAATAGGTCAGGTTAAGTTAGGTTTGACCGAGACTTGGCACAAAAGGCCTTACAAATGCATGTTAGTGATCGTTATAAGAAAAATCTAGCTAATATAGGTGGGACCCAAATTGGGGCCCACCCCTTATTGCATAATAAAGGCTTAGGTTAGGTTAGGTTAGGTTAGGTTAGGTTAGGTTAGGTTAAAAGAGGTCAGGTTGAGTTAGGTTTAAACTAGGTCAGGTTAAGTTAGGTTTAAAATAGGTCAGGTTAAGTTAGGTTTGACCGAGACTTGGCATTGAAGCCACCAATGAAATATTAATTAGTCTAGAGCAGAAGTCTAGAGCAGAATGACGAACTGAGCTAATGGTAACAGGTATATGAGGTAGTACGTACCGTACAGAAATCGGTGACTACACAAGTCAAAAAAACAACTGTACATGTTAATACAAGGAGGTGACTACACAATCCAAAAGAACAACTATACATGTTAATAAGCTAACTACTTAAATCAAAGGAACAACTACACATGTCAATGCTAGTAAACTGACTACACAAATCGAAAGGACAACCATTAAAAGCTACAAGAGCAAAGTTAGTTATTAAATATCCATTTTCCTTTATGGTCAATAAATGTTAATTTTCCCATGAATATTTAAATTAATGACTTGATACCTCAATATATGATAAAAAAGGTACAGACTAAGGTAGTAGAGACTCAAATATACCCATATACAAGTTTTAATTAAAATTCAATAATTAGTTTCTGAGCTATAGCATTTTAATTTTTTGCCCTTCATTTTTGGTCGATGCAACCCGCATCACCCAGTTTAAGTCTTAGCATAAGTTGACATGTACCTATACATCAAGTTACATCAATATCCATCACCTAGTTCTTAAGATATTAAATTTTTTAATGTAGCCCCTTCAATTATCTAGATACTCACCCACATTACAGGGTATAAGTATGATTTAAATTGTAGCAAAGGTTAACAAGTGCCCACATACCAAGTTTCATTAAATTCGGTCAAGTAGTTCCTGAGTTATTAAATTTTAAGTTTTTACATGATAATTGCCCCTTCATTTTTCAAGATGCAACCCGCAACATCCTAGTTAAGACCTGTCATATGTGTCAGTACCGCCTGGGGGGCACCTACACTACGTAGTAGGTGATTTTTGGCCTCAAAAATGACATAGGACTTACCGTTTTCGAGATATCAGCATTTTTAGGTATTTTTTGTCAAATTTGAGAAGAAAAAGAAGAAAAAGAGGGGGTGGGTGGGGTAAGAGGGGGGTGTAAGGTTTTGGAAAAGGCAGAAGAAGTACCTAAGTACCACATTTTAGCTACACCCATTCCAAAGTTATTTAATTTTAAGTAGAATTTCATATAACATTACAAAGAACTAATGTAACATACCCGGCATACCATATGTCTTTTTATTCTCTATGTGATTAACTACACTTTAGGGGGATAACGTGACATAACATATAGTGTTATAAATATGAATGTTTTCACTGTCTACAGTTGCCAGCACTGGTACAGGGGAGCGGGGAACGGGGACAATGACGACATAATTCCCGTATGTCTTTTCAAGAACAAATAGCTTATCAGTCAGCGAAACCACCAAACAGGATACCGTACTTCCTGTCGATAGCTAGTGAGTCAGTCTTGAACGCAATGTAGTGTTTAGTGCAGTGTTGTTCGCTCGCTTGTTTTCGCCACCACCACCGCCACGGTAGCATGACATAGGAAGTACGTATGCAAATACGTATGTAATAGAGGTAGCGTGACGTAATATTATAGCACTCTATGTACTGTAAGGAGGTTATACTCTATGGGTATAGGTTTTTCCATTTTGGCGGGAAACAAAAGTAAGGTTATGTATTTTAGCGGGAACCGAAAGTGAGGTTATGTCCACCCATAAACCATTATAATATACCGTTATACATATATAAATGTATAATATACGGTAGCGTGACGTAGTATGTACGTATGTAATAGGGGTAGCGTGACGTAGTATGTTATAGTATATGCTTTTTACTCTATGCTGTTGGCAACACCGGTACAGGGATCGGGGGCGGGGGACGGGGACGGGGGCGGGGGACGGGGAACTTTTAATACTCTATGTACACACTATAGGGAATAATATGACATATTACTATCTCTATGACATATGTAATAGGGGTAGCGTGACGTATAGCACTCTATGGGGTTATACTCTATGGGTATAGGTTTTTTCCATTTTGGCACGCAAGACCAACATACATAATGTTATAGCACTCTATGTACTGTGAGGAGGTTATACTCTATGGGTATAGGTTATGTCCGCCATTTTGGCGGGAAACAAAAGTAAGGTTATGTATTTTAGCGGGAACCGAAAGTGAGGTTATGTGTTTTGGCGGGAAAAAAGTGAGGTTATGTGTTTTGGCGGGAAACGGCGCCGCCATCTTGTTTCCGGTGACGTCACATTTTGGCGGGAAACGGCAGCCATCTTGTTTCCGGTTCTAAGTCTCAGCGGGGACTACTATCACGGGTATATGTGAATGGATGAATCAGCGGGAGACACTGGACCGACCCTGTGACAATGTGACAGAGTGCGGCCCACTCCGTGGCAGCGGGCCACCGCCGCCGCGCCGCCGCGCGTTCACGGCCAGAACCATCCAGTTGGTTCTTAATTTATTAAAAAAAATAGCCAAATTATTAAATCGGCAGCCAAAATTATTAGACCTTACTCGAGTCTTTCATTGACCGCTGTATCAGCTAGTATAGACATGTGCAGATCCTGACGTATGCGCCGTTCTGAAGATGTGTAATTTTTACGTCGGCCAGGATTGAAAAACGCTGTTACGTAATCTCTTGCCATGTAAATTATTTAAATCTACGATTTACACCTACAGAAGGAAGAATTATAACACTGCCTTTCCAGAATAGATGAGCCTAGGAGATGAAAAAGTAAAACACTAATTTTCCCATTTATTCAAGTTGAAAACCCATCAACATTTTTGAAACTATCCTGATTCAAGCAACAAGACGATTGAAATTTCACTGTTAACGATTGTTTAACTCTCCATCTGAAACCCAACCACTCAACATTCATTTTAGTTCACTTTCGTTGATCTGTTCTTATTTGATAAACCTAAATAGGCAACAGTTACTTAGGAATAGAAATTTCATACATAATGTAAGGGTATTTGATATACTACAACACAAATTACCCGGGAATAATTTCTAAACTCAGAATGTATTTATGAAATAATTATATCTGTATGTTATTGCTTAAAAACTGCTTGATTTTAAACCTGCGTTCACATGTGCGGAACATTTTCATGTCCCATATCCGTATGGGGTTTAAGATTTCAGGTTCCGACCTGAAATCTTAAACATAAATCTGAACTAACCTTTGATAAAAATTAAACATTTCCATAAGTGGTACAGAAATATGTCTTACATTGCTCTTTATAAGTTTTACTTTCAAAATCTTCTTTAGTAACAGAACAAGAGGTTTTAGCAAAACTAGGATGACACGTAATTTTGTGACGTCCCGTACGGAACCAGCCATTTGCTAATTTTTCCAAAGTATAAAAAATATTTACAATAATATATCGAAAACGAATAACATAAAAATGGATAAATCGATATTCAAATAAAAATATCTTTTAAACTGTCCAATACATGACTTGGAATGGGTGAACAGTTAATATGTGAGGAAGCAGTGCTTCTCTCAATATTTAATTATTAATTAGGCCTACAGTACAATATGAAGTTACATAATGTAAAAAATAGTGGTAAAACAGAAAATTTACGAGGTTTATTATACAGTAAAGTACACAAACATAGATCGCTCATGAACACTTTTCTATATCGTGTTTGTTCAGAAAGGTACGAAATCTATAATATTTTAATTTTTTTATTTATTTTTTTCTATATTATATAACATAGAAGTGATTTCTGTTTGTACGTTTTTTTTCAAGAAAACGCAAAAACTACTAAACAGACTGGGCTAAAATTTTACACACGGATACCTTAACAACACATGTTCTGTTTATGTTATTAAAATATCCTCGGTTTCCATCCTGTATGCTTTTTATTTAAAAATTGTTCACTAACTGTTGGGAAAACATTGTTTTCTAATTTTTGGGTTTTTGTAGGTTTTATTAGGTTTTTATAAGAAATATTGTAAATATTTACAGCTACTTCCTGCTAGCCGTGCTGAAAATGGGCACAACAGCTAGTATCACATGGTTTCCTCAGCAATTTCAAACACGAACAATAAGACCAACACGGTAGGAACCCCTGAGCCGCGTCACCGGCACCGGCGAGGTGAGGTGACGAGTTTTGGCACCGTCTCCGCGGCTTCTCGTTTGTTATGATGTAGCCAACTCGTGTTTCCGCTTCGCCCGCCCACCAGTTCTGGGACCGTTCCGGATTTCTGGAATCGTTCCCTCCGCTGCCTTTATAAATATTCCCGAGTACGTCTACCCCTTCCCAAAGTAGACGAGGTCGTTTTCATTCAGAAGGTAAAGTCAATTAAACGTTTATTTTTGAAAGCGATAAAAATAAACGTTCCTGTTTGAGATTTTGTATTTGCGTTTTAGATCCAAACTCTGTTTCTATGAGTTAATTTTAATAAGTACTGGGTTATTTTATTTAAACAGTAGATTAATTTTTATTTTCGTTTCTCTACTCTACTCTTGATCAAGATAAGAATCCATCGACATTTTAATGTCTCATGTACTCGATTTCAGAGGGGGGTGTTCACTGATAACGGGAACATCAGCCCCAATTAGTTGGCATTTCAATTTTTTGTTCAGATATAATTTTGAATAATCTTCTGGAGTCTTCATTGTACAGAGGACATGCTAATAACATTTGGTCAATACTACCACTTTCTTCACCACACGCGCATGCTGGACTGTTAGTTATGTTGATCTTAAATAGGTGATCGTTAGCAAATGTGTGGCCAATTCTCATCCTGAATATAGTGCACGTGAAGCGCCTGCATCTCGCGTAATCTTCAAACCATGGCGGAGATGCTACCGTTGGTTTTAGACTGTTCGTTATTTTAATAATTTTGCATTGACGTGCATTGTTTTAATAAATTTTAAATGAAGTTTTCATATTTTTCAAATTTTTAATATATCATATTGTAAAACGTCATCCAATTCAGGCTTTTCTATTAATCAGTCAAAGTAAATTAAGTGAATTCATTTTTTCAGGTTAACCGTGTTTTAGAAAAACATACTAAGTTGAATTTAAAAATATCAAAAAAATGAGGGTGCGCGACTTTTTTTTTTTCTGACAACAGTTACTGACATAGGATGGAGATTTATAAACGATATATTGAATCTGAAGTTATTAAAAAGGCAGTTCGCTGGTTATTGAAGGAGAAATTAGAATCTGTTTCGGATTAACAACAATTGGCCTTCTGGCCGCAATTGCTTTAATAAAAATTGCAATTTTTAACAGTAAAATTTTAATATTTTTCTCGCACAATACATTACTAATAAAAATCGCAATTTTTAACAGTGAAATTTAATATTTTCTCGCACAATACATGACATGGCTTTTGAAAATTTTTCATCGTAATGTCATATGTCAAAAATAAAAATAAATTTAACTTAACTCAGTCGATTTATTAGTGAAACAAACATTTTTCTTCAGCCTAATTTAGTGAAAACTTATTATATTAACTATTATAAAGCAGAAAACTATTTCGAATTAAACTTTTCAAAAACTCAGTTTGTTGAATTCAGAATAAAATCTCCAAAACAGCCTTGCGATGATATAAATTTGACTATTTAAGACAAAATAATAGAAAAAGTGGACTGTATAAACTTCTTAGGAATTATGGTGGATGAGAATTTGAAATTTGATAAGCACATTGATCAAATTTGCAAAAGATTGTCCACTAACTTATTTGTATTAAGAAACCTATCAAAGTTTTGCAATCAAGAAATATTACTC
Source organism: Flexamia atlantica (assembly GCA_035578135.1). Taxonomy (NCBI): domain Eukaryota; kingdom Metazoa; phylum Arthropoda; class Insecta; order Hemiptera; family Cicadellidae; genus Flexamia; species Flexamia atlantica. The sequence continues at coordinate 17,950,290 of JAQJVK010000012.1, read as the reverse complement.
CAAGTTTACCATACCCTCTTCATTCCCCATATAAGATACGGAATTTCGATCTGGGGAATGGCAAATTCTGAAGCCAGGCAAATATTTAAATTACAAAAGAAGGCACTTCGGATCATTTTCAAGCTAAAAATTAAGGATTCGTGTCGCCCTATTTTTAAACAATCAAAACTTTTAACATTTTGGTCTATATACATTTTTGAAACCATAATTTTTGTAAAAAAGAATTTACCTTATTTTCTAAGCAAAGAATCACTAAAAGATATATTGAATCATCGAACGAATAATATTATTTTAACACCAACTTACCACAGGACCACTTTTTATGAACGTCATTTAATATTTAATGGAAGACAACTTGTAAATAATTTACCAAATCAATGAAAATGTTTATTTTTTTACAATTTCAGTGACTTTAAATCAAAATTTAGAAAATTCTTAATTGAAAATTCTTTTTATTCAATTCAAGAATATCTAAATGCATCTCAAGAAAAAAGAACAAAAAGAAGATTTTTAGAAGATTATGGTTAAAATTTTATAGTTTATTGTATCAATATTGTAATGACGATGCAAATTCTAAATTTGTCCAAGCAATAAATTATTATTATTATTATTATTATTATTATTATTATTATTATTATTATTATTATTGCCCCCAGGGGCGGCCGGCTTTCGGCTGTTCGGGTGTTTGGCGACCCCGGGTTCCCGAGCCAAGCTGCGAGACTTCTTCTCCTCGCAGTTCTTCTAGAGCCAAGACCTTTCTTCCTTTCTTGGGTCTTGGCTCGCCGTCTTTCTTCTTTCCTGAGCTAATCTTGCTCACCCTCTTCCTTCTTCGACCCCAATCTTTGGGTGTCTCTTCACGCCTTCTTCTTATCCGTGTTGGGCCGGAGCAGAATGTCCCAACAGTATCCCCTGCTTGCCGTAAAAGTCGGCTACAAGGGGAACAGCAAGCATGATGTCTGCAAAAAACCACGGTATCGTACCCCAGGTGGGTCAGGACTCCGGTCCGAAATCCCACCCCGATCATTCGGGCTGCCCTACGGATTCTGGGGAGGGCAACCAGACATTCTTGACTGTTCCACAGTCACGGAGAAACAGCATGGCGAGCACGACCAGCATGGGCAGTGACTTCAGTCATGCCACCGCGCAAGACCTGGAGTACTGCGAGATGCAATGGGGGAATGTCCTCAAGGCCCGCGAGGAAGAGCAGGAGATCTTTGGCCAAGTCGAGACGTTGTTGACCAACATGACCGGAGCCTGCAAGATCCAGAAGAACGTCAACAACACGGTGAAGGAGGGAATCCTCTCCCTATCCGTGTTGTTTGAGAAGCTGAAGCTCCTTCGCAGATCGGCGGAAGAGATTCAGGACAGGTACCACCATAATGTCAATGACATTGAGGTGGCGAGAGACGCACGAAAGAGGACTAGGTCGCGGATCCAAGGGCGGCTCCTCAAGGATGCCGTCCTCGCGGCCAGTGCCTCGGCTCCAGCCAAGCGGGTGCACAGCCCTAGTGAGAGCTCTGACGAGCACGAGCCTAGGGTTGTGCCAACGAAGAAAAAGAAGAAGGCAAAGAAGAAACCAAGAAAGGCGGAGGTGGAGGATCTGCCGGCTATCACGGTTACCAAACCCGATCAGGGTGCGGTGGCCGTGAGGCCGAAAGCCAAGCCGGGGGCGAGCGCTGGTCCATCATCTGTGCTCGTCAGAGTGGCTGGCGGCCAGTCATATGCGGGTGTTCTCGGGAAGATCCGAAAGGACCTCAACCCAGACACCTGCGCCGCCAAGATTGTCTGCGCGAGGCCGACTCCGAAGGGGGATGTTATCCTCCGGCTGGGGAAGGGCTCAGACAGACAGAAGTTCGCTGCAGCCCTCGGAGCTGCTGTCGGCAACGCGGGCAACGTCATTGCCCCAGAGAAGCGTGTGTCCGTCGAGGTGAGGGACCTCGATGCCCTCACGGAGAGACAAGAGGTGGTCGATGCGCTCGACAAGGCCCTTGGTGGACCCAGTGACAAACGCAGGGTGTCACTGGGACCGGCAAACAAGCGGCAACTAAAGTTGGCGGTCCTCGACCTGTCCGAGGACGAGGCCGCCAAAGTGTTAAAACAAGGCCATCTTCGGGTGGGTTTTCTGAGCTGCGCGGTGCGCCTGCGAACCGTGGTCGTCAGGTGCTTCAAGTGCCTAGGCTACGAGCACCGTCGCAGCGAATGCACGGGGACGGATCGGTCCGCTCTTTGCTTCAAGTGCGGAGAGTCGGGCCATCACCACAAGGATTGTGGCAACGCAGTACACTGCTTCCTCTGCAGTGAGCTGCAGCCGAAACCGCAGTGCGACCACATCGCTGGTTCCGGGGCATGCCGCGTTTTTAGGCTTGCCCTGGAAAACGCCAAACAGGCAGAACAGCAACGCAAGTCCAAGCCGGCTAGAAGAAGAGGGAAGTAGTTTCCTCTTCTGACAGACCGCGGTCTCCAGTATGTGGTTTTCCAGCACGGGGCCTCCCCCTGAAGTAATGTGCGAAACAGTCCCGGGGGGAGATTCGCCCGGAACGAGGAGGTGGTTTAGTGGGTAGGGCTTCGGCGAGTCCCACACTTCGTCCGTAAATGGATTCCACCTGCCTTTCCCAAAAAAAAAAAAAAAAAAAAAAAAAATATTATTATTATTATTATTATTATTATTATTATTATTATTTTTTTTTTTTTTTGTTTTTTTTTTACGTAGGAGGAACGCTTTATGCGCGGACCCAAGGAACAGTGTGGGACTCCCTCTCAGATGTTGGTCGAGGTGTACCCACTAAACCTCCTACGGAGCCGCGGGGAAAACCAGGCCGGAACCCTTATCGGACAACTTCAGCACTGGTCCGCGTGTCTTGCGCCCTGACGGGTCAAGTCACTGTTTCAGGATACTTAGAGGTCACCTAAGCATCCATCATCTCGCTTCCGCCGAAGTACGGATTGCACGAAAAGCGCAATCGCTCTCCAGGATTCTTCGTTGCGAAGCATTGCTCCCACAACGACGTCCGGGGATAGATCGCCGACTGCAGAAACAAGCCTCCTCCTATCTTCAGCGAAACGTCTGCACCGGAAAAAGGTATGATGAGCATCATCCACCTCCTCCGGGCAGTACCTACACTGAGGTGACCTCACCTTTCCCATGCGAAAAAGGTAATCCCTGAAGTAGCCATGACCCGTCAGGAATTGACACAAGAAGAAATCAATTTCCCCAAAGGTACGGCTCAACCACGGGCTGATGTCTCGAATGAGACGAAATGTCCATCGCCCTTCTGGTCCGTCGTTCCACCGCTCCTGCCAGGCCCGCAGAGTGACGAGTCTCGCCTCCTCAGCAGCTTGGTCTCTGCCGAGATCTGGAGCGCGGCGAAAGATGTTCTGCCTCTCAACGGCGAGCAAATCGAGGGGAATCACTCCAGCCACAACCATGACAGCCAGTCCAGACACGGTGCGATACGCACAGGCGATCCTGAGCGCAGCCCTGCGTTGAACAGAGAGAATTCTCTTGCTGTGTTTCTTGACTCCCATGGCACCCGCCCACACTTCTGCGCCGTAGAGAAGAATGGCGTTGACGGTGGACATGAGGAGTCGCCTCTTGCTAGCCCTCGGACCTCCGATGTTCCCCATCAATCTACTGAGCGACAGAACAACCCTCGCCGCCTTGTCGCAGACAGTCTGGATGTGCTCCCACCACGTGAGACGGCAGTCGAGCACAACTCCCAGATACTTCGCCGCAGTCTTCGTCTGGACCTCGACGTCACCGACAGTCATGGGGATTACTGTGCGGATCCTCCGTCGAGTGAGCATGACGATCTCGGTCTTGGCGACCGCCAGCTCAAGTCCATGACCGCTCATCCATCTGTTGACCCGAAACATCACCTGGTTGAGGCGAAGCTGGGCCAACTCCGGATCCCGAGCCGTGATGACTGCGGCTACATCGTCTGCGTAGCCCACAAGAAAAACTCCTGGTGGCATCTCGAGGCGAAGCAACCCGTCGTATGCCACATTCCAAAGGTCAGGGCCGAGGATCGACCCTTGTGCCGCGCCGGCTGTGACCACTTTGGAACGGACTCCTGCTTCAGTGCTGTACACCAGCTTGCGATCCTTCAGGCAGTCCTGTACCACGACCAAGAGGTAGTCGGGTACCCTGAAGTCACGCTGCAGCGCCTCGAGCATATCCACCCAACGGGCAGAATTGAACGCGTTCCTCACGTCCAGGGTGACCAGCAGCACGATCGGCCTGGCCAGATGGCAGGTTGTGTCAGCCTGCTGGACGGCGCCCAGGACTTCAGTTACGGCATTCAGGGTTGAGTGGCCTTTCCGAAAGCCGTGTTGCCGAGGGGACAATCCCCGGCGGCTTCGACGGCCGACCTCAACCTGGGTTTCAGCAACCTCTCAAAGAGTTTACCCGCCGTGTCCAGCATACAGAGAGGTCTGTACGCCGACGGAGACTCTGGATCACCTTTGCCTTTACTGATGAGCACCAGTCTAGCTATCTTCCAGCGTGACGGAAACACACCCGCCGCCAAACACGCGTTGAACATGCGTAGCAGCAAGTGTGGGTGACTTTCCACCACAACCTTCAGAGCCTCAACCGGGATGCCATCTGGGCCTGGAGCTCTGTTGTTGTGCATGGCAGACGATGCTGCCACGAGCTCCTGTTCCGTGAACAAAGGAACATCAGGAACCGGCCTCACAACTCTCTCCTCCCGCCTCATTGGGTGACTTGGGAAAAGAGCGTCGACGATGGCCGTGACCGTTCCTGCAGACATAGTCGCGCTGCTGGCCCCCATTCCCCCGAGCTTCTTCGTGACGAGCTGGTACCCCCTACCCCACGGATCGGAGTCAACCTCCCGGCACAGCTCCTTCCAGCAGCGAGCCTTACTCAGGCGAATGGCGCTGGCCAGAGCTTTCTTCGCAGCCTTATGCTCTGCCGACCTGGCTAAAGCCTCCGGTCGGTTTCGAGCTCTCTGCGCTCTTCTGCGAAGCATCAGCGCCGTTCTCCTGAGCTCCGCGATCTCGTCCGTCCACCAGTAGACTTGGCGACGACCCCGGACAGGTTTTTTCCGAGGCATCGACGAGTCGCATGCACGCTCGATCAGCTGCATGGTGGAGCCAACCAGAGTCTCGACCTGCTGTCGGTCAGTGGAGTCGAAGCGATCCGTCTGACAGGCCTCGGGGCTGCGACTGAGCCGCTCGACGAACTTTCCCCTGTCCAGTTTGGCCGAGTTCCAGCCAACTGGATTTCGGGTACTGGACTGACGAGACGACCCGATTTCTTCCAGGTGAAAGGAGATGAAGTCGTGGTCACTGGCAGTGTACACGTCCATCACCCCCCACTCTGCTAGCAGAGGAAACAACCCTGCCGATACCAGCGTGACGTCTGGTATGGAATCGCCGAAACCAGGTCTTCGGTAAGTCGGCGTGTTCCCTCTGTTCGCAACTTCCAGGTCGAGCCTCGAGGCCATCTCCAGGATTTGTCTCCCACGGGCGTTAGTGACGGGCATGCCCCACTCAACGGCACGCGCGTTGAGGTCCCCGGCCACTATTACGCCCCCCGAGACATCTTGAAGATCGTCTTCCAGCGCCTCCAACCTCTCCCGGTACTCCTGGGCGGAATAGTTGGGAGATAGGTAGACGCTGTAGACGGTGACGCGCCGAAGTCTCACCCAGACGTAACCGTCACCGGATCCGTGACCCAACACCTGGATCCCGCGACTGTCTGCAATCCAGAGAGCCGCGGTACCAAGCCGGTCATAAAACCAAGATGAACTGGTTTTGATCCGGTAGGGTTCGCTGACGATCGCGATCTGGGCTTTGACCTCGCAAGCAAGCTGTTCCAGAATGGCGTCAGCCGCTTGACTCCGCTGCAGATTGGCCTGGACAAAACGGATCATTTCGCGGCAGATCGAGCCTTCTTGGCGTCCAGGGCTTTTCTGAAAACCCCGCATGCACCTGAGCCCGGGTAGTGATCCGAAGACACTCCGGGTGTACCGGCACAGAGGACGCAAGAAGCTGCCGCAGTGCAAGCAGTGGCCTTGTGATCGCCACTACCGCACTTCCAGCAATTATTGCTGCGGTCGGGACCAGAGCAACTCCGGCGTGTGTGGCCGTACCCGAGGCACCGGAAACAGCGTTCCACCTCGAGGCGCTGCCGAATGCGGCAGACGACCCAGCCGATCTTAATCTTCCCAGCCCGAAGGAAAAATTGCCCGTCTTTCTCTTCCATCTCAACGACGGCCTTCCTCTGTTCCCGCTTATTCGGCGTGAACAGGGTGACCCTAGGCTCGCCGGAGATTGTCGGAAGGTCTCTTTTTAAAGCCGTGGTAACATCGGCCTCCGAAGTCAGGGTGTCGAGATCAAGAATCTCTAACCTCAGCTTCGGGATGATGGAACGGACCTCGCCCTTGTCCCCTACCGCTTTCCGAAGTGCTTCTTGGAGTTTCCCCCGATCGTCGCACTTCGAGAGCTCGAGGAGGACACCACCGGCCGCCGTCTTCCGGATCTGCTTGAAAACAGTACCGGAATCCTCTGGCGTGACCTCCCTCTTCATCAATCCGAGGATCTCAGAGTAGGTCTTACCGGTGCTCGGCTTGATCAGGACCACCTGGTTCCTGGTCTTCCTAGGCCGGGCCTTATTTTTGGGCTTCTTCTCCTTCTGGCTGGGAGCCTGGGAAGGCGCGTTTTTCGCCTCTTCCCGCTTCCTCTGGGCATTGGCCTCTGCCCGGAGCCTCCTCTTCTGCTTCTTGGAAAGGGCCTGGATAAAACCCTCCCCATCAGCAGGTACAGTAGGAGCTCCCTCTCTGGTCTCCTCAATAGGAACAGCCGGCGGAGTTTGGGCCTTGGTGTTCTGCCTCTTCTCCGTCGGACGCGCCGGAGGGCTGCTCGCCGGTCTCTTAGCACCAACGCCAGGCGCTGCAAGCTCCAAAGGTGGACGTTGAGCTTGCTGCTTCTCCTCAAGAAGCTTGAGCCGCCTTAGCGATGCCTTCCAGAGACCAAGCATCGAGTCAAGGACATCAAGTGATGCGTCCAGGGAGATTATCCCATTCTTGATGCCCATCGACACGTTCTTCTGCCTCTCGGTTGCGGCGGACATGTCGAGGAGAGTGTTCCTCATCCTCTTCAGTTCCTCCTCAACCTTTTCTTGAGCCATTGCAGCATTCTTTTCGTCCGGTGAGAGTACAGGATCTGGCTGCGAGCTTGGCCTCGGAGTCTTTGGGTCCGGTGGACCCGAGGAACCCGGCGCGACCGCAGGAGAAGAGGTTTGACCCCTCGTTTTTGGCTCGGGGGACCTCAACACCTTGCTACTCCTTTCGAAAGGGCTCTTAGTGGGGGCGGGCAACTCTGGAAATTGCCCATCCCGCACGGCCTTGTTGATGTCCCTTGTTGATGTTGGGGTTAGGGTACCCCGGGAAGATTCTTGCACCTTTTGAATCGTTATATCTTGTGAACTAGCCATGGTGTCTGGATTAGCCCCCAAGACTGGGCGTTTGTAACCCCCCAAAACAGTGCCCCAATGTGATTGTCAAACCGACCCATCACCAGAGCAACTACATCGATGTTCGACTGCCTCCAAAACACCGGCGGTCCTAGACGAGCAGTGGCCTCGGCAGAGCCCCCCCGTGACCGCAGCAGGGCCCTATCCGGTCGCCAACCGGCACCGCCACGGCCAAGGGGATTTTCGCCGGCTGATAGGGCAGCCAGGTCAGCTGGCTGAGCTGACCCGGGCCCCTGTACTATCCGGCAGCCTGGGAGGTATTATTATTATTATTATTATTATTATTATTATTATTATTATTATTATTATTATAATATAAGGCTAAATTGTTTGAAGTTCTAATACAAAAGTTTCTCTTCAAATACAGGTGTATTGATAGTACCAAACTTTTTTATCAAATTATTTTTAGATATCTCCAACGAACAACATGAATGTTTTCATCCACAAAAACAAGGTCTAGTGCTGCGATCAAAGTGGGGAATGGAACGTTGTGTGTGGGTGACAGTAACTCGCTTATCTCCACGGCCCAGGGTCCGTTAGTGCTGCGCAGATGTGTCGGCGTTCTTCCTATCGATGTGTTGCAGCTTTTTATATTAATTTTTGGGTTTTGTTGCAGGTATGGACAAAGATGCAGTCTTCCGTTTGGTAAGCTACAAGAAAATCATAGATCTAAATGTATTTTAGAAGTTTCTGGCCTTGATTTTAGGAGCCTTATTATGCGCATTCATGACCTGTATAATGATGCAGTGTTAGCTGGACAATTAACCAGGTACTTGTGATCATTATGAGTACCTCAGCCATTTCTGATATATGTTAAACAACTACAATAATTTGGCAAGATACTTTTGAGGTAAATTACAATGTCATAAAATTCATTTTCATCACTCTGTGTACGAAAATTGCCCGTTACCGTACAGCTGAGATCTACGAAAACTCTCGATTTCCTTACGTCAAAAGAAGTAATGATCAGCTGCTTTTTCGTTACCCAAACATTTCATTCCCGTACCCAAACAAACCATTTCCGTACCAAAACAAACCATCTCCGTACCTAAACAAACGAATTCCTTAATTTGACAGTTCAACCCATGGTGTAAAGAAAAAAGAAAGGTGTGTGCACAGTCAGCTGGTATGACGTCATTGGGCTCATGAACATAGCGGTATTACAGCAGAACTGAGACTGTACACAATAATATTTTTATTGAGTTGCATTAACTGATTTATATTGTAGTCGTCGTAAGCACTAGTTGTGGGAGCCCAACTACGTCACACCAGCTGACTCTGCACACACCTTTCTTTTTTCTTTACACTATGGTTCAACCTGCTGACTTTATAAACTAAAAAAGACAGTTCAGCCGTATTGTGTTTACTTATAGAAAAATTACTAAATTATGAAATGTTGGATCATTTTTTATGAGTTTGGTCACTTATTTGCATCGTGATGAAAAGTACGTTCACAACTCGTCACAAAAGTACCATTTCGGGGCTCGATAGTGTTTTACCATTGACTTTGAATCTCAAGAGATTCAAAGTCAATGGTTTTACTTGCCCCGAAATGGGCTACTTTCGTGACTAGTAGTGAAATATACTATTACCTAAGGGTTTTTCCTTCAACTTATTTTTCGGCGCATGCATGTTTGTTTGAGATAGCCTAATACTAAATAATGCTTTTACTCGTTTTACAAAATACTTTTTAAAAAGAGTTGTAGGTTTTCCAGTAATTTTATAAATTTAATATAGAAATATTATATAGTACATTATTATTTCTTATTAATTTAAAATATTACTATATTAGTGAAAAGTCCTGTTATAATTTAAAAAGTTAAGCAATTTTTTGTTCGTTTAATTTAGAGCATAATTGTGCTTTGACCTTCAAGAAAAATTGTATTCTTAAGCGAATTCGAGTTATTACTCATTACTATTGTGGAGTATTAATATAGGAGAATACATGATACTAATCTATCCCCCAAGGTAGACGAGTACAATTAGAGTACGAAAAGGACGAACAAGCTAACAGGTGTCGGACTCGCGAGGGGGCTGTCACTGTCGGATTGATTCAGACAGATGAAGACGTAATAAAGAAACTCTCAGCCCACGTGACTGGCTCAATCTTCCCTCGTTGAGTCTGTTGTGGTAGATCTGTCACAGTCCAACTCTACAACTGACAAACCTAACGATAAGTTAGGTTCAGAAGAATGGCGCCGTGAGATTAGTTAGTTGGTTGGAAAAATAACAACAGAACAAGTTTGGAACCTAAAAAATTTCAATTTAATAATTTTGCATTGACGTGCATTGTTTTATTAAATTTTAAATGAAGTTTTCATATTTTTCAAATTTTTAATATATCATGTCATCCAATTCAGGTTTTTCCATTCATCAGTCAAAGTAAATTAAGTGAATTCATTTTTTTCAGTTTAACCGTGTTTTAGAAAAACATACTGAGTTGTATTTTAAAATATCAAAAAAGTGAGGGTGCGCGACTTTTTTTCTGACAACAGTTACTGACATGGGATGAAGATTTATAAACGATATATTGAATCTGAAGTTATTAAAAAGGCAGTTCGCTGGTTATTGAGGAGAAATGAGAATCTGTTTCGGATTAAATCCATCCGACTCCCCCGCCTCTCCTCTATCGGTCATTAAAACCACGCACCGCTTCACTTTGAATATAAATCCCCTTTGTACCTTGTATGATTTTCTTTTACATTTTTTTCAAAATGCGTTGATTGTAAACGTTGAAATCGTTTGGCACTCAACTATTCGACCAACCGTAAATCATTTTCGACTTGGATAATTATGTTGTATGAAGTGTGGGAACATTTTTGCCTCGTCAAACGCTGTAAACCAGCAGTGGTAAAGTAAATAACTATTATTAATGGAAAATACATTATGTCTTCGTGATATATGAACATTCATAAACGAACTATAATCTATTCCAACGAAAAACGTCATATAGAAGATTGCGTGACTGAAACAGTCACGTTGAGCATATTTAGCTGAATAAAGATTTAGCTTTATTGAAACAAAACTCGTTTATGAAATTTTCAAGAGGACAAATTTCAAGTAAACGTTTAAAGAAAAGTTTGGAAAGCTCTCGGAACCTCATGAATATAAACCGGAGATTTTACTGTCATCCGTGCTCTTCGTTTCTCTTGGTTTTCTGGCTCTTTCTCATTCCTCCGTTTCCAGTTATTCGCTGGATCTTGTTTTTACTTCTAGCTGTTTTTGCGCACCGCACGTTCTCATTAACTAAAGTTGACATACAACCGGCGATTTAAAAATGCTCGGTAAAAGCTCAATTGGGCAGATATTGTGGGACTGGCAAGTTATAATATTGGACTGACTGCAAGTTTTACATGTAAATCTAGACCGAGATCGTTTAAATTGTATATGTCCTCAGGGGATACAGGATTCTGGTGATTGGATGATTAAAATTAAGCCCTTGCGCCAGCAGTGTCGCTGGAAATAGTTGATTAACCTTTGCATGCGTCTCCCTTCTGGAAATGAATATGCAAAGAGGGGTTGGTTGATGAGAGTCATCCCGACTGAAGTTAATTTACGTTCATTGCAGATCTGATGATAGTCGTGGATGAAAATACCGTTTGATGAAAGACTTTGTTACATCTTTATTTAAAAAAGGCTAACAATATTTAATAATAACTAAAAATATTCAATATTTTTTATGAACCATCAAATAATCGGCTATAATTCCTGACCTTATTGGGGATCGATTCATGACAGTCAGAAATGTTTAGCGCGTTTAGCCAAGACAATAAAGGGAAGATTGTCGAGCTTTTATGCGACATAACGTACATACTAAAACATGAGCAACAAATGTCATGGTTCTAATTTATTTAAATAGTTTTAATAAAAAGAGCGCTCAAAATGATGAATTACCGGAGCTTCTACTACTAGGCTCTATTATAATTGTTCAATAATTATTTTTTTTCACGTGTTAGATGTGAACGTCAGGTTTATTAACCGGTAACATTTTCAGCAGACTGGTTGCTATGGTCGTTTGACGGAAGCCCCACTACAATGATGTGATGTGATGTGGTGATGAGAGAAGCTCGAAAATAACATCGAACCGGCACGAGCCGGATTCACTTCTTCATCACTCCACCGATATCTCATCGATTACAATAGCGTAGTCGTCACCGACCTGTGGTGGCGGCCGTCATCGAACTTTGGGAGTGCTAGATCGAGAAGATTATACAAAGCCCACCCGCGATTGTTACAACAGCTGAGGTTTGTCAGCTGTTTAAATTAAAATTTTAGTTAAAGTGGTGTAAATTAAAATGGTGCAAGTTACGTTCAGTTGTGAGGATTATTTACGTGCCCTGTGTAAATTCATTGTGACAAAAATGTTTGTTTATTTTATTTAGTTCACACGCTCTATGTTGTTGTTCCATTATATGTAAACCAGTTAAATTGTCAGTGAGACAAAATAAGTTAAATCCGCCCGCAGTCTGTAGTCAGCTGTTTGGTGATAACGTGGTGTAAGTTGGCAGGACTGACAAGGTCGTAACAATTATCAGCCGACCAGTGGCACACGCGCCAGCTGCTCCGTCAACAGTCACAGGCTTGTGTATTATATGAGATCGCAATCGTGGAAAACACGACGATCGTGCCAATGTAAATGCAACGAGCGGCGTTTACTTTTTTCTCTAAATATTTTTTTAAAAATAAAAGTGACATTTTTATCGCTTAAAAGCGTAATGCATTGTTCATACTACGACGAAAACAAGTACATGTTAGTTGGACCATATAACTTAAATGTTTAATAGATGAAAACAAACTAAACTTCTATACTTAATTCCACATTCACCTTTCAGTAGAGAACAAATGGGAGATAGTTATTCTATTACCTTTGCTGGGTACATTTGTTTACAAATATCCATATCGACATATTATAAAATCATCAACTGATTATAACATAATTTGGCTAATACAGGGTGTTTTTTTTTAAACGCAACCCATTCTTAAGATTGAATAATGCACATAGACATATATGAAATGAGTAATGTTTTATTGATCTTTACATTTTATACAGCCTTTTATTTAAATTTGATCACATTCAGTTTACATTATTTGCTCAAACAGTCTGCCAAAGGCATTTGTATAAAGTTATGTTCTTTCCATCATTCCATCAAATTCCCGAACACGTGTTGCAAGGTACCTCTTTGAATTTCTTGCATAAAATTCGTTATGTTTGTTTTGAGGTGCTGAATATCCTGAGAATTGTTTTTGTAGGCCTTACTTTTTACGTATCCCCAAATGAAATAATATATTGGGGTCAAATCCGGGGACCATGGGGGGGGGAAATAATCATTCACCGATAAAATAAAGTTTTGGGTTTCGTTTTTAATGCGTGTGTCTTTAAGCACGATAACTCGTCTGGTCATATCTGAATGAAATTTGCCACATACATGTAAAGTATAAATTATCCTAAGAAAACTATTCATAAGATATTCAGCATCTCAAAACAAACATGGCATATTTAATGCAAGAAATTCGTACAAGTACCTTGCAAACTCATGTTCGGGAATTTGATGGAGAGAGCATAACTTTATACAAATGCCAATGGCGGACTGTTTGAGCACATAATGTAAAATAAATGTGATCAAACTTAAATAATAGGTTGTATAAAATGTAAAGATGAATAAAACAATACTCATTAACATATTTATATGTGCATTATTCAATCTTAAAATGGGTTGCGTTAAAAAAACACCCTGTACAACTGAAAATGTCATATGAAATACACAGCTTATGGAAATTCCATACTGAAAGGTGAACGTGGAACTGAGTATAGTATGGTAGTTTTAGTTGGTAGGTCGCGTGTTTTATTGCTTGTCTGTCAGCTTGCATGTAACACAACAAAATTTTTCCTTAGTTATTAAATTGATGAATATTCGATAAAGATGCAGGATTAAAGTGCCCTGCGAATTCATCCTGAAACCCTATATTGGTCTAATTAACCATTTTCTTTGTAAATGGCAAACCTCTCTGACTTACAGTTCTCCACTTCCGGAAGTCCTATTTCGCCAAATTCGCTATCAACCCAAAACAACTTTGATACGCTTGATACGCTATCTGCACAATTTGAACGCTTGTTTAAGAACACTCCAATACTCCACAATACAGCAGAGAGTATTTTTCAAATTAAATCAATATTCACAGATACACGTTTTGAAAACATAATTACATTTTACTAACTGAAAAATAAATGTTTCCTCGTCCTTGCCTTTATTTTATTACTGCTCCTTAATAAGGCCAAACGTTGCCAAGACCTGGTCTGTGCTGGCGTTTGGTTTCGGTGCAGTGATACCAAGACAGTCGCCATCACTGCCCTTGTGCCAGAAACCTCGTGTGATTGATTGTTTATTTGTTCTCCGGTGTCGGATATCCAATCCCTCTGCGGTCTGTCATTCGCAACTCGACGCCTCACTGTGAGGTCTTCTTTGGATCAGATTGTTTGATTCATTCAACCGTCCCACTGTTGGAGAGTATTGTACAACTGCATCGCTTTTTGTATCCCCATGTATATTGATGGATTAAGGCAAGGGAGGGTAAAAACTAATCAAACAAGTAATTTGATGATAATACTGGCTAAGACACCCTCATTAGCCCAAAGAAAAGTGTGCTTAAGGTTGTTGGTAAATTTTTTAATTCGACGTAGCAACCAATTATGTTCAGATAACCGATTATAGGCTACACACATGCAGGCTAAAACGTCTGTTTGTTCGCAGTATAGGACAGCCACGAGTATGCCAACGATTTCTTCTTGTGTTGCGCGAAGGTTTTTTCCACAAATCTGTATGTTTAGCCCTTAAGGAAATTAGCATAGCCTCTAATCTCTTTGCATTTCTCATATAATCAAAAATTTATTACTAGTAGTTTTGATCCTTATTAGGGATCAGCAAGCTCAGCATCCGGGCTTGTTCGAGGCAGAAACAGGTAGTGTACCAACAGGCATGACTGATTGGATTAAATCCACCAAACAGTCTCTTTCTCATTTTGAATGCCTATTTTGAAGGTTTCTTTGACCCTAGTCTTATTTTGTAAAGCACACTTTAAGTGTAAAGCACCAATAAGTTACTCAGTATATTCGTCCCTGTGCAGGTCCGAACCTATGAATTAATTCCGTAGGGGTTATCACCATAAGGAGTCGCACGTGTCACGCGTCGCGCTTAGTTGTTAAAAAATGTAAAAAAGTAGACAACATTTATTTTTAACATTAAGTTGACATAATTCACATGAGTAATATGTTTGTAGTTTCAGGATACATAAAAATATTTTTACCATTTTGAGTGGGCGTATTCATACTTTGTTCGACCAAATGGGCGTCACGATTTTGCGATAAACATGGGCAAACAATCAGGGTTGGGATTAAAACCACTCTGTGGCAATGTCCCTCTCCTACGTAACTGATTTAGATCAGTTAATGTCTGAAGGATGACATTATTGGTGTCAGAAGGATGTGTGAACTGTTCTTATCTCACTCTTGAATTCCATTCGTTTTTAAACTAGACATTGGCTCATCAAAAGCCCTTCGGCTGAAATATTTAATTGTTTATTGATTAGCCCAATCAAATTTGTAAGTAGTTCTGAGTTTATAATGCTAATTAACATTTTTTTGAAGACATTTTATCCATCGCTAAGCTGAAATGTAAAAGTACGGCAGTAGCACCACTGTGTTTGTTTATCAGTGTGGGCGAATCGGTCTTGTGTATTGACCCGCTGCAAGGTCTCATATTGCCGTTCAGTTGTTGGACGGCTTATTGCGCCAGTTTCATTAAACTTCACTGCTCTTGAAAGCTTTAATAATTGCGTGGGATTTTCATATATACTTAAAAACTCATTATTCCGTTTATTTGATATTTACCCTCAGTATCAAACATTTCATTCTAACAATGTTAGAACACTTAATATATCAGTGACTTTGATATTGTATAAAACTTTGGACTTCTTGAACGAATGGTTTGGTTGTTTGATGTTTTTGTATAACATCGGTTCTGAACCCTAAACTAGAAGTTGTACTTATCATTATGTTCCTATCTTTTTAACTGATATTGGTTAGTCAAACCAGTCGTTTGCTGTGTACAGGTTTTTTGTCAATGAGGTATTTTGATGATAGAACGTCTTAAGTTTGCTTACACTTTTCAGTCTGAACTTTTAAAAGACAGTGTTACAAGTATATTTTCCGGAGTTTTTTCTACTAATCGATCTAGGTAGTTCCGTAATTCGACGTAACGAACGTATTTCCTAAAACTCGTCCATTTGGCCCGAATTCAGTCCTAAAATAAGATGCCAGTGAATGAGCCAAAACGTCAGTAAAAACTTCACAGCCGTGTACGTGGAGGGTTGATTTGTGGCTTACATGCGAATGCTAAACATATATATTTGTTTCATGAATTCTATGCCAAAAGTGCAAACTACAAAGAAAATAATCAGATTTCCACTCCATAACCAATAATAGATTTGAGTTTTAATTCAGACTTTTAAGGAACACACGAAGGCATTTTGTTTTGCCACTTGTTGAGGAGCTCTAGATCAGACCCTCTGGTTAAATTTTGGAGTAATTTCAACACAGAGCCTGATGTAATATGGGCTGTTAACTGTTGGATTACGTTTTAGCTCCAACGTTATTCGAATTCCGCTTGTAACTATGGATTTTGAGTGTGTTTGCACTCCTTATAGTAGTACGTGTACAAGAAAACATTATTTTCGAGGTAAAATTTAATTTTATAACATTACTGTAAAATAATATATGATAAGGTTTAGTTTATTTTAAATTTAGTTAATCAAAAAATCGTACATATTTAAAATTAAAATCTGTTTTCAAGTTAGACGAACAGAGAAACTTTATGACATTTTTTCCTGGAACGAAGACTTTATTACGTTCCAATTAGGCACTCCGTGCTCTCTTAATTGAAAAAAAAATTAAGTGTTAGTGACTGAAAATACCTTTCACAACCGGACATAATTCTTTTTTCACTACTTCAATCAGAGTTTTATTTTTTTGTCATACCTGCCCATCCGATGTAGTGTTACGTCGTAATAACAGATTTTATCGTTCACAGTTAATATAGAGTTTTTGCAATCTACGGTAAAGCATCATGATAAACGTTAAACGGTAATTCATCTGAGTTTCTAAATTTAGCTCAATGTAATAAAATACCATTTATCTTTCTCGTATTCTTTTACCGTGAATGGCAAAAACTCCCTGAAGCTTGGTTCAGTTTATTATCTTATCAATAAATCCGTCATGATAAATCGCGGTGGCAAACTCACGGTTGATTGGTTCAAGCGTCAAGAGTAAAGGTCATGTGACGTCAACTGATTGACTGATTACATCTAAATACCGCCGCCATCAGAGCGAGTTGTCGTCTGATTGGATGGAATACCTCATGCATTCGACGGAGAAATGTTTAACGTTGCGGCCTTAAACGTGAGATTTGTTTAGAGTATTTATTAGAACGGATATCGCATTATTTTTTATAAATAATTTATTAGTCTCTAGATGTTGTTTTAGTAATTTTTAAGGTGCGTTCCCTACTAGTTTTTTGTTATAACATGTTATTTTTGAACGACTTTCACATTTGTAACGGTTCTTGATAGAAGATATTCTGAATACTGAAATGATATTTTGTTATTAGCCAATATACACTGTCAAAGTTTAAGCAATTCTGTTAAATAGCCAAAATAAAATTAAAAATATTGTTTCCTGCATACGGTTTTGCTGAAAAAACCCTGCATATTATGTAACTGTTTTCAAAACCAACATCTGCAGAAAAAACACATCTGCAGTTATTGAGAATTACTCGCGGAAGAATAGAATGGGTCAAGACCAGCCACATAACAACTTTGGTCACGCTTCAAAAGCTAGCCGCAGACATCAGCAGAATTTCTGCGGCAAGTAACTAGTTTGGAAATTATTTCGGAACAAATTACCGCGGCTACAGCACAGGTATGGTAACGATTGGAATTCAAAATACGTGATGGATAGCAGGTAATTATGGAGGAGTCTAAACTATTTTGCATTCATGAGTAGTTTCATCTGGACAAGCTAGTTTGAGAACAATTTCATAATAGGAACTGAATCCTTGTAAATACAGGAACAGTTTAACTCATTGATATGGACCACGTACTGCGGTTATCTGGGAGGGACAGCTCTAGGAAAGTAACATAAATAACCCAACACCGGCGCGAGTCCGATCCGTCCCTGTTTCTTTGGCCGGCTCGTTTCTCTTATCCGCCTCGTTTATTCATACCGCTCTCCAGCTGCTTTCTTACAGCATTTCGTTACAGCATGCCTTCTGTACATGTCACACGGATGAGTAAACTGAGTGTACGTTCACAGTAAAATAAATCGTGTTCTTGTACAACCTCATGTATACATTTGATTTACTGCAGTTCCATATTTATGTTCTGGTGGTTTAGCTCGTGTATGGAAAACCAATTCCGGAAGTTATTGCAGAATTGTAAAAGAACAGAGTTGCTCAGAGAGAGTTGTGATGGCTGAACCATCCATGCAGCTCGAATTCACATAGTACAGTATCACATTTATAACACGAACAATAAATGTACGTATTGCTCAGATGAAACCGCATATTTGCGAATACTTTGGTTGGATTAATTATTGTATATTTTTTGCCTGAAGCTACTTCCAATTTGTGACATTCTTTTACATGCCCAGCTAAATTTTTAATTAATTAAAAAATACGGAAAGAAAGGGATGAAGAATCAATCACCGTTTAAATAATTTCGCAGTAGGGCTAAATTAAATTTAAATGGGAAATAAACTAATCCAAGCTAGACTTATATCACAATTTTTCAAACTGCAAACACAACTGTTGTACGCGGTGTAAATTCGCTGGTGATAAAGAATTCGTTAGCGAACGGTTATGTGATATATTCTTAATGTGATACAATATAGAATGTTTCAAAAGATCAATAATTTCAAACAACACGAAATTTAAGACATATAAATCCCAATACTATACTATTCTATTCCTTCTTCCCCAAAAACCACACGGAAAGAGAGAGGAACAAAATTGAGATATTGTTTTAAAATAAATAAACAGAACACTGTAGCCCGGAACAAAGGCAGCGCTGGCGAATAGTGGGTTAAGTGGACCAAATCACGCGAAATACTCCACTATTTGGCTGACTCTCGACAGTGTACCGCCCTGAGCCTGGTACTAATGACCTTGCTTAAGTGGTCAGGGACATCGACGATGTATAACTTTGATATCAATAGAGAATAGAACTAATGGCAGCGCCTGTGACGTAGGGTTAAGAGGGCCAAAACTTGTATACTCTCGACCCTGGTACTATTAGCTACAGTGAATGCTGCACGAAAACATCGTCTCTATGGCGATTTAAGATACAATCTAAAATAAATATCCCACATTTATGGCTTGGGTTTATAAGTAAAAACTTAAAACAGATTGAGCAGACATTGTAAACGAAGGAAGGTCTAGATTATTTATTTATTTATTCATAAGCTTCATCTAGTTCTGAAAGTCCTTAAAGGCTGGCGTGGAAATTTCGTCCATATGAGAACCTTACAGAATAAATCATGTAAATAAATCAAAGTAATTATATCAAAAATAATATAGACTATCACCATCAAAAACAACCATGAACTCCTTTAGAGCAGGAACACATATTTTGCCATGCGGTTCGTAATAATATTTCCTTTATAACCATAAAGCAAGTTTGGGATAACAGTAACAGTTGTTTTTAAGGCAAGTTTGCTAAAGTAACAAAGTAAAAACAATAGCATATAGTAACGAAACACGAATTCTAAATTGAAATTCAGACTTCTAAGAAGAAACCTAAAGATTTGAGTTTGAATTGTGTTTGGATGAAAATTATACACTTTCTAAGGACGAAGTTTACTTTACGCAGTGCGATTTGCAAAGTAGAACAACGAACATTTCATTTTTTGTATTTCTCTTTCGAAACGGGAAATTTATATTATTGGCGGCGAGTCGCAGCTTCAGAATGACAATCAGGAGAGACCGGCGTTTCCATGTGCGGCTATGTGCGACTTTCTACCGCTTCGGTCTTCCTCTGTCCGCAACTGGTCTTGGAGTCATAAGTGGATTTTTCTTCTATTATAACTACAGGAAGCTCATCCCACTGCTGCCGATGTTGTCAGCCAATAGAATGTTCGTCAGTATTTCCAATAATTTATCAACTTAAGTTTTTTAGGATTTTATGTAGTGACCTAAGTTTTTTACTACAGTGGACAAGCACTGCTGCGTGGTAGTGTTTTCTTGGGGTTAGAAACTTAAAGATATTCTTAATAAATGAACTCTCGTACTATTTGTTTCTCTTGCACCTATTTGTTGCCCCGGGGCACTTATATAGTCAAGACGAAAACATGCACCTAATACTGCAAAAACTTACGTCTTGGGATTGCTGTATAAGAATAAAATCCCGTCATCCCGTCTCAACAAGGAACTGACTTAAGTTTTTTCACACTTTACGTGATCGGAATGAACGTCAGAACACACTTACTAAATAAATCTATTCCGTATTCTAAAACCCCTCAAAATTCGGCATAATTTAAAAGTCTAAAACAGATACAGTATATTGATTACACCTGATCAAGGACATCCCTTTTAAAAGTGGAGTAACAGCAGAAACCTTGACGATGGCCTAATGCCATCATGTAGGCCGCAGTGTAGGAGAATCTGCCACTCCCATTGTCACCAGCAGCCGAGGAACTGAGTTCCAGGATAAAGTTTATCGCTAAAGCTGTAGCAACTCGCATATCGTTCGCAGCAAAAGCGTGATGTGAATAATCATTTTAACGCTTGGTTTTTCAAATCCTTTTTGAAATGATTTTTATTCTTGAATGTAAAATGATCTGAATAAAAAAAAACATATTGTTGAACCCGTTTCTTAGATAAGTAATGTGAACTAAAGTTGTGTTTTCGCCCGAGTCATTTTTATATCTTGGAAGAAGTGTCATTTGCCATATCGTTTGACAGATGAGTACAAGCGTGGAACTTACAGCTATTTACATTTTTGTGATGTCTGAAATCTCTATAAGATTTCAGTATTTCGCGGCACTATTGATATGATCCTTTTTTTAAAGTCTGCTGTAAGATATAAGACAACGCAAGTTGTTTGAACGTAAACTCAACAACTAGGGAAGTAACTTCTGTATAATTCAATTTGTTAAGTTTCCAATTCGGTGGAATACTGATGGGTTTAAATTTAGCGATGATGGCAGGGTGATGTTATGACAAGTTTCGTAACGTTGGATATTTTGTCAAAACATGTTTTTAGCCAGCCGTTTTAAATGGAGAACAATTTTTCGCCTAATCTGTGTATTATTATCAATTTAGCCACCCAAGAGTTGTGTAAATCCTATTTAATTTGTAAGTGCAATGTTCCATTTAAAACAGTTTAATACAGGAGAAAATAATAATGTAATACCATTGTACTCGAATCATTTTTATATGATAGTAAAGACAGTAGTCATTATTTAACTTACATTTAAAAATTATTTCTTAAAAGGCAGATTGAAATAAAATATCTTAGACAGTTCATATTTACATTTGCTTTTGCGCTCTAAATAAGCCTAAACTATATTCATCATGTAAGTAAGTACCTACCTCTGGAACTTGTCTTTAGTATTTAAGTGTTAATGAAAAATTGTGAAATAGTATTTTGGATCCGGTTGTGGATTTCACATTATTACGGGTATCGTAAAGATACCGTGAAACTTTTCGAAATGGATTAACAAGTGTACTTAGACTATCTTAATAGTCATATTATCTATAACTATTACACTATCTTAATAGTTGATTTGATATTAGCTTATATTATCTTTTAATACTATGTATTCGTTTAGTTCTTGCAGTTATCATGTATATCCTTAAGATAAATTTAAACTTTGGTAACACGCGTGGCTTATTATTCGTTTACTGTATTGGTTTTCATTACTTAAAGCATCGAGGATAAGTTCCCGATCAATAAGGCAATTAAGCTCCACAATTATTTCTTTATCCAAGACCGTTTGGGGTTTAAAAAGCTGGTTATATTTTGTGTGGTCCTTGAAAATAAAAGCAGGCTATGTGAACGTTCCGCAAGCCAATTCCAGACTTTGAAGCTGTTATTCGTGGAATGTCATCAAGGGGAGTCAAATTGCGAGTTTTCGTATCTTTTTTACTTTGACATTTATGCTATACTTATTTTATTATAATTCAAATTGTCATGACATTAAGCCTTTAACAGATTATCGTAATATACGGAGTATTTTATTACATGGTTTGCATTTTATTTCCTATCACGTTTTCCTAAATAAAAAAATACAGTATATAGTTTACTGACTGGAATGGATTTTACATTCACTTGCATAAGTCAAATTGTACAAAACCGCAAAAGCAAGTTGCTTAACTTGTTGGATTATGTTATTTTAAACAGTGAAAGCAGCAGTCTACTTGTATAATAAATAAGAGCTGAGTGTTGAGCCGTGGTTCACAACCCTCAAAGAAGACAAGGTCATTGTTAACTATTGAATTTACCGAGCTCGTACTGAATTTTTTTTCTATTTCCTCATCGTAGTAGATTGTTGGAATTTTTTTTTTCACTCCAACACATTAAAATCAAGGGCCAGTGTGCACTTTTATATCTTATTTATACAAAGTAAAAACCTGAGTAAAAATTTGAGTTGTCATATAAATATATTTATATGAGTTATTTTATATATTTTACTTTGTGTATTACGAATATGTTATAGTATCGTATTACTAATAATATTTCCATATTTAATTTAAATTGAATTAACTTTTCGCACCTTTGTATAGCAGTTTTGTGATAAATTCCCCGCACGGTATGAATAACTTAATTAAATATTTTTATCTTATAACTATTCTCTGCAAATTATCCTATGTGGAAATGATATTTGTTTAGTATTATTATAGAATTTTATAATATTCCTCGAATTTTATATTAATCGTCGTTTCATGTCGACCGACCAATAATTGAACGTTATTCAAACCTTTTCCATCATATTATTTTGTCACTTTCGTTGACAGTTTTATCATTATTGCGTATTACTTTGTACAATATAATTCTGTCCTGCATGTAATTCTGTTTCTTATATTATTGTATCAAATAAAATTCTAAGTCCATTAAAATATTTGCAAGTTATTCAATTATGATCATTCACGTCATATCCTTATGCAGAAGAAAATAATTCTTTTGAAACAAGTGTTATAAATGTTGCCATAAAGATTCCTGGGCCGAGTCTGCCAGTTCTGTTCGTTCTAAATCCAGCCTCAAGTGTTCCAGCGCTTTGGGCTCTGGAATCCGCGGCCTTTCGGATATTCAGGGAACGCTTCTGAAACATTGTTGATCTGTCTCTCATTCCTTACACCTCAGATGTAACACACAATCGGTTGATATTGTATCATTCGGGTGCGGAAGCTCACAAGGGGAACAGTTCGAAAGAAATAAACCATGATTTTGCTTGCCTAATAACGTTTGTTTAAACGAGTCCAGATTTACATAACCGCTTTTCTTGTGGGCATTTAATTTTCAAGCTGACGGCAGGGTGAATAGCAGTCGACAGCAGAGTAAATGTTAATTAAAAGGAACGAAACTAGAGCATAAATAATGAGAGCGTAATGAGATATTAAAGTATATTTTGTATGGCCATTGTAAAACATTGTGCGTGCTTTTGTTGAAGACAAGACCAAAGGACGAAGTAGTTACACTGCTGATAAAATGTTATATTGATGTAATAGTTATTCGTGTGTTGAGTGAGTTAAGTACAATTGTCTCACGAGTGAAAATGTTGGCGCCCGTAGCGCCTGCATCCGGCTAGCTGCAACCATGCATGCCCCCCAGCGATCAGCTGATTGTTGCAACGTTCTTAGCTCTTAAAAGGTGAGCATTCACGTACGTGCCCCGCACGCCATGCAACGTCACAACATTGATCTTATGAGACGTGCAGCGCACGCCGAAGCCCACAAACGTACGGCACAGCGCATAAGACCAATGTTGTAGAATTGCATGACGAGCAATGCACGGCGTGCAAAGCACCTACGTGAATGGTCGCCTTTAGACGTTCTCACAGCTCTAATTATTTCAGTATTCCGAGCTGCAACATATTTGCATGTGTGTGTTTGTGGAAATTTGAAGGGGCTCCAATATTTGGATTATTAATATCAATGTTATTGTTATGTTTTACTTCCCGAAAATGTACTTCGAGACAAATTATTAAATATTATTTACTCACCCATTACTAGAAGTAAAAGGTGGGGGAAAATTTCTATTTTCTTTTCGCTCTCCAAGGGAGATAATTCACTTGGCGTGACAGACGTTACGAAAACCACCAATTCAATATCATCGCATGCTGCTGGTATGTGGCTTATGTATCGTTAAGTTGGCAAAACTCAATAAAATAAGTATCGTAGTTTTAACTGAAGCGTTTCTGTTGAAGACTCATTCTTACCTCGTTCGTATTCTGATCGCACTAAATTAAAAATGGTACATTTAGCCCCAAGGAATTCTCCATTTTCTGTTGCCACTTAACCACACGAAGGCTATCCCGCTAATGGAGTGATACACTTGATACCTCTGCGTTAGGCTGTAGCTGTAGTCACTGCAGTGGTGGTCAGTCAGTCAGCTGTTGCAAGGCCGCCACCGGGGTCGCCAGGTGACCTTGGCAAGGTCGCGCCGCTGTCATGTTGCTGTCCTTTCCTCTATTGTCCGGCTCGACCTTATTATCATTGATAACAGGAGGAAGTCTTCCCACGGAACTCCTCTTCTACGCCTCACTTCCCGTCGCTTCTGGTTACGTCCACTACGCCAGTTTTGCTAGGAAAGGCCATGTTCGACGTTGGTCCTTCAGCTTATCTAGCTTTCTGAATTTCTTCTCCTCCTTCTTGGTCGGATATTATTGGAAAAAAGTCAATAGCAATGTTGTTTGTGTAGTGGATGCCAATTCAAGAGTAGGCATTGTCAATTTTAATGAATTATAATACAATTTATCTTTTCAGACTTTTTTTATTAACTGTCAGTTACAAAAAAAAGATTTATAAAATAGTTTTTGAAAAGCCAAGAATAAACCTCAGTATTGAGGTATTAATAGTTACACTTTAATATAAGGTGAATGTTTTGCAAATAATTGCAGACAGTTGATTCGAGAAAAAATGGAGTAAGTCATCCGTTACCATATTTGCAAATTATGTAAATAAAGAACTAATTATTTACAACAGGTTAAATTAAAAGAAAATATTTTGCTTTTGACTCTGAATAACATGCATCTTTGACGATTCGGCATTTTATCATATCCTTAATTTTGTCTAAGGTCGTTGATGTGGAACCTCAGTTTAATTCATCATCAAGATGGATGCCCAGAAGTTTTGCGCTCAATCTTGTTGCTTTGTTTAAAGTTTTAGACTTTTTTCGTGGAATAGAACTTTTGTCTCGGGACGTAATGAATTAATCATAAGGTCCTTCCAAATGAGGATTATGTATGGCCCGTGGGATAGTGATGGAGACATCATTTTTACGGGGAGCTAACTTCTTAAGACCGTCTATAAAACATGCCACATGTTAAAATACATTTTTAAGCCGAAATAAAAATTGATTACTCTTATTATTTCGGTTGGTTAAAGTAAACTTAAGGAGCCAGTTGTTCAAAATCTATTTCGATTACCTCGTCACTCCAAATTAATTAACCTCACTTCAATACACAGCATGGCATATTGAGATTCAACTTCAAAGAATAAGTCACTGCGCTTGCAACGAATTCGCTCAAGAACAAATTATGTTTTAATATTGCAACTATGTGTTGTAAAAAGTACTACCGCTTTGATATAAGCAAGCGGAGTGCAAAAGAGCCAAGTTTACCGCCCATTCCGAGTGATTGGTGATATTGAACAGAAGTTTTTACGACTCTGAGAGCTTTTAAACCCAATGTCCTAGTATATTTATCATGTTTCTTTTTGTTCAGCCATGTAACTTATCACAGCTTTGTTTTTTTTTTGTTATTTTAACGAGCAGCGTCGTATTTTATTCAGTTTCTAACTTATTGTCTGCTGAAAACGCGCAGACAAATAACAAAGAATTGATCGCAATGTAGCTAATAATTTTTATCGGAAGCGTCTCAGCCCTTTCTCCCCAAACTCCCTCCACACTCCCCACACTGTACTGACTTGATCTATCCCAACCCTTACACTGGAGTCTGAATTTTCTTCGTTCATTTTTGCTAAAAAAGTTTACATTTTTTGTTTACATTTTTCAGTAGTCTGATGGGCATTCATTGTGCCAAAATGGCATCTTTTCAAACCCAACTGCGCAAAATGTATTTTCAAGACAACAAACATTAATGTAAATTATCGTGCTTCGAATCTTAAGATGATGTGTGGAGAATAAAGGATTAAAATTCAGTCAAATATAAATTTTCATAAAGAGTTTTGCTTGAGATGACCGTTGCACCTGCTTGTGGATTGAATAGAATGTTGCATTTACGATATTTCCAAATATATATACATAGTATGTAGAGACTAATATAATATTTACAATTCGTTCAGTCTGTCCCACGGCGAAACCAAGGCCACACTGTAGTGTGGCCTTGGCGAAACTATACAGTTCGGAGATTCCCAATGTCCAGTAAAAGTGCAGCAATTAAAGTAAAAAAACCTTACTGTTTACTAACTATCAAAAAAGTGCAACAAGTTATATCTCCACCTTTAAAATTTCGTGAAGATATTTTTTGTCGGCGTCATCTTAGTAGAATGTTGTATAAACAAATTAGACGAATTTCGCTTCTCAGTTCTGTTGCCTTGGACAGCGGAAACAATCGTGTTAGACGAGAGGATAAACAAAATCAAGTTAGACGTGTAAAGTTGAGCCGTCAACAGCCATTTGTCAGCGTTCTCTCTTGCTTTGGATCTGAACTTATCTAAACAAAGGTTTGTTAACGTAAACCATATCGAATTTTATTCAATTTTTATATTTTTTGTGCTGTCATGTTTCATTATTAATTTGTATGTACTTGATGTATTATTTTTCACTTTGATTTTATTCAGTTGTAACTACAATTCACGATTGTTTCAATAAGAAATTTAATTTATTAAATGTAAAAGGAATCTAAGTCATATTTTATATTTGTGTATAATGTAAAATACACATCTCGTACGCATTTATACGAGCAGGTTCAACTTCAATATTACTTTACAGAGGTGAAAAGTAAATTTCTTATTCACACCTGATTAAATTACTCAGCAAATTGGACAGAATTACCTTTCCTGCTAAAAAGCCGTCACATTTTTCATTTATTTCATTTTGAGTTTCACAAAGTGAAATTATATCTTTGATAACTAATTAGACTAGCCGGATGAATGAGTTACCGCTATACATTGTACCCTTGTTATCGGAAAGTCACCTGGCTTAGCAGCCGCGCGTTAACGGTCTTTCTGCAAAACTATATTAAAATTCTAAATTTATTTATAAATTTAATAGTTTTGAAACGTAAAACTTGTGATGAATATTGCAGCAAACTTTATTGCAATAATCAATATAAGTTTGTAGCAAAAGTTTCAAATAATGTTTAATGTTTCAAAACTTGTTCTGTATTGTTTCTATTCGTTGCGAGTTTTAACACGATTCACGAATAAAAATATACCCATCTTATTATTTTTATTTATAACCAATTTTCGTAGAAGTAACGGAGAAATCGTTCGGAGATCCTGAAGTCAAATTTCTTAGGGAAGATGCAATCAGTTTATTGCTATTGAACTGATGTGATTTGTATTAAACAGAATTTAATTCTCAGAACAAATCAAATGGCTTAAGATAAAAATTAATTGAAACTTTTGCTAACAAATTAAACGATACTCTGGTTGAATTAAGCTTACAAAATTTAAAATGTTTAACAGCATGTTTTAAGTTTTTACACCGTTATGATATAAAACAAACCGCGCCGCTAAGTCGATACGTCTTTCGATAATCAGGGATAACGTTCATGCTGAAGGTTGGATTACATTTATGCATTTGTTACCCTGTCAAATAAATTACATTATTTATACGGTACCCTATTGTTAACCGCATTAATTAATCACTGCAACAGAAGTCTTTTGAAACTAGAACATATTACCATTGATTACAATACTGTCATCACTATCGGCTGTTATTCCATTTAACTTCAACCAAGGTTTTGGTAATGCTGCAGAAACAATTTTAATCAAATAAGAGTAATTAATATGTGAAAAAAATCCTATATAAATTTGTGAATGAAACCACACATCTTTTTGAACGGCTGATTACACTGGCCTCCCCGGGGGACCGGCGAGGTGCGAATGAGTTTGTCGAGTTTACTGAGTTAAGTAAAGTTGTAAATTATCAAGTTTGTTGTCATCTCATTAACCTTCTGCATAAAGTGCTTGGTTTAGGTTTTCAAGTTTAGCATTACTTTTCCTTATTTATGGAATTGTCAAAGTTGCTTATTATTTAATTATATTACTGTAGACTAACCTTTTTCCTCAGGTTTCACGATTGATCCAGTTATTCCAGGACGCGTTTCGCATTTTCACAATGCATCATCAGCTGCCCTACACTATTTGTTTAAGTATTAATTATTGAGTGTTTTACTTTAGTTTTCAAGTGAATTTATGTACATAGTTCTTTGTAAAATAATTCTCATGTGGGATTTTAAATCTGTCTTGTCATAAAATAACTTGGAAATAATGATCTTTATAGACCATCCACCACCTTCGTTTAAAAATTTTAGTTTTAATTTAATGTTATCAGATTGGAAATCCTTGAGCCTCCTTGACAGACCCGCGAATGCCACATTCTAATTTGAGGTTTTTCTCATTTACGGCATATCAAGATTTGTTAATCTTCCCCAGGACAAATCCCACTCGTTTAAGGTTTACCAATAGGTCTCGACGCAACTCGCAAGTTAGTCGTCTGGTTTCAAAGTACCTTACATCACTTGGACTTTTTTCAGGAAACACATTAAACAATATAACTTTATTTTAAAATAAATGTTAATTTAATTTAACTTTTTTAATTATAAAGTAAATTTATTGTTTATGAGTTTATTTTAAAATAATTGTATAAACAATCAATTATTTTTATCAGAGATATAAACATAAGGCACCAAAATAAATTTACAAGTGGATTAATAATTGTTTTTTATTATTTACATTTTAAATTTCGATATAGGCGGTTTTGATGTAGGCCTAAACATGTTGGATATAAACATAACACCTTTAACATTAAGTTTTAGATTTAGGCACCTACTCAAGCTATTTGTCAGTGATGTAGTCTGTTTAAAACATCGCCTAAAAACGTTCATAAATAACAGAAATGAAAAACAACTTACTAAAAGCACGCTGCAAAAAACGTAACATAAAAACACGCAAGGCCTAACCACAGCAAGCCGGCAATAGCAGACAACGGAGCGGCCAGCTGATGCGCTAGCCAGGTGCTCAGTAGGCTTTTGCGATGTAGTCTGATTTGAAAGTCACTAAATGACTTAATTAATTTTGAAACCAACCTACAATTTTAGATAGTAAAATAACCATGATGCAGTTTCATTTGACCGTACACGTTTTCCCCCTTAAAGAGCTCACTTTGAGCTTGTAAAATCTCTATAATTAATTCAAAACGGCCGAAAAAGTGATGTGGTTGGTTTTGATACTAGACGCCTCAAAAGTAACATATTTTTATCAGCATCTCCTGTTTTTTTATTTTATTTTATGGGCTCGAGTTGGTCGCTTGACATATTACATACTTCTTTGCTGAATCGCGTGTTTGACTAAATACGTGTTTACAACGAACCCAAGGTCACGTCTATTTAGTTTTATCACTTCCTTTATCCAGCGTTATTTGTTAGGGAGTGGTTATCAAGAGAAGGAAAGTAAGGTTACGTTTGATTCATTGCACAACACAAAGGGAGGATTATTTACTTCCCATGCGTCACATTTCTTTTGTATACTGCGGGAGAACTGAGGGGTTTTCAAGTGTTTTTGTTGTGGATTTTTTTTAAGGTCTTCTACTCATATTTGTCTTGCTCAATTTACATTTTGTTTACACTAATAATTGTTTTCAATCTAATGGAAAATTTGTTCACAATTTGGGTGTCACTAATGATAGTAATTAGAATTTGTTTATGAATGTAGGAAACTGTATAATTTTAGTTTTATCCAAACATTTATATAACATAATGAATAATTGATATATTGTTGTAATATTTTATAGCAGAATCACTCTTCAGAATTAAAAAATTAACTTTCTAATGACAACCACCGAAAACGAGAATAGTAGGTAAAACGTTACAAGTTTTAGCTTAGATTAATACCACAAGTTGTTCAGAAAATTTCTCCGTATTTTCCAGTTGTTAAAATATATCGTTCTCTTTAACTAACTTAAACATAAAATAAAATAGCGAAGTTTAGTTGCAAGTATCTGATAGATTGTGAAACTTAACTGTTATTGAGAACAAAAAGACTATGTTGTTTGCAGAAAAGTTTTGGTCCTTTGTATCGGGAGAACTTTCTTCTATTCCGACAACTCGGCGAACTTCATTTCATCCATGAGCAAACCCTTACACCAGAATGAGTGTGTCCAGTAATTATTATGACAAGCTTTTTGAAGCAAGGAATGATTTTACGTACTGTAAAACAAATCTTCTTTGTATAGAACAATGACTTTCATGATTTAAAAAATCTCAAAAATTTAAATCCTTGTTTTGTAGTTGTATTATTTTAATCTTGGTAATCTTAATGGTTATCTGTTTATATTTTGTGTAAACATCAATTGGCAGTGTTTTTACAAAAACATTTTATGAAATTACTTTGACATTGTCTTTTTTTGTTCGATTTTGCAATTCTTTAAATTGATGTGACAAAGAGGTACTTATTCATTTAGACCAACAACAGTTATTTATAACGATTAACATTCAAACTGTTTCTATAAACAATTGGGAAGTTGTAGAATCATATAATTACCAGTACATGTAGCGAACTGAAAGTGTCTTAAAATTACACTTCCACATAAACACTACTACTAACTACAAATTTTGTTTCAAACTTGTTGACCCTAAACTTCTTATAATTCTAGGGTTGAAATGATTATCAAAATTATCTTTTCAGGCCCCGGGAGAAAGAATTTAAGAAGAACTTTGGTCCTCATAGCATTTGCGTAATATAATACAAATTTTTGTGGTGCATCCGTGTAATGAAAAAAAATTAAAGAAATTTTCTTTCATTAAATTTTTATGTAAGAAAATTTTTTTATTTACTATTGTTTTAAATTTTACAATAATAGCCTTATTCTTTATAAATGTAATCAAATATAGAAAGATCTTTCTTAAGGAACTTGTATATTTCCCCACTAACAGTTATATAAGTTATTTAAAAAAGTTTGCTTGTTCTCTCTTAAATAGATAAAAAACGGAAGTACTGGACATTTTATTAACGTTTCCCACCCGACCATTTTTTTACCTTGGTTATTAGGTAAAGTGTGATTTATTCTTTAAATCTCATTTTCCTTATTTCAAGCAAAAAAATTTAATAACCTTAAAATCCTGGTGCTTGTTTTATTATGAAAAGTATTAAGTCCATTGTTGATGTCTATCTGATGAAACTTCTCAACACTTCTGAGTTTGACATAGTGACAAGTGGTAGTTTCAACTGGGTCATAAGTTTTATTTTTTTTTATGTTAACTGAGCAAACCAATGGAAACAATCACTTGATTTTGAATGTATGTATGTGTTGTTTGCATATTTTAATTTTATATTCCTATGTAATTCCTCCTATCACTGTATTCCTCTGATTGTTTACATTTGTTTTAAGTGTGATTCTTAACATTTACTTAGCAACTAATGCTATTCATTTTACACAAGTCTCCACTTATGTCCTTGAAAACTACGGAAATATCATGTGATCACCTGCATGTACTTGGCACCTACTTTTTTACTAAATTGTACTGAATTTGTTGTACACTAGTGTGGTTGTACTATTTTCTTGTCTCTTGTTGCAGGGAGGAAGTTCAAGACCACAAGGTCAAGTGGGGGGCCAGCTTCGCATTCCAATGTAAAATGTCAGCCAACGCGTCCACGGGGGTTTTGGACCCTTGCATACTGAGGGTATCAGTCCGGAAGGTAATTGATATTTCATTCTATGGAGAGAACAAGCAGTAGTCATTAACTGGTTTGCCACAAATTTAATTGGTTAAATAAACACCACTACTCTTCGTTAAACAGTTAAGTTGCTATGATCTAATTTATGACTTGATTTTTTTTATTGCAGTAATATTGATTAATTACCATAGTGGCTGACATAGTAAGTGACATATTTTTACTTACGGTTTAATGTAAGATAAATTGTTGATCGCTTGGAAATGTGATGCAATAGTGAAGAGCCTTAATCATGGTAATTTAATAAATCTGCTCCAAGAATTTCTATTTGAAACTGTAAAAAATTGCTTTAACTACTTTTTTTTCAATTAAATGGTCACCAAACAATCAGTTTGACTATTACAATTAGTAATTCAAACATAAGCTTTATTAAACATTCCCGTGTCTTTTGACGGAATACAGGAGTTCAGAAAATATCTGTTTTTGCTTCCTCCACCTCACTATGATTTAACGAACACTAACATGTTTAATAAATTAGAGGTTTTGACTGTGCTCAACATTTGGGTACTGGTTTGGCGAGGGACATTTGGTGAGGGTTTGTATCCTTTGACATTTCTGCAGCCACATTTCCAGCCCAGATTTCCCCGAGGACAGTGAAGTCAGAGTTGATGATGAGAGCAGATCCGTTGCTGGAGCTCATGGCTCTGATCTAATGATGAGCTCACCAGTCCAGCCCAGTCTCATTATTGCCCTTTTTGTAGCTCCACTCCCTCCTCTCTCTCCTGTCTCTTCACAGATGTTTTGTCGGTTAGGTCACTACTCCGTCTTTTTTATACAGTTTGCTTTTTTACACTTGAATCATGTGATTCAGTATGAGTAATGAATCGAATTAAGAGTCACCAGTCATAACATATTGTGTTTCCTCCTGCTTCTCCTACGACAACAATGGTAATTTTCAGTTCTTAGTACAATCAGCCAAAATCGTTAATTTTTACAAATTTTATTGATTTGCACTATAAAAGAGTTTAAAAATCACAAAATATAAAAATTTAATCAAATAAAAAGGATTTTGATTGCGTTAGGAAGTGATAAATAAATGCAAAATAGACCATTGTTTTCGCAGTGCTCATGGAGAAAAATAGATTTTATTTTCAGTGATATAAATCTCTTTCTTCTTTATGACACAATAACTTCATGAAGTAATAATGCTGTGACTTAGCAATCACAGTAGGATTTAATATGGAGGTTTCTACGGATTGTTATTGTAATGTATCTGATGTCACTCTCAGGAGCGGTTGATGAATCGCTTGCACCATTTTTGTGATGAATTGGACATACCATTAATATGGCGGGTGACTCTGTCAGCAAGCAAGGTTTTTAGATAAATATATCTATAATTTTTTTGCACTACCTCCTTGAATTTTAAAATACAGCATATCATAAACCATCTTTAAATTTTGCTTTAGTAATGTTTATCTTAGCAGTTTGATGCTTGACTTGCTGAATTTGTATTTAAGACATTAAAATTTCTTTAGAATATATCAGTTAGTACTCTTTTATATGCAAGTTAATTTTAAATAGTCCTAAGAACTGTAATTTTAAAGTTTTAATTCATCAAACTTGATTGTTTTTAAGGAAGCTCATTATAATTCATACCTTGAGCTGTTTTCTTGATTGTTTCAAGCAAACTTTATAAAAATAGCTGATGGTGACCCGCTTTGCTAAGTATTTACATGATTCAAAAGAAAAAAGATTCCTACAATACAAAGATTCATAAAAAATAACAGATATTTGTAAAATAAATGAAAATATTATAACTATTTTTAATAAATTTAATACACAAACTTTGACTGGCCTTCTTTTGGACAAAGCACTTTGGGAATATTGACTAATCTCTTCTCAATGAGTGCTAACGCTATGAGAGGAGTACACATGAAACATTTTGTATTTCTTGGTGCAATGGTTTGGCCTGGGCGTTGATCAGAATTCCTTCCTTAATAGATATAGATTAAGTTATTTTGTTTTATTTTTTATGAATTTATTACTCTCATACAATGTTTATGATAGGAATTTTGAGCTAATTGGCATGTTAGTATTGTGATAGGAACACCTTTGATACAGACAAACCATCAAATTTTTTGCCTCGATTAGAAAGATATTGTTTACAAGTGGTGATTTAATTTTAATGACTAAAAATATGGTCTGACGTATGGGTTAGTTATAAGAAAATAAATAAAAATTTAAGAGTGATCAATAAGAACAACAATTGTCAAAAGGTTTCAGTCTCATTCTTCTCTCCACATGAAAGACCTCTTTGTGTAGACAACAATAACAGCCCACCTGAAGTCTCTTGATTTCCGTCCAAAAGGCTAAATAAAATTTACTACCCTCAGACAAGGTTTTTATCCTGTGTAACTTTTGAATTAACTGGATCTTCAATTCTTTTAATTTTGCATTTTTAATTTTCAATACATTTAAGTCTCATAGTCGTAGTGGCCGGCAGTGTACCGTGTTTTTTAAATGCGGAGATTAATACCAGCTCTAAAGCTTTAAACATTTTCCTAACCACTCAAACATATTTAATATTTATTTTACTATATTAAAATTTAAATATTAGGTCACAGTTGAAGGACATACTACCCAAATTTGAATAACAATCCATAATTTTTCCAAAATTTAGTTCTAACTTATGCATGTCATCATTGTGTTACGATTAATTTTCCTCCTTACGGTCACTATCCGAACTGCCCAACTATCGAGTGTAAAGTTTGTGGTACTTTAACGAAAAATTAAAATGCAGACAAAATGTATTTCAACTTTATTTTGTAGTTATAACAAAAGCATCAATATGTTTGCATGTTTACATCTATATGGCAAGTAGAACATAGTTTAGATTATTATTAATAATTTTTATCATTTGAAATATAGATCATATGAAATATAGATGATGACACAGTTGTTTCTGACACTGAACAAACAAACAATCTCGACTTACAAAGCATAAGACAGTTTGAACAATTTGATTGAATTTCTGTTTGCAGGAGTTGAAAGGCAGCAGGTGACGCTGAACAAACAATCTTGACACACAAAGCATAATATAGTTTGAATTATTCCTGTTTGCAGGAGTTGAAAGGCGGCAGGTCGTTCCAGAAGCTGGGGTTTTGTGACCTGAACCTGGCGGAGTTCGCGGGGTCGGGCCAGACGACGCGGCGGTGCCTGCTGGAGGGCTACGACACGAGGCATCGCCAGGACAACTCCATGCTGATGGTCAGCATCACGATGAACATGCTGTCGGGGGATGTGCTCTTCAAAGTGTGAGTTGTTCTCGAAAAATCGCTTGAATCTATATATTAATACGCCAGGGGTTTTCTTTTTTGAAACGTTGGTTTGTTTTCAATTGTTCAACATGTCAAAAACTTTTTCTCCGTCACACATATAACTTTATTATACAAACTCAAAAATTATGGTTTTGGAGATTCGTTTTTACAATTAACAAAATCTTACTTGAATAGTAGAATACATCCAATATAATGATGAAATTTTATACTTCATTCAGTGAATGTGTAAAGTAAAGCCCCTCCCCTTAAATAACATTTGTATAGAAAAGAACCAATCAGAGAAGAGGCAGCCCATATGTTCCAAGGGATGGTTCACAGCCATTCCTCTTAGTAATTTCAGTTGGATTAATACCATAAGATATGAATAATAATTAAAGCATGTGTGGATGCATTAATTCGTCTTATGAACAATTTATTTACTTATTGTAAAGCTAAAGTGCATTGTACGTTCACTGAAAACAAACATAACCATAATTGGCTTTGTCAACAGATATCCACTTCCAGCTCCAGGTAATACTAAAGCTCTTTGGAATTCTGTAGCTATAACATCTGATACTCATGTGAACAAGCTGCCAACATTACAGCTGATGCAGGAGGCGTAGCTTCACTTTACACTCTCACTGAATGAAGAATAGATACTATTCCCATAGAAATAGGCGTACCTGAAGGATCATGTCCTGGACTAATACTGTTTTACAATATCTATTTAATAATATGCGAGGGATCTTCTTCTCAGAGTCATAAATCTACAATGGTTGGATGGATTTTGATATTTGAGGTGTCAATTTAAAGAGATTTCTACATAGATTTACCAATACCTCTCAACATTTTAAGAAAGGGCATCGCTGAAGTAAAGGGCTGAATGTACAGAACAGTGGTGCCAGCCATCGACATTCGATAGAGTTCAATACACTTTGTTTACAACCAAACATTTGAACAAGGATAAGAAATAGTTCTATAGATTAACCAGAGGTTGCAGAACTTTGACAAAGAAAATAAGTTAAGTATTTCCAAGCAAAGCTGTGACAGGGTAATCTAGGTCTTAATGTCAGTTCAAATGAATGTGTATTTTTAAATTAATCGTGGTTGTTTAATGTTAATGTTAATTTAATGTTAATGTTCTCGTTTAAGTTTTACCACTGTAGGATATTAGGTTGATGGATTAGTAATTCCTAACTGCACAAT
Source organism: Flexamia atlantica (assembly GCA_035578135.1). NCBI lineage: Eukaryota > Metazoa > Arthropoda > Insecta > Hemiptera > Cicadellidae > Flexamia > Flexamia atlantica. The sequence continues at coordinate 17,914,147 of JAQJVK010000012.1, read as the reverse complement.
AAGTCTTTTGGAATTTTTGTGCAAATATTTGGAAAGTAAGCTAAATTGGAGTAGCTTTCATATTTCGTGTGCAATATTAAATTCATAGTTGGGTTAAAAACACTTGAGGAGGAGTGATAGTGGGTTGGATGAGGCAAAAGCAACATTTAGTAGTTTGAAACATCCTGCAAGTGGAAATTAGAAATATTTGTAAAACGAGAAATATTGTTTAATTTTCATAGAAAATAATTGAGTGAATTAAGAAAGGCTATGCAGAGCCTCTGCGGCGATTAGTCTTATACTCTGGCATGACGCCGATGGCCCGTACTGCATTAGGCGACCCTTCGCCAACACAGTAGAAACGCATTGTGTAGCGGTGAGAACGCCTAATCCGGTAGGGGCCATTGGTGCCATGATTATGGGTATACACATGATTATGGTTCTGAGGAACAGTTATCCTAGTCTGAAATGAGGCAGTGAGCCTGGAACAGGAGGTTCTCTTTTAGACAAGGTGGAAAAGAATGATGAGATAAAAATGGTTTTGTAGGGAAACTCTTTAAATAAGTACGTTCTTGTGATAATGTCTTAGTTGTTGCATTTTAAGTTGGAGAAAAATACTACGATTCAGGTGTACTCTTTTAAAATTGATTCTGTCAGTACAGTATCTCTAAATGAATAACTGACCTGTGATATCGATTTCATCAAACCTTTTGAGGCCAATAACACTGATTCCTTAATACAGGGTGGTTTTTTTAAAACCAAAACTTTATTTTATCATTCCCCCCGCCTCCCAAGATCCCTGGATTTGACCCCACTGTATAATTTTCTTTGGGGATAAATAAAAAGTAAGGCATATAAAAACAATTCATAGGATATTCAGCACCTCAAAACAAACATAACAAATGTAATGCAAGAAATTCAGAGACTTGCAACACGTGTTCAGGAATTTGATTTTAGAGAGCACAACTTTGTACAAATGTCAATGGTGGGTTTTTCGAACAAATAATGTAAACTAAATGTGATCAAACTTGAAGAATAGGTTGTATAAAATTTAAAGATTAACAAAAAACAATACTCACTTCATATATGTGCATTATTCAACCTCAAAAATGGGTTGCGTAAAAAATCACCCTGTATCTGCTGAAAAGTTAAGTTTCAACATTCCAGTTTCATCGTTGTGAAAACAACTAGAACCAGAAAACGCTCATGTAAAGCTTACGTTTGCACTGTTTGTTTGTATAAACCACTTGCTGACCTGTAGTTGGTTGACGTTGGCAGGCCGTCGCCGTCGCTGAAGCACAAGCAGATGATCGTGTCGGTGGCGCCGGACGAGCCGGGCGAGCGGCCGCGCGAGGACTACAGCAGCGGCTCCCTGGCCAGCGGCAGCTCCGGCTGCGGCAGCCTCAAGAAGCGGCCCGTGCTCTTCAACTCAGGTACACACCACACACTGATAGTTCACGTACAAGTACAGCTGACTCTTGATAGTTCGACACTCAGTGGACGTTGGGGTTGTCGAAGTATCAAAATGACAAACTATAGGAAGAGTGTGGGATTTTACATCAGTAGAAGCAACAAAATAAAAAGTTATACATGTACACTTTTTTAACTCCTATACCGAAACCCTCATTTTGAAACGTTAACTGAAACCCTCAGTCTTTGAGACTCCCACATAAAATAATGGACGGCAAATAAATAGTCAGTAACCGAAACCCTTGGACTGTGAGACTCCCGTATAAGAAATAATGGACAACAGACTAACAGGAACAAAACCCCGCGGTCTCTTAGACCGGCACCTAATTAAAACTCGGGAAATCGAGTATGGAAGAACCACTCAAACTGGGAAAAAACTGTACGAAGGTCAAGGGAAAGGGTATGGAGGAAGGTATTGGGAGGGGTAGCCAATATCAAGCAGTGTTTCCGATATCAACAAGTGAAATTTCCCTGAGGTCTGTAAGACTGGGGGTTTCAGTATAGGCCTAGGTTTTAAGTATCAAATATCACCATTTTAAAGCATTGCTCAGCTAATTTATTAACTTTTTATTGTTACAATGATCCCAATAAATACCACTAGACAAAATATTTTGTCATCTTTATGAACTGAATGTTTTTTGAGTGTCAGGCTGTGTCGAACCATACTGAGTATCAAATAATTGAGTGTCGAACTATTGAGAGTTTACTGTATCGAGAAGCTTCTATTACTACTAAAGACAATCAATTTTGTTTTTCTAAGAATTATTACTCTGGTGTTGGTTTGCTTGCAAAAAAGTTAAATTTTTTTTAAATGCTACAAAAAGTTTATTTTTTTAGGGTTTTTGTGTTAAACGTTTTGTTGGTACTCTTTAAGAGTGAATAATACATGAAATATGAGTTGTACTTTCTTTTGGAAATTTTATAAGTGTAAAAAGTAGATATTTAACCGACAATATGGATTGAAAACATGTGCATGGTCGGTTGATATATATCATGTCTACTTTATCAGCTACCGAATAAATAATTCCAGAAAAGTTATAGTTTATGAAATAAGTCATGATTTGCAATATTAAAGCAAATACTGTTAAATAAGACTTAATATCATATATCTAATAAAGACTTTACATAGTAGAACCCTGCTAATCCGACCTTGGGTTGTCCGACTCCTTTCTCTGTCCGACCGTGCTATCGGTGCTAAAGTCTTCTGATTCCGACCATGCTATCAAAAGTTGATCTCTAAGTTCATTGGCTCTACCACTCCGTGCAGGTTGGCTCCTGTCGATAACGCATTACACACCGTCAGTGCGTATTTCCATTTCAAGCCGGAAAAACATAGAATGGCCTAAATAATTTAAAGAAATTCACACTAGCCCGAGGGTTTGAAGTAAAAAAATAAATAAAAACCATGGTTTCCGATCCTGTAGGAGACAGATTAGCGAGGTTCTACTGTATTGTTTTATTACAGATTCAAAATGTACTGATATTATGTTGTTATTTGATACTTCAGTAAGGTTTTGGGTCATATAAACATCACATATTGGCACATTTTTATGTTAGCATCTGCACCACATTTTGTGTTTTCGCTTTAAGGTATCTTATATCATGGTGATGGATGTTTCAAGGTGGAGGTTAAGCTTTTGGAATGGTTTTTATTGTAATATGATAAGCCCCAAACAATTACTACATTTTACAGTGCATTAGAAGGGTTTGATAATTTTTTAACTATTAGAGATAAACCATAGAAACTTTCCTTAGTAATAATGTGTTCTTTAGTAATTATATATGCGTTTCTATGCAGTTATCAACTTTTTTCCCATCAAGAAGATAGCTCAATGAATAAATACTCTTCTAGAATAAATACTTATCAGCAGTATAGGTCGAATTTGGTATCAAATTGTTAGACTTGATTGGTAGAATCGCAAGCACCAAATAGGGTGGGTGAGTGGCGAAATTGTTGTTTTTATTATTTGTTTGGGTAGTTAATCAACAATATGATTATATGTTAAAGTAAACAAAAATGTACATGTAAAAGGCCATGAAAAACAACCAAACATTTAACAGTTCAACGAAAACATTTTATTTGGTCACATCAGCAAAGGTTTAGCAGACGATTTGGTGTGTTTTCAGTTTACCACCCGCACTGTTTGGTGCCCGCGACGTTTGGAAGAATTATTGCAAATAAGACCTAAAAATAATCATCCTCTCTCAAATGCTGGCATTTTAAAGTTTTTATTTAAATATATTTACAGGTAAAAGACCTATTCTCGGTTGTTTCTGAATTATAAGAGCATTTTTTAAAACCTTAATAACAACAATTTCAGTATATCAGAAACTAATTAGAATTTACTTTTTGTAAAAGTGGTTAATAGTTTGATGAAAATGCAAATTGAACATCACCTAATATAAAAAAATATATATAGACATATAAGATTATAAATTTAACTCTTCAAATCATGACAACCTGGTCAGTAAAAAATTATTGTTTTTCTTAGCCAAAACACTGATGGAATTTTAATCAATATCAATTTTTCATGCAAATTTGTTAATCCCGAAAATCCAAAGCTACCGAATATCGGCTAAGAATATCTAGATTGGATACAGTTTGGACCACAGAATATTCTTGGAGCCGCGCTCCATGGGGATGGTAACTAAAAACTATGGCAAGCACCTTGTAAAGGTCATACTTTGTCATCACCTTGGGTTAACAGTCTACTTTGGCAGACTTTTAACCTGAGGTTTCCTGAAGGAGCAGGTTTAATATTAAAGGCATAATCGGAAGGGCCTAGCTTGAAGTAAGTAATGTGCAAAAAAAAACGTAGTTAGTGTCCTGTGATATGAGGGGGTGGTCTAAGCCCACTGGGGTCTGACGACACTAATGAGAGGAAAACCAGACTGACAGTACTGTACCACCACTCCCCAAATACGTTTGCTTGATGTAAATGGGATTTTGTCTTTGTAAGATAACTTACTCTTGTACAGAAATACAATTGAGCTAATCATTATCGGAAATTGAGAACAATAGCAGAGAATCGAAGCGTGAGAGATGTCAAGCACTCTTATTTCAACAATCCATAATAAAGTGGTTGTCAGATGTAATGATTTTACATTTTGTGCTCTATTTATTACATTTAAGATTGCTACATTTGGGTTGAAAATAATCTTTCCAGTTCAGTGTTCATAAAACTCAGTTTTATTCATCAGTTGTACTTAAATGATGAGAAATATTTGGGCCTTTATATAATAATGTTGCAGACATATTTATTTGACACACTCAGGTAATTCATCCCTCTGTGAATGTACCTCTCCATGTTGTCACTAACAAATTAAAGCTTTTTGTTTGTCTCATCGTAATCCGATTTGCATGAATCATCTAGCATGCCTTCAATCCTTATGAATATTTAAAGGATCCAGTCGGCAATCGGCTAAATTAAATCAGCAAGTTTCCATGGATTTATCAAAATTCTTGTAAAAAGATTTACTATTACAGAACAAATTCATAATAAACATTTTGTAATAATCATGTCTCACCTTGACTTTTAAATACAAAAGGAAAAAAAATTTAATTTGTATTGTTCTTATTCAGATTTTAACTTTTTTCATTTAGTATCCAGTCGGTATTTTAAAAACATGAGCCGTGTTTAAAATAAATCAAACTACAAGATAACCAGATAATTAAAGTTAATTGAAGATTGAAATAGATGACTCATATTTTTAATCTACTCTTGTCATATATTTTATAACATTTGTAAATCAGTATTATAGCTGAGAATTATATTTTAATAAATTACTTAAATTTTAGTTTTTGTCTTATTTTATTATTAAACAATACGACAGACTGTTTTGAAATGTCTGAATGTTTTGGTCGGAAGTGTAGAGATTGAAGGTATGTCATGGCGGTGGTCGGTTGTCTGGCACAGTTGATTGCGTCTGCGCACAGCCTGGGTTGTGTGTTGCGTTGTCACGGATAACTTTGAATCTGATAGTGTTCAGAGGTTGTGGAAGAGTTTTAAAATTGTTCCCTTATCAACTGAAATTCCTTTCAACCCTAAAAAACTATTTGTTGAATTATGTTAATTTATATTTAATTGTACCTTTAGATAATTTAATTAAAGTAAAAATTTAAATGATTGAAAACAAATCTTAATAAAATTAGAAAATGTTCAATGGTCTAACTCTTAAAAACACCTCAAATCAATTACCTTAATCAGGGTTTCCAATATTTACTTGCGTATTTTTTAATTTATCTATTTTATCCTTAAGCAAGAAGTTTGATCTACTCAAAACCAATATAAAAATGTACAAGTTGTACTAGAACAGTCCCAAGGTGACCTATTAAAAGTTTTTATATATATATTTTCCCACTATACACCTTCATTTTATAACAAACGTTTGAATTTTTAACTTCTATTATGTCTGTTACTAAAAATTTATTTGATTCCTAGTACAGTGGAACCTGGATAATTCGAACTTGTATAATTCGAAAACTTCTTTAATTCGAATATTTTTCTTGGTCCCTAGCATTTTGTATCTAACAATGCTAAACAATCGTGGATAATTCGAATTTTATTTTGGATAATTCGAATTTTAAAGTGCCAAATTAAGGTACATTAATTTCATTCCACGACTGGAAATAGTTACAAATTCATTGGAAAACACGTTTTACTACGACACTCAATACAAAATTAACGCCAGACCGATGGCGTGTGAGGTTATGGTCAAATGACTCATTCCTTCCACCTCCCACCCTGCCCCAACATCGCTTGTAACGCGACACCAATAATGTAAACTAAAACAGTACAGAACGCTGACTGGGTTCGGAAAGGGTTGCGCTCGCCGTGGCAGCTCCACTAGTCTTTTCGCGCTTGATTTTATGTAGAACGGCTCCCGGCAGACGAGCCATGCGCCAGACCTGATGCGCAGTTTTCTGTGTCGACACAAAGGCTACTCAACACTGCGACCCCCTTCCCTCCCCCCACCTGCCAAACTAACTTCCGAATTCAAGTGCAGCATTCCGTTATTTTCAATCGTCCTTCAAACAAAGTGTGGTTTTTTTAATTTGTGCAGTGTCTTGTTTTTAAGTGTTTAAAAGTTTTTACGTAACGTTAAATGAGTGTAGTGACTATGTCGACAAAATCTCGGACCTATAAAACACTCACTTTAGCGGAAAGTCAATGAGCGTGCAATTGTCAATGTTACACGAAGTTAAGTTGGTAGCTTGTATCAAGTTCAGAAGTAGCAGAACGTACTGTATTTTTTCTAGCAGAAATGTTTCTATTGTGTTATCGTACGTCGCGTCGTATGTAGTTTATACTTTAAGGTAGTTATTTTTGTTTTATGATTACAGTTTTTTAACCCTTATTTATAATTAGCGTTTGATGATGAATTTATTCTTTTAGAGTGTCAATTTAATAAAGAGGTTAAATTCACAATGTGGAGTTTTAATGTTTTGGCCCCATTCTTAAGAACTTCTTTAATTCGAATTTATGGATAATTCGAAGTTTTTAGCTGGTCCCTTGAGGTTCGAATTATCCACGTTCCACTGTATTGCAAATAAAAAAATTAAATTATATGGAAGCTCTAAAGTGGCATAATCCACATATACTCCTTCCACTCCTCATTAGCATCACAGAGTCAAAGTCCGTGGTGTAGAGTTCCGTCCGAAACTCATATTCGGCTGTTGCCAGTCCGAGGCGGGAGACCGGCGGATATGAGCACTGAACTGGACAGGTACGGGGAGTGGTGCGGCCTCAAGCAGGCCGTTGCCACTGTGTTAGTATACGTCTTCGGTTGGATCTCTGGGCGTCAACATGTTGTCGTAAAGACTGCAAAGAGTCTTCAAGGTATGGTCTGCCCCTGAAATATTATTAGTGTTATGTTATGAACAGTTTTGTTCGAAGAGATAACGGAAATATGCAAGACTTAACAAACCTAAACTTGGTAGTGGTTATTGAGAATTGTAATTTGGTTTCCTGTTTAAACCAAGTTTACTTTTTAAATTTAAAATACATGGTTGGAAAGTGGAAAAAATATGTTGTTTTCTTCGCAAACTTTTTTGGGCAATGATTGGTATTTTCATTGATTGTCCTCAGTTTTTGATTTCTTCACAATTAGTTGAGAATATCGAAAGTAATTGTGGTGTTTCTATTGCTAACTAACACATTTTTATTCTTTGAGCAAAAAAGTTTTAATCTTAAGGCCTATTATTTTTAGCTTTTACCTTTAGGTGTAACTTTACCTTTGGAAGTTATGTTTTTGGTGAGGTTTTATCTATGTAATTTTTTATTGTTGTTGGGTTCTCTCACCTCTTGTTAACTCAGGGATCTTGTCGATGTAGTCAAATTCATGCATAGACAATTAAATACAAGACACATAACTTGAACAATGTCCCCGAATCACTCCTATGTTTCGCGGGAGCGAAAAAATGTCTTGCTTCATCAGGGAGCTGACTTTTTAATTTTTTCACCCTATCACGTCAGAATGCACTGACATTGTTTGTGTTATGTGTTTTGTGTTTATGTGCCTACAAGTGAAATTGACAACATCAACAAGATCCCTAAAGGACTAAAAAGATGTAATGCAATCAGTTTTTTTCTTTCAAATTTTTTAAAAGTCACTAGTCATGTAAAATATAGTCTTAGTGAAAATACTCAGTATTCTTCAAAGTTTAAAACAACCTGGTGGATTGCAGAGCTGGTGCCGGACGGGGCGCACCTGGAGCCGGGGGACCTGGGGATCGTGGCGGGGCCGGGCGGCGGTGGCGGGGCAACCGAGGCGGAGGAGAACCACGAGGCGGCGCCGGGCCACAGCCGCAACAGCAGCAACACCAGCCAGCTGAGCAAGGGCAGCGGCTACGGCAGCCTTAACAGCCAGCACAGCCGGCAGAGCAGCAGCGGAGACTCCACCACGCACATCAGGTACGGCCACGAGTCTCGGTGTGTAGCATGGGCGGCGAGGCAGGCAACGAGTCAGGAACTTTGGCTGCGTTTAGAGGATGCCAGTTGAAGGGTCAGTTGTCGGAGGTAATTTTGTTGGAGCCAGAAGTGGTATTGCCAGTAGCCACTGACAGGTGGAAACAATGAATCACAATCAGATATAACTTACAGCTATTACAAACGGGCTAAAAACAAGACAGACCTACTAGCCTTAACTGTTGAGCCAATTAATTTTTAAACTAAGGACAGTAGACGCCCTCTAGTTCGGCTTCGGTTGGATCAGCCGCCAGATGGTCCGGCCGGTCATAAGAAGGTGACTCATATCCGTCATATCACTAGCCGCACTGTGGGAAAATGAACTTCGACAGGAATTATCCTGAATGTTTAGTTTCCGGCCGTGGAAGTAAACTATTTTTGTCAGTTTAGTTTTACGGGCAAGCTTGTAATTGATGGACACACTTGAACTCAACTAACATACAATGTTGTTATCCTTTCAATAGAAGGACACTGTACAGTAAGATTTGATCTGGGATTTCGTTTGCATAGGTAATAAAAGAAAATAACAGATTTCTTTTAGTTTGTATAGGTTATGATTCAAGTAGTAAATGTAAATTAATTCGATCAAATAAATTTCTAGTGTGTTTTTACAGTACATAATGAGTTTTTCTGTTCACTTTTTATATCCTAAGTACGGTATCGGTAAAAACGTACCTATCTACGAGTGACGCAATATGACAGTTCAAAATAGAGACAGACATTAATATATTTTCTTTGGCAATTAAGCAATATAAACATGTTTAAATAATGTGTTTTGTTGATTTTGATGCATAGGTAATGAATTTAATAGGGTTATTTTACATTTTGATAGTACATCCGGATAGTCCGGCTATTTTGTAGTCTGGCTGGAAGTCCGGTCCCGAGGTGGCCAAACTAGAGGGCGTCTACTGTAATATGACTGTGTCTAAGCCTAGACCTTTTGGAAACAATTAGTTCCAGTTGCAGCAGATGGTATATAGTAATTAATAGGAAGTGTTCAAATACAGCTAATAAGTTTATGCCAATCGATTGTCTTTTGATAACTGCCTCTTCAACTGGAGTGGCATCATGTAAATGCAAGTTCATACCCAAGTGCCAAATGTAAGCTGGCCTTGGGTTTGACTTTGGTCAACAGGCAGTGGAGGGTTGGGTGCAACAGAATGATGTTACTAAACAGATAAGACTCTTGAACTACTGGTGACACTTATTCTCCTGTGGGAGGGATGATTGATAATAACTTTGTGATTAGTTGACATTTTCAGGATAACAAATAATCGGCATCCAAGTACTAGCTAATACACAAGTAAATAGTACAGTACACCTCGGATTATCCGGACCTCACATTATCCGGATTCTGGATTATCCGGATCGGTCCATTCGAGAAATATAACAAATAAAATCGCAGCAAAATCATGATTTTAATGAGTTTACGGGTGAAATGCGCCTTGTGAAAGTAAAATACAATACAATACATTTCTGTACGCATTCAGAATCACAATAATTGAAGAAATAGCATTTCCTAAACATTACATCACATCATTTTCGTGAACGTAGTTTTCTGGATTGATACTTGGGGCGCTATCAGTAATCAAAAAAGGCGTAGCCAATGTATACAGGCGTAGCTTACGACAATTTTGCGAGTTCGTTTATTGCTGTAATTTGAGGTGTTACGTTATTTCTTAAGAAGAGTTACTGTGATAAGTTTTTAGTTACTTTAAATTTTGTCATGATTATTTAAAATTTGAGTTATTTTGAGTTATGATTACTTAATTTTGATAAATTAAGTATTTTAATGTGGTGTTTTATTCCAAACCTAAACCGTAAGTACAGTAAAAGTTAACATTATATTCGTATGAGTAATAATGAAATTTAGTTCTTAAAATTTATTTAACATCAAACCCCCGTAAAATTTTAAAGACTAACATGTTGTACAGTCTTCATACGCCGTTTGCAGCATCAATTTAGCAGGGGTTAAGGTACGCGATCGCTATTTTGGCAATATTGTAATGACCTCGGATTATCCGGATTTTTCGTTATCTGGATCAGTCTTCCGCCACATTAATACAGATAATCCGAGGTGTACTGTAACTAGGATTAATATGATTGTTTAAATTGTTGTGCAGATACATTGGATTTGGTTTTAAATCAAAGGTTTTCTGTACCAACCTAAAATAAAAAATAGTAAAAAAACTACAAATGATTATGTTTAAAGAAAGTTCTTACATCATAGTGAATTGAGCTTATATTAAATCAATTCGTAATAAATTCATCTTAACTTCATAAATTAATTCCCATAATCCCGTTAATAAGTTTGTAGAAAATCAATGAAACTTTTACATACCGTACTTAGGAACAATGTATGCCAACTAACAATGTAATGGCTTGCCAAACTCTCAAAGTCCAGTAGTGTAAAAAAGATAAATTTTAAGATTTGAGATATACGAGGTACAGTCAAAAAGTTCCCGGAATGAATTTTTGTAGACATTTAGCGCGATCGCCAGAAGGAAATTCAACTTGCATTAGTTGGTACGACTCCTGGGGAGGGCATATCGGTAGTGGGGGTATAGCTAACTTTCCATAGTGCAGCACTGGAAAGCCCTTTTCGTGTTCCTGCAAGTCTACATTGTCGAATTTTGAAAAATGGTATTTCATGACCAGCGCGCGAACATTAAGTTCTGTATTTAACTTAAAAATCACATAGTGAGACTCTTGAGTTGTTAATTCAAGCTAATGTAGAAGAGGCGATGAAGAAAAGTCAAGTTTATGAGTGTCAAAAACGGTTCCGTGAAGGCCGTGAAAGCATTGAGGATGACCCTCGTAGTGGACGACCTTCAAACATCAATTAATGACGAAAACATTGAGCGAGTACGACAAGTTGTGCATGAAACTCGGAAATTAACAATCGATGAAATTGCATTTCAGGTAAATTTATCACATGGAAGTGTTTCTTTATGATCATTTGAACATGCATCGAATTTGTTCACTTAACAAAGAAATCCGACATTTTGGACATGCAGGTACACAAAAAGCGCTTTCCAATGCTGCACTACGGCAAGTCAGCTATACCCACATTACCGATATGCCCTCCCCAGGAGTCGTACCAACTACTGCAAGGCGAATTTCTCGCTGGCGATCGCGCTAAAAGTCTACAAAAATTCATTCCGGGAACTTTTTGACTGTACCTCGTAAAGTTTAAGTATTGATATTCTTTTGTTAAATTGAAGCAACTTCTCAAAAGTTAAAACTAAAATTAACCATACAGAAGATAAAATATCTTAACTCCTGAAAAGTATTAAATTGAAAATTTGATTTTTTTATAACTTGATACGAACCCAGAATCCTTTATGAACTACTGGCAATAAACATACATTCTTTTTACCACCACCACTAGTTCAGATGACCTTGAGTCTTTAAAATTTAGAAAAATAACCTGGGTTTTGTGTAACATAATAACAACTCAACTATTTTTTTTTTACATCAGTGTTAATATGATAATCTAATCATGGGGCTCTTTAAATAGTTGGGCAGTTAAGTAATTCCTCTCTTTGGAATTCATATTTTAAAATTTCTCTTCTTTTTTGGTTTATTTTTGTTTTTTTTCATGTAATATGTTTTACTTTTTCTAAAGTTTTTGTCCTTCTGTGCTCTCTATTTTAATCCTTAAAAGTAACTTTACAAAACAAATAATGTCTTTCAGTTTGTCATATTTTATTTCCCATTTTCACTTCTTTACCTCAACATTTACTGTCTACATCAGTGTAAACGATTTATTTCAAGATTGTTTTTTCCGTTGTTGAGGTGTTTGTGTGTTCAGGTCCCCGTCGTGGCCCGGCTGGAACCCCCGTCTCGCCCCCATCCCCCCTACCCCCACCACTACCCCTCCCTCCCCCCGCCAGCGGCTCAGTCCCACCAAGACCAACGGGAGGTTCCGAGCCAACAATCCCAGCCCTAGAGCCCTCAGGCATAACCCTCCGTCCCCCCTAATCCTCAACACCCCCCAGCGACCTCAGGGGTCCAACTTCAGGTTCCCCCCCTGGTCCGGCCCCTCCCCCCGAGCCGCCTCCTCCCCCACCATCCCCTCCCCCCTGTCCCCCCTGGCCGCGCCGCTGCCTCACGATGGTGCTAACCAGAGGTAAACTATTCGAAACTACTGGGCATGGACGCTTGGTTACTGGGGTGCTGTATGGTGCGGGTGCTGGATGGTGTTTTTGCAGTTGTTTTCTTGCTGTCCCTATATTTGTTTCCTTAGTTTGTACCTCCTTACAGGACTTTAATAACTTCCTTTTTGCTCTTGGTTATTCTGGAATTGTTAATTTCATAGATTGATCCAAATGTTTTTATTGCAGTCAACTAAACTCATTGACCTTTCTAAAATTTTATTTTTCAACTCTAACAATTCTCTTATTGTTGGTTTTTTTTCACCTGGAGCACCGACCGAATGTGTAGAAATTTTTGGTTCACCTGTATTCTTTTTTTAACCTTTCTAAAATCTTAAATCTTTGCCAGGGATAATTTTTTAGCAATACAAAGTTAAAAAAATAAAGTAATTAATAAAATTAAAACAATTCATGGGCAACAATAGTAACAAGTTATAGAAGATATTTATTGAAACCGATGGTATGCAGGCCCAGCTGGGTAGAAGGGTGTGTGGGTAACGGTGTCGGTTGGTTGTGGTTCTAGGGGCGGACATCGCAAGGTGTTCGAGAGCAACTCCAAGCTGCCCACAGTGGCCAGTCCCGAGGACGCCCCCGAGGAGAGTGACGCCGTCCCGCCCGTGGCGCCTCTCGTGCGACGGACCAGCCAAGTGTACGAAACCATACGACCGCACAGTGGTGCCAACGCGACCAACTTTGTTGTCGATCCAGCGATTGATTGTTATGCCTTATGTGCTCCTATTGATGGATACAGTGAAATCTTACGAAATGTTGTACAACTAAATTATTTAACTACCTTAAGAGGTTTATTTCAGCATTTATCACAGTTGTTGAATAAAACACAGTTTTCCAGTGGACAGGAAAACTTGAAATAATGTGGTACAGTGCCAGATTTACCACAAGGTGTTAAGGTGGGCCCTAGCGGCGCACGGCCGAAAATAAGCCACCCAGAGTGCATCAGAGGGGACAATTGGGCTTAAAAACATACTTGACCAACTAAAAAAAAAAAGGAAGGTCACCACTTTGCGAGCCCGTAGGGCCTCAGGGGGCTGCATACAGATGCAGGCCTAGGGCCCACAGGGCGGAAATCCTGCACTGATGTGGCAGAGATCTTATCTGGATCATAAGACATATTCCCATAAATTCCTGAGTGGTACATAGGGCTTCGACAAAATCACACCATCCATTTCTGTCCTGTTCTTAAATACAAATACTTTGTAATGAATTGAAGGCTGCAGCCTCAGGATCTAGATCACCTGACAGCAAATAAATTCTTAGTTTTAAACAAATTAAGTTTTCACACCTATTGTGGTTGTAAATTACTTATGTGTGCCAGCCAATTCAAATTCAGCTTAGGGTTGAAGCAAAATAATTATATGTTTATATTTCCATAACAATCATGAAAATAGAACAGTAATGTTTTCAGTTGATTTAGGTTTTTTTGCAATTAGGTGGACCATTGCAATGAAGTTTGGGACCAGTTGGCTTCAAAATTACAGTTGCTTTACAACATCTTCCTTTTTAATTTACTTTTGTGTTTGTCAAACTGAAATATGTGATCTTAATGTAAATGGCGGCTTTAGCAAATACAAATATATACATTGAGATTGCCAAGAAAAAAGTTGGTTAGTTGGCATCACTGTTGCTTTTTCTGTAATTTAAAAGTATTTGGTTTTTAGCTGTTTCCCTCATGCTAAGCTAAGCAAAATCATGAAACTTCGCTTTAGTAAAAAATTTTACACAAATTTAATCACATTTTAAGAGACAGTGTCATATTCCATCCCGCTTTGCATAACGTTCTGATTGATTAAAAAAATTAACCTTCAGCTCCAATATATTCGTAATCTTTTTTGCGATGATACTTATTATTATCTGAGGGGATGTAAAATACTTCATGAGAAAAGTTTAATTGTTTTAGTTGGAAAGTTTAGGGTTCATCAATAAAAGCTCTTCTGTTTCTTTCCATCCAAACCAAGAGCACCTTGCTTCTAAGGCATAGTTAGGTGTTATGTTGAATTGTACAAAAAATGTGTCAGTAGTAATCCTATACACATAAAAAAAAAAATTAAATGGCCATAAATTCAAGCTGATTAGAAAAAATATAATGTAAGAATAGAAAATGTATAAACATCACTTAATATTTATCTCATGCAAGCTTTGCATCATTTGCTTTTTGCTTCTTTTTACGTAATTCGTAGTATTAACAAGGTAATGGAAGATCTTGGAATTCTTCTCTTGAACTTTCTACTTTAGACTTAAAGTAGTTGATTGCATGCATGCCAACCTTAAAAAACTAACACATCTGCTGAAAGCATATTTACATAAACTAGTGGCTTGTAGAGGCAAAAGCCCCTGAAAATAAAATATCAATGCTGAATATTTAATGTAGGATATTTAATTATCTTCAGTATTTATTAAACATAAATTTATATATTTCAAGTACGATAAATTATTTCTTTATAGTTTAATTTGTATATGATGAGTCACCACATTTTAATTTTTCCTACAGATGTGTTATCTCAAAATTTGCTCGCTTTTGTTTGTTGAGATTCTTTTGTTTTGATTCTGTAAAATGTTTTAATTTGGGCAAAAAATAAGCATTTGTTTTTGTGGCTGCCCTCTATAGCTTCAGTGTGTAATGCTGTACACACTTATGATAATGAAAAAAATTAGTTTTATCGGTTGTTTTGCACAGGAACGCGTCGTCGGGCTCGGGACTGAGCGAGACAGGCTCGCTGGACCGCGGGAAGGCGGCGCTGGAGAGGCGCAAGAAGGCGGCGGAGGAGGGCGCAGGCGGCGGCGGCCGAGTGGAGGCGAGCAGAGTCAACCCCGACCCGCTGATAGACCAACTCATCCGTGCCACCAACCTGGAGCCCTCCGATCACGAGAGTGAGTAAATCAAGACAGCTATAAAACAGTTTCTCACAGGAAATCCTTTTTGCAATATCTAAGGATATTAATCCGGCAGAACTGACTTTGATTTGAAAACGCGATGACTGACTCACGGTGTTATAGACCAGGTTTTTATAACAGTTAATATATTGAAAAATTATGTGTTTATTTTTACAAGAACTGCACTAAATTCCTTTATATTGGTTTTTTGACCACTTTAAGGAGAATATATGTGTATACAAAATATTTATGCTACACAAAAAAATATATTTGAATTGCAGTAGGTACTACAAAAATTATTGTTATTGCATTAAAAACTTCCGTATATTGTACAATGATGTGTTTATATTGACAATAACTCCATAAAAGTATTGTAAGTTAGTGATTTGAATATTTTATATAAAAAATATGCGCACACAAAATATTTATATGTAACATTAAGCCTTATGTGACTTACAATAGAAAACACCAGACCTCTATAAAAATGTTCATTGAACTGGCAGTAAGGGTTAAAGATTGACAGGAAGTGAGTTATTTAAATAATAATTAATACTAATAAAACGAAAAAAAGAGATAAAGGAAGATTAAGTTTTTTCTGCCCAAATTATTTTTATGTCTTGAGTATGAGTAAAGTCATTAAAATGTTTGGTTCAGTTTAAACTTTTCAGAGAAATTTTCCAGATTATTTATAATTTCTGAATTTTCAACTTGTTATATTTTATATATGTCAAACTGCTGACAAATTTTGTCTAGGTCTTAGATACAGTTGTGTTTATTAGCGTCTCAGTTGCAAAGATCTTTCAGGTAAAATTACAGATTTACAATGAAAAATCAGGTAATTTTATCATGGTTGTAGAGTAAGCTAGCCACCCTGAAATTACATAACATGGAACTTAAAAAAAAAAAACTAGGAAGAAATGAGATATTAAGTTTTTGTGATGATGTTTTCTTGCCCGTTTGTAAATTTGATGTTATGTGTTTTATGTTATTTATTATTGGGCGAAGCGATCTGGCAGACAATGATCCTAACTCACAACTAGAAGCAGCTGAAGATGGTGCATGTTTAAACATGTCTTGGCATGCTATAAATATTTTAGTTGTCCTGTCGGTTTACAGTATTTTCTTTGAATTTAAATCACACAGATCAGGAAACATACATCAGTGGAAAGAACAAAAAAATAGCAACAGTGGCAAATCTATTTTATAACCCACATGACCAGTGCATGGTCATAACTGTATATAGGACAGATCAACATGCAAGTATAATGGCTTATTGTGTCCCAATGCAAATTTTGAACAAACTTACCATTTTTTAACCTTCCAAGCAATTTTTGCTGAAGTAAACTTAATTAATAATCCATTTTATTTTAAAACCAAGCACTAGGCACAACATCAAACAAAAAAGTTAATTGTCCCAATGCACTGAATACTAACAAGATGCCAATGGTGAGTCACCAACAGCAGATTTCTTGGAATAAAGTGGTTCATTGAAATGTAAATAAACACAAAGACAAGGTTGCACTGATTGAGGCTACCTAGGCTCTTATACTTATGAGAGGTCAAACTAGTGGAGTCTGCTATAAATTGCATTTAGAAAACTATTCTTTGAGCCTAATTTTGACACAAGATATGTTTGTTAAAATAAATTGAGACAAGAAGAAACATTTTGGTTATTAATTCAAAACCCTGGCAAATGAATCAGTGAATCTTTGCCAGCAACAAAGGTTCCATGTCATCCACTCTACACTCATTTTTCATTCATATTCCCCTCCTGGTAATTTAATGTAATGTATTTGAGTAATTTATATTCAAAATTCATTGAATACACAATTCCTCCCTATAACCCTTTTACCATTAATTTGGTTTAATGTATTTATATTCAAATTCTTGAAAGGACCAGTTTAGCTACCTTCCAGCCAGCCTTAGCATCATGTCAACATAAAAAATCAATAGCCATTTGGAAGATCATCATCAATATTTTTTGTGGTCTTCATATTTAACCACATCCTCCTGCTAAATTAAACATCCTCCAAGAAAATCCAAATTAACATGATTATTTTGATGAACATGAATGTGAAATTAATATATGTGGCGATTAAGTGATTTAATTATATTTTACAAAATAATTTACAACAATTAAAAAAAATTGGTATAATTTATTTTTTTCTTTTTAATATACTTTGTCCCTGCAGCGAGACATTTTGATAATACGTGTTGTTACAATAATAATATATGTCCTAATTCTACTGTACAAATCATACAGTGGAAGGAAGCAGGAAGTAGTTATTTTTTAATGAATAAATATTTCTCCTTTAGTTATGAGTCAAATCAATACCTGCCGTTTAGTGAAAATTTAAGTACCCTGAAAATTTAAGTGAAATTTACATTGTCGATTCTTGGGAATCTAGTTAACCATTATTAGGACTCGTGAACATGCAGGGTGGCCACTGCATCGGGAATTCGGGAAAACCGGGAATTAGCCGGGAATTTTTCAAACCGTGAAAAAACCGGGAAATAACCGTGAATCTCGAGCGAAATCCGGGAAAACGCCATTTTTTAAAGAACAATAATAAACATCGTAAACAAATGAATATTAAAATAGTTGACGAAAAATGCAAGAATATTTCGTCATCTTTATGCTAAGCAACTTCCAAATACAACTACTAATGCGCAACTGCTTGAAGCAGAATCACATACGGGTCAGTAAAAAGCGAAAGACGGCAAAGAGTGTCAAGTGTCTAGCGCCACCCTCAGCGTAAACGCCCATCTGTGGTGAAGATTGTTGGTCGACAGAATAGAGAATGACGTCTCTGCCCAGTCCACCTGCAGGGGAGCAGACAGACAACAGTGATGGTGCAATAGTGCAGTCGAGGGGAGGGAGGGGTAGGCAGATAATGGAACAACAAATTTCTACGCAGAAGAATTTCAACGTACTCAAGGATCATTAGTGATGAGTACCTACTCTTAAAAAAAGTCGCTCTTATACCGCTAAGGGTTAATTTTTATTCATATAACGTACTTCTCCATAAAAAGACGATTTCATTTGTTTTTATTAGGTATCGATTCTTGGTTAGTTGTGTTTTGAATAACCGCAAACTCGGTTGCAAAACTGACGAAGATAAAAATAAGCTTATAATTTATTATTCTGTTTTGCAAGCAAGAAAAACAGCCACTATTTCAACGAAAAGTAGGCCTATAATATGCCTCTATTTAGTTGTGGCGATTTTCTAGTCAAAACATACAAATGAACTTGAGTTTGGTATGGTCCAGTAGTTCGATTCTGTAAACTGCGGATCAATTTTACCGGCAAAAATTTCCTCCTTTCTGAAAGGAATAACCGCGAGATCATTGACGTACGAAATATACAAGTATTGTATTTTTCAGTTTGTAATTATTATAACTACAGCCTGTTTCAGGAAATTGGTTTTTTTGTGTCGGCCAGATTCGGCTTAGAGAAAATCGAAGATAAGAAAGCGACAAAAAGTGGTCAGGTGTTCATGCGTATTGACTAGCGGCTCGACGAATGTCGATAAAAGCGTGGGTTATATTAAACTGAAGAACGTAATTTTGAAGTGATTTATTGATAACGCTGAACCATTATCTTTGTACCGGAGATTTTAAATTGTGTTTGAAATTATTTTGCAGTAGTACCTCCCCTTACGTTTTCCTTACTGTTTGTTTTTCTGCATGATTAGTTAATTAAACTTATTCTCGGGTAGTTGGCTTACTATTCGACTCGAAATGAAAACCCACTATTCGCCCGCCCCTAAAAGATTTGTTAAACGCATAATTTAAAGGCGTCCGATTCGTAAAATAATTTTTGAACTTGGCATAGCATTGGTTAGGCTTTGATTGTGATTTTTGCCTTAATTTGCCATCACTTATTATTAGTAAAAACAGTATTTGCAAATAAATGTTCGCAAAAATCAAAATCAAAACAAACTCACAGTCACCTTCAATGAATTTCAAACAAAAAATTGGCTTGCCTTTTGACTTTTATCTGTACGTGACCTTGTCACCTGCCGATTCGCAAGAATGAGTTCATTTAGTGTATCAAAATTAAATAATTGATAGACCAGCTAATGTTATGTTCAGAAGTTATTCATTGTCACGAATTGGGTTTTATCCTTTCAATATCAACTTTAAATGGTGCAACTTTGGTTAGAATTGGGAAATCAGTACAAAATCGGGTGCGAGAGTCAACGTCTAATATGAATTTTGTTTTGTCGTCTTTCTGGTTACCGAAGTTTTTTTGTCTTACTTCCTTTCATCCTTTCTCCTTCCTCTCTCCTTCCCCCACCCCCACCACACGGATGGCGCATAATATAGTGCGCATAGCAGGTTGCCATGGTAACCACGTGTCATTGCGTCGGGTCAATTAGCGACTGCCACTGCCACTGCGTTGTGAAACGTGAATTCGGGCGGACAGCAATGTGAAGCAAGACAGGCCGATAGTCGGCGCGTGCGTACCCTTACTTTGTCAAGTTTTCGAACGATATCCATATTTTTGCGTCTTCCTCCACTTATCTAATTTATATGGTTCATAGTTCTACTACCTTTAAGTATCGAATACGATAAGGAAGTAATTTAATAATTATCCGTTTGGTGTCATACAACGTACGGTACGTTACGAAATGCATTTGGATTACATTTTACAATGAAAAGTTGGTTTTGACAAAAACTTTTGAGGACTATTTGTTTTCAAGTATTTTTTAACCGTTCTACGGCGAACAGTCTGCTGCCGCGTGAGTAGAGGATCAATGCTGATTTGCCGTCTGTTGCACGTTTTGTTGCCTTGTATTTGCGTGTTCTGACTCATTTTGATTTAGGCCTATTTCTAGTTGAATTGTTGAATACCGCCTGTTTTAAAATATTGCCGGCCGTTGTTGTTGCTACGGCCTTATTGGTTCCGTGATTGGGTTAACCGTGACTCCTCAGCGAGTCACTGAAATTTAAAAATGCAAATTACAAAAATGTGGTTTATTTCGTGTATACTCAAGCATTATCTATTACCCAGCGTAAAATATGTGATTTCGGCGTGTAATGTACGGGAATTATAGCCTGATTTCGTTAACACCCTGATTGTACAAGCGGCCGGTGGAAACTCATCTTGCCTCTTGCGTTTAAACCTTTTTAAACTCTATTAATTAACAGGCTATTCTGTTTTTTCCACATGGTTGATGGATTTTAATAATAATATAGAATGACTGCAAGACATTGTTTACTCTGTTGTCACCAATTATTTGGGACGACTATTATGGAGTTAATATGCCACCGGGCAGGGGCGAACCCAGGATTCAATTTCGGGGGGGAGATATCCTGTAAGAAGGGGGAAGGGGGGATTTAGGTACTCACAAACACCTGTACTAATGTGATGATAGACAAATAAGGTCGTCGTGGTAGACGAATATCGTCGTCACGGTAGACGAATCTAGTCGTCGCGGTAGACGAATATTGTCGTTGTGGTAAACGCCACGGTCGCCGAGTATCGTGTCGCGGTAGACACATATATCGTTGTCACGTCGCAGTAGACGAAATTCGTCTTTGAGTCGCGGTAGACAAAAATCGTCTTCGCGCCGCGGTAAACGAAATTCTTCGCGTGGCAGGAAACGAAAATCGTCGCCGCGTTACGGCATACGAAAAGCGTCTTCGCGTTGCGGTAGATAAAAATCTTAGTCGCGTCGTGATAGCCGAAAATGGTTGTCTTTTCGTCCAAAATTTCTGTTCTCCAAAATTTCGGGGGGATATATCCCCTTTATCCCCCCCTGGGTTTGCCCCTGCCACCGGGAATACGGCCGAAAATGCCCGTGAAAACCGGGAAAAAACCGGGAATGGAAAAATTCGTTTGGAGTGGCCACCCTGACATGTGCTGCTCAGCAGCTTCTGAGTTCTCGTTTAATTTTTTAGATGGTTTACTTATAAAACAATGTTAATTATAATAAGCTCGCCCTTACTATTTTCATCCCCATGTAAAATTCTTATGGGTAAATTCAAAATTTTAAGGGAGGGTAGGAATCTTCCCTTAAGCCTGACCTTCATAAATTGCCGAGCTTTTTCCAACAACACTAATTATTAAAATCATCGGTTTTGTGTGTTTCAGCCTCAGGACTTCAACTGTACATTGCCAAAGACGGGACGACGGCACTGGGCAGTCACGAGGTCAAGTCGCTCGGCGTGTTCAAGCAAGTCGTGATGGACGATAGGTAACATTAGTCATGCGATTACGACATGACACTCCGAGTTACCATCTCGTCTCCTCTCCTACCAACTATTTTTGTAAAATATAAAAATATATATATTGTAAAAAGCTTAGTGAAATTATAAAATTGACGGGCTTAGAATTGTATATTTGTGATAATGGAACCATTCCAATACATGATGTTTCCATGCTTGCGTTGTTTTTATAATGGTGTTTTTAAATTTTGCACATATTGATTTATTCAAATCTATGTGTTTTTCAAGTTACTAATAATGTATTTTGTGGTTTGAACGAACGATTATAGAGTGAAATCATAGAATGTAACTTTTTACATGCTTTGATTACAATTTGAGTGTGATTTTAAAAATTATTTGTTTAAAAAAGGCTACTTTTTGCAAAAGATTCTCTCAGAAGAGTAATAACAGTAACAAGTTAGGAATTTTTACTATCTAAGTTCTATAGTTGCAGACTAACTTCTTGACTCTCTTTTAAATTTTTTTTTTATTATTTATACTTGATAAAATGAATAAATTGATAGCCACCATATAAGTAGGTATTATTTGATCGGTATCTTTTCTTGACAAAAATTGAAACCATCCAATATTGAAGGATAATAAATGAAAAATAAATGTTATCAAATGAAAGGCGGCTTATTTCTTTTGTTAATTGGTTTAGTATAGTATATTTGAGCTGCTTCAACTAGCAGCTCTCTATTTTGTGAGATTGTTTGGCCAATTGTGTTTTTTTATATTTTGAAATTCTATTACAATTGAGAATGAATAAGGGGTTCTTTTAATAAAGTATTAATTTAATTTTCCTTAAAATTTATTTAAATGTTTTTAATCTCAC
The DNA here is from genome assembly GCA_035578135.1 of Flexamia atlantica. Taxonomy (NCBI): domain Eukaryota; kingdom Metazoa; phylum Arthropoda; class Insecta; order Hemiptera; family Cicadellidae; genus Flexamia; species Flexamia atlantica. Next base: position 17,891,636 of record JAQJVK010000012.1, on the reverse strand, counting down.
ACTCAAACAACTTTGTTGAATTATTAATGGCTCATTTTATACTAGTGATAACGTGAAGGAAAGTTAAATTTAATTTAGTACAAACAAGCAGAAGTGCCTCGTTTGAGTATGCAAATATTAATGGTAGAAAAAGTTCCAAAATGAAAATCTTACCAAGTTTTTAATCATAGAAAACATTAAAAAATATTTATTACATTTTGTTCTTTTTGTTTAACTGCTGTTTCTTACCTCAAAGAGCAGCTGAATAGAATAGTTGTTGGTAAATTTTAATATTTAATTTTTGAAAGATGAACTTAGAGTTGATAGTAGGATTCAACAATCACAAAATATTGTCAAACAATACGAAAAAAATGTTGTGGTTTGAAAATGTCATTTTTTTAACAAAACCTGCTTATTCATCAAAGTGCCAAATTCAAGCAAATCTTTATCCAGTAGTTTTCACAAATATCTAATTAAATTAGAAAACTATTAGGAAAGTAATATTTTATCATGACTATTTCTACCACCAAAAAAACAATTTTTCATCCGCTTTGTTAGTTTAAGTAGTTTATTGTTATGTAAGAGAGAAGAAACTAGTCAGTTGTACAAGTAGTTTGTAGACCTAAGACTCATGTTGTGCTTGTGTGTTCAGGCAGTACTGCTATATTGTGATGGAAAGTCGGTTGAATGGTGCAAAGTACACTCTGCACTCCTCCAGTTAGAGGTACATAGAGCATGGTGTGCTCGACCAAACCCTGTTGACACGATTTGGTTTGTATTAAACTGATTTGTGTCGCCAAATGTGATAATCGTTTGTAATAATTTTGTTTTAAGCTGTGTACAAATAACACGGTTTTTTATTTTAATCACCTCCCAACCCAAGGAGCTTCCAAATCTTCCAAATAACTGAATTTTGATGGCTTATTTTACAATTTCCCTCTCCACATTCACTTCAGGTAAAAATAATTTTTGTGCCATTCTCACTTTTCTTGTCTTCCTTATCATTTCTTCCTTTTTACCCTTGAAAACCTTTGATTGAATTTCAAACACGTGTTATCTCTAATCTGTCTGGTTGTGGTTTGGTTAGCAATAACCTAATCTAATAAGACCTATATTTTTTCAAAGATTCAGTGTTGTTTTGGTGTTTTTTTTAGCCTATCAAGGTAATAATTAATTCTTGCTTTATTTAGTTTATAAGGCTTATGTTCGTATTAGAATTATATTCTTAAAAACTTTAGTTTGGTCTTAACAAATTTTGGACAGAAATTCTCTTCCAGACCTGTCAGCGGCTGCTAAAAAATTTACTAATCATCCAAAAGTGCTTAATTTTTCCTTAAATTTATGTCTTCCAAATAAGTGACTAATTAAAAACTTTTATGTTTTAAATGCCTACTTTGTTTTTAAAAAAGTTATTAAAACTTATTTAGTTTTTACTTTTATTTTTTTTAACTTTTTTTCTTAACTAAACTCAAAATAGAGAATTTTATGACAACTTTGAAAACAGTTGGCACTTTTGGATGGTAACAATCCATCCAAAACATTTGAAATTATAAACCACTTCTTAAAATACCTGTGATTGGTGATCGTCATATAAGCCTATGTTTTAGACATGGTTGTAAACAAATTTTAGAAGCATAATAGAAGCAATGTTGAGAAAAGAAGCCAGAATTGGTTTTGGTTCTACAGTATAATGGGCTGGCTTTGTGTTTCCTAGTGGGTATAAGCTGCTTATGTCATAATATTCAACGCTTCAAGCTTGGCATTTATACGATATAGATTAATTTTTACAAAAAGGTTGGTATACTGTATTTTTAATAATATTTATCAATGGTTCCCAATGTTCAGTTGGCTATGCTCTTGCAGGTTGATGAAGACTTTGATAGGTTGAAGCAACTGAAATCCAAGTGATAAGTTCAAATTCTGTTACTGTTCAACAGTTCATTATATGCAACACACAACTTTTAAGTGATGTCTTTATGTATGAGATGAGACAGTAAATTAAAAGTTACAAGATTTTTTCACGAGTTAACGTGAACCAAATATATTGAAATTAACTAATTAATTGGAGTCCTCAACAAGGCAGTGGCCAGTGAAAGTAGAGTTCTCAGACACTTGGCGATAGTTCAAGTGAATCTTTTTTTCCGTTATAGTTAGCAAGGGTATAACAGATCCTTATTACATATGGTAATTAATTACTAAAACATTTGAATACATATTAAAAAAAATAATATTACAAAGATAATAACAAATTTAAATTAAAAAGTCACTATATACATAGATACAATAATTAATTGTTGCATTAAATATTTCACTAATTTATAATGTTACAGTGACAAGGTTTTAGTTCCAGAGGTTTCATGCTCCGATTAATTTCTCTACAACATTTTTCCTGCACCAGCTGGGAAAAATTTTATTTATTTATTTTTGACTATTTCTGTAAGAATACAATTAAATATCTCTAATTACACAAGAATTTAGAGATATTTAATTGCAACTCAATGGGCAAACTTCAAAAAGTTTGCTGAGTAGTAGTAGTTACTTATACCACTCATCTTTTTATAAAAATATTTTAAATTTTAAGTACAGTGACGGTTTGGGAACCACTGATGTAAATATAGTAAACTTAAATTTATCATTTTACGTCAATAATGAATTATATCTCTACTCACTACTAATGAGATTCAAATACTAAAATGAAACTAATATACCGAATATTGTCCCGCTGCTAACACTGCTTTTGTAAGAGTGAGCTTTCTCACTTAAGAATTTTAAAAATCTTGATATTGTTTTATACATTTTTTTTATGTAACTACGATCTAATTTTTATTTTCTGTGTTTTAGGAAGTTTGGGTCATATATCTTCAGATTTGTGATCTAAGTTCCTTCAATGTTTTGTGATAACACTTTTTTAGTCGATATTACATGCTTCAGGCAATCAATTGCTATTCTTATTTCTAATAAATTCCTCAATTTAAACCTTAATTTTCTAATCTTTTAGCCTACAATTATTTACAACTAAAAGAGTTTTCCTTCCTCTGGTATATTTGTACACTTCATAAAACGTTATAGTACACCTCCGATTAACCGGACCTCACATTATCCGGATCCCAGATTATCCGGACCGGTCCATCCGAGAAATTGAAAAATTAAAATTACGGCAAAAACATGATGTTAGTGAGTTTACGAGTGAAATTTGCCTTCTAAAATTAAAATGCAAATGTAATACATTACCGTACGCATTTAGAATCTCAATAGTTGAAGGAGACTTATTGCCTAAGCAGTACATTTCGGATTTTCGTGAACATAGTTTTCTGATTTGTTACTTGGGGCGCTAGCAGTAATCAACAAAGGCATAGCGCACGGCAATTTCGCAAGCTAATTTATTGCTATGACTTCATGTGCCACGTTATTTTTTAAGAAGAGTTAATGTATTAAATTTTGAGTTACTTGAAGTTTTGTCATGATTATTCCAAGTTTGAGATACTTTGAGTTATGATTATTTAATCTTAATACTTTCAATATTTTAATCAGGTCAAAGACCAGGTTTTTAGGTTTGAAATAAAAATTTAAAACCGAAACCTTGAGTACAGTAAAAGTTAAAAGTTAACATTATATTTGTATGGCTAATAGTGAAGTTTAGTTCTTAATTTTTTTTCAAAATTAATTCACTGGAAAATTTGAAAGGCTAACATGTTGTAATTGGCTTGATACGCCATTTGCAGTATCAATTTAGCAGGGGCTAAGGTACGCGATCGCTAATTAGGTGAAATTGTAATGACCTCGGATCATCCGGATATTTTGTTATCCGGGTCGGCGTTCCACCACATTAACCCGAATAATCGGAGGTGTACTGTACTTTGTTCCAAGTTAATGTTTATAAAGTTTTTTGTCAGTTAGTTTTCTATTTGAGAATTGAATTAATGAGAAATAAGTTTTACCATTGTTTGAAAATCTGGAAGTATATATTAATATGAGGTGATAACCTAAATCGTGATGAAAAATCCTGGTTAGATGTGAGTGTTGTGGTGATTACTGAATGAACAATCCTCCCGGTATTTTGTTGTATTCTAGGCTGTACTTTCATGTCAAAATAATCCGAATCAGCAAATACAAACAACTAAACTGTTTATGGTAATTCTGAGCAATTGCTTGTTCAACCCCAAACTTTTTCATATTTTACTACGATAATCTAGAGATGTATGTGAAACTAAAAAAACATAATTTAGGCCCCGGAAAGTTAATATATGCTATATTCAAATAGAAATAACCTCAGTAATCACCGGGTTCAACGTCCTCATCCGAGTCAGCGGCAACTGGATCAGTGTTCTGTTGCGATGGTTCCCAGTTGTAAACTTCACCGATAGCCCGAAACGTTTACAATCATTCTTCATCATCGAATGCTGATAGTAAAGAATCGATTGTAATCATCGGATCAATTAATTGTCAACGTTCTCACATGATATATTAGTGATAGTAAATTATTTGATCATCAAGTAGGTTAAGTGCGTGTTTCTAATCATGATAATAACTGGAACACTTATTTGTACATTCAAATAAACAAGACCTTTCTATAAAACTAAAACTTAACCAAAACCAATAACAAAATTACATTCTTCAATTGACCGGTCAGACGACACATCACACGCGACTGACAATGAATCGACCAAGTGCAAGATGGCGAACAGTATGGAATAAGTTTTGAGTAAGTTAAGTTGGTTAAAGATAGTTGAGTTATGATATTTATCTTAGGAAATGAGTTTTATTCATAGGCCTAAGTTTTCCGCGCGTCTCCCGCAAGCCACTGTTATCGCGTGGACTTTGAAACTTCTTATTGCTCGGCAACCTGTACGACGGCCTTGCGGGGCTTGAATTATATGTTTCTTGCTTTCTGAGAACATCCTTATGACCGTAGTGAAGTATGAAAAAGTTTGGGGTTGACCAAGTGATTGCACAGAATTACCCCGTTTATAATTGTATCCATAATTTGTAATTAAACTTAATGCTAATTTGGCATTTTTATTTTCTTGTTTAATAACAGCTCTTTTAATAACATTCAAATTTCTTAAGGTAAGATGTTAAATGAGAGGGATAATTTTATTTACTTTTTGTAATGACAGAAGACTTTCTCTTATCTGGACTCCTCGGGACTAAGGCCTGGCCGGTTAACAATTTTCCAACTAAACGGTTTCCTAAAATTAATAATTAAATCCAAACATAAAAAATTGTATATTTTACGATAATTTGTCTGCTATATATTTTTCACAGGAATCGTTGATATTGTTCCTCAATCACCCAAAAACTAACTCATTTTATATAAATTTAAGAGAGTATCACATTTCAACATTGTCATTACTGGTCTCAAATATTTGTCTACATTATTCCCTCCTTTTTCTTCCAATCACGTTCGGGTCAACCTATATTTTGATAAAAACTGTCCTGTTAAAAATATGTTACTTCCGCCGAGAGAAGTCCAGTTAAATTGATGTTCGGTTAAAAGGTGTCAGATAAGAGGGAGTCTACTGTGCCATCTAAAAAATTTGAACAATTATTAATGGTAAAACTTATATTACTTTAGCTTGAGATTATATTCATATTGGCAATTATTTTAAATAAAAAAACTAGGTTTTTATTACCATTCAAATGGTATTTCTTTGAAATGGGATATTCTTTCCTTCTTATAAATACATTTTTCTGGTGAACAGAATAATTATTTAGCCATCAGTTGTTATTATAATTTCATCACCTTTTTATATATATTTCCCATTGTATTAGGTGCTAAAAATTGTTTTTGTTAGACAAAATGAGGTGACAAATATTTTAAATGTTTAAAAATCTTATCTAGTTTGTACTTGAACAGTTTGATAACTAACTTTCTGGTCTTTTTTCATGATTGAGCTGTTGAAGTCTTCCTACTTCCTACATTTTAAACCAATAAATCACACTACACACACACACATTATACATCTTGCACATCTTTTACATTTTATCTTTCTGAATAGATAGATTTTCAAAATTCCTTATTTGAAGCAGTGTAAAATAGCAAACCAAAATACTTTTCTCAAGCATCAGCAATATTTTACATCTTTCTTAACTAGAACTATGAAAAAATCAAAGTAGTTAGTAACTAACTTTGTTGTAGGATTGATGAAACGATGAAGCGGGATAGGGAGTGTAATTTATATACTTATCATTCGCCAGAGACCAAGTCAGATTCTCAGACCATTCATTATCTCACCAAGTGAGATGATAACACACTAGGAATCCTGAAAACTCAAAAAATTCCGAAGTCAAATTGTCATTAGCAATCCTGTAATCAACCATCTTTCAGAACAAGATAAAAACAACTAACCAAATTATTCATCCAATAATAAATAAGGTCTTGACAAAAAATTAAAATCCTCAAGCCAATAATGCTCTTGGTGGGATGCTCTTGCCAATAATTAATTATACTTGTAGGTTTTCGTTTGTTTTTGTGAGGGACTTGCCTGAACCACCTGACACTGGTGAACGATAATAGTATTTCCCCTCACACTCCCACTTCACAGTTCCATTAACTCCACTATAATATACCTGATTGTAAAAACAATTTGATTACATGCTAACAGGGAGCTTGAAATAACGTCCTTTCAATTTCAACTTATAAAAGTAAATAACTTTAAAAGTTAAAAAGTGATTATGAATATTTTTAAAACTGGCAGTATCAAAACATTCAGCTGTTCCTCGCTATTTATCTATTACTTATAATATTCTAGGGTGTGTTTATGTGATCAAGACTCACCCAACAGTTTTGAATTATTTTAATAGTTCATGTGTCATTGGAAAGAGCTCGATGTAAAGTTTTGTTGGAAGTAAAATTTAAAAGGTTAGACTAATGAGAAGGACCCTCATTGCCCTTAAAGTTTTGTATGGGAATTGAAATTTAATGGAATGGCTTATTGTCATAAGCTTTGTTTTATCTACTGATTAAACAAAATGAAGGATTAACTTTTTCATTAAATATCAAACTAAAGCTCTTTCATACAGAATTAAAAGTTGTCAATACTTAACAATTTTTTAACTTTTCTTTCCAACTACTGTTTTCAGAATATAAAAAAGGAAAATATTTTGGATACTAATTGATAAATATTTAGGAAATTTCCCCTAACTCCATTTGGCTCGTTTCTTAAAATGAACATGAATTTAATTTTTGTAGTCACCATTGAACAACTTCAGGACCAGTAGATTGAAGTGTTACACGAGAGAGTCATATCACAACATTTTTAAACTTAGAAAACAGATTTCCTATAAGAATGTAAGCATTCCAAATTTCCTGTTACAATTTCAAATTTTATCCACAGTTTTTCTGTTTTGAGGAAGTAATGTGGTTTGTTGTCAATTCTGTTTGTACATTTGACTCTGGGTAACTTGAATCTCAACAGGTTGAGATCTTCAATATCTTGAATTATTTTAAATCTCATAGAAAAATCCTATCCAAACAAAATAAAAAAATAAAAAACTATAAATGCCCAAAATAATTTGTCTTTTTACAAGTCGAAGAGACACAAAAACTACTTCTTTAACTTTAATTTCAGTTATTTTTAATAAAACATAGTTTACTTCCACAAGACAAAGTTTATCTTTACATCTTAAAGTTTTATCAATGGACCTCTGCAAGTCGAAACTCGGGCTTACAGGTTACAACATGTTAGTAAATCATGTCCAGTCAAGTGTTAAAGATCAACTCAAAGAAAAATCCTGTGGAATTTCGAGTTAGCGAGAGTCGACCGTATACAGCTGGTGACTTGTAAGCTGGCACTTGGGCCTCACGCGAGCAGTATAGGCGCGGGGGTGAGTGGGGAGTGGTGGAAGTATAAGAAAAAGGCCGGTCTGCAAACATTTCCGCTGACGAACGCCTTCACGCTGGTCGCGAGGACGTTGCCGCAACCCGCTTGATGAAACATAATGTTTATGAACTAGGCTAGTATCGACCGAGTATCGATCGGTCAAGTGCCAGCTTAGAAGTCACCAGCTGTACCTTTGTCTTTGGATTCAAAGGTTGTACCAAATTTTTCAAATCACCTGTAGTCTCGAAATATGTTAAATGCTGGATGCCTTTAGTTTAAATTTTCATTGTCAAAAAATGAACTTTCTGTAATTGTAATGTAATATTATTTTAAATCTTTTATTCATTCCATTGTTTTCAATTAAAAAACATGCTTGTACTATTATTCATTTTTAAGCCAGTAGTAGATTAGCTGTACACTATCATTTTCTGAATTTTAAGGAGAAATACTTTGTAGGATCTGGTATGCAACTTCTACTAACATACCGTTTGCTGAAAAGTAAATCTCTATTGTGTTTTGGGACCAGTAAGTACTTCAATTTCCTAATTAGGTACCCTCAGTTTTATGTCATCATAATATATTTTCAGATTTATTGTCTATCGTGTCTTACATCACTTTTTCACTCTTTACTTGATTACTGTGATTTTATTACCTATAATTATTTTTACATGTTTTGTTTCTTTAGATTATGGTAATTTTTTTTGTAATTTGAAAAGCACGGTATTGAAAAATTTACTTTGATAGAAAAGTTATTTGACTGTACAAAGAGATTAAATTTCATTAAGATAGGTAGGTATCTGATACATTTGTATTCATGTAGGTGGTTTTAGGCATAGTGAATTTTTGTATTTCATGAAGCTAAGGAACGTGATTCAATTTGGGTGTTTTCAAACAAAAGTGGTTTAAACTGAAATTTTTTGGTTTGAAGAGAAGAAATAAATAATATTATTCAATGAATTTTTATTAATTTAACAAACTAATATCTTTTTTCTTCCCCAAACCCAACAATCTGGTCCATAACTGCTTCTGTTCGTAAACACCCAAGCTTCAACATGTACCTCAAAAGGTAGTGAAATTGTTATTTTTATGTTATTTTAGAGAACTATTTTTCAAATACAAAGTATCAGGACTAATATCAATCTTTTCTTTTAACTCCCTGGAAAAACTTTAAATCTTTCAGAAGTAATTTTGATTTACTGATAATACTTATGAATAATAAAATGTCTTAAATTATAAATTTAATGTTCAAACGCTTTAAGACAATTTTATGTTTTGTTTTCCAAATATCACTGTTAATATAATTTTTATGTAAATGTAAGAAATGTAAAGAAATATTCAGAGTGTCTGTCTGTGTTCATTGTTTGTACGTTGTAAATGTGGGTTACGCCATAACATGTGTTGTCATTTGTATGCATTTTTTAAGCCTGTTTCAAGCAATGTTTGTATTATAATGTGGTTACTGCGATAACTAGAGTATTAAATAAGTTTTGAATTTATTTGAATTATACATTTAAATTATCCCTCCTAATCCTCTTACCTGATAAATTTCATAATTGATTATTTTTTACAAGCCCATGGAAATTTACTGTTTGAAATAACAGGTCAATTTTAGAGAAAACACATCCTGTATGGTTTAGGGGGCTATTAAATATCACCATCAAGAAGTCATATAATCATCGTATATTTAATTTCATAAGGCAATTCTTTGCCTCAAAATTGTAGGCGTCTGGCAAGTCGAAGAAAGATGGGAGAGGGCTCAAATTAAAGGTCTCTGTTCCGTGATGGCGGGAAAAATAATTAATCGCTTGGAACTCACCAGAAAACGAGAAATAACGTAAAATATCTGCATTTTAAAAAGCATTTGGATCTGAAAACGTCTGCTTTGTTTACATAAAACATGTGATGCTGATACTTGATTGAAAACCATGTGGTAGGCTAGAAATAAATATAAGGTAGATTCGATTTGCTATGAAAGTATTTTGTACTATAATAAGTAAGGATTGTTTGAATTTTCCCTCATTAGCCCCTTTTTTTTAGCCCCTTCAAGCCACTACTACTTATAAAATCTCCTTCAAAGAGAATATGCCCAAATATTCAAATCAAAATATATTCATTGTGAACATCATGTTATGCTCTCAAAACATTGAATTTTTAGTGTTCCTGCATACTCAATCCTAGAGTCTGTACGAAACAAAGCCCTTAACCTTTATTGCTTATTTAATATGCTAAGAGTTTTTTAGATCAACTAGAAGAACCCGTGGCTTCGCTCACGATAAAAATTAAACATACACTATCAGCCATCAATTATATCGTTTTGCTTTTCCATTTATTTTTCGTGTTGTAAAATCTACTTTTTTAAACATATAAAATGTACTTCCATAAAACAAAAAACGTTTTTAGAAATTTGCTCTTAGTACGTATATGCTACGACGGGGGTATTCTATTCCTGCATAAAGTGCCTGTCTATATAAAAAATGTGACCATATCCAGCGCCCCACCAACAAAGTCCCAAATGGTGTTGCTGCCCTGGGTAGGCTCATGCCCAATATCGGCGGTCCTTCCTCTTGCAAGTGCTGTTTGCTTGTATCGGCTGTCCAGTCGATCTTGCTATCAGGTGAAGATTGCGCTCACACACTCAAGAAGCGAATTTACAGAGACTGGCTCACCCAAGACAAACGCCGGCGCCGAGAAGAATTTATGGTCGTTTCTGCTTAACGCACGGTATCTGAGCTTGCCCTGATGATGATCATGGAGCACGATATAAGGAATGGCATCCTTGGCTTTTTCTCAGGCTTTGAATCTGCTCGCATATGTAAATATATACTTTAATAGTTACCCTTAATTTGAAATTTATTGCACCCCCGTTGCAGCAGACCTGCGTATTAGAAATCCTATTTCTTTCCTTCATGAAGGCATACGTGTTAGAGGAACCTTAGAACATTACTTGAAATTTCATTCACTGTAAAAGATCATTTTCTTAAGGTTTTAGGGTCTACCTTTAACAAAAAATTACAATTCTACTCCAGCAATTATTAAAAAGTGCTGTCTTACGTTTTTAGACTCTATATTGAACAAAAAGATTGAATGAGCCGTCCCAGTAATTTTCTTAAAGTGCTGCAGATAAAATTAATACTTTACAGTAGCACACTCTTCCTCTTTAAACAGCAGTTTGTTGTCATAAAAATGAAGTCCTTCAAGTATAAGTGATCAGTGATCACAGAAGTCCTTCAGTAATATCAATTATTTATTTTATTTTATACTAGCTGATAACCCCGGCCTTGCCCGGGAGATTATTTTTTCTTGTATTCTTGCTCTTTCTTTGTGTTGTATTCTGTTAGTAGCCATAGAAGCTAGAAATAGCTACCGTTAGAAATAATGGTAACCATAGCAACAATTCAAAGTACTCCCAAAATCCTTGACATGGGTCCCTTTCGGACGATCCTGTGCCTATGTCCTTAAAGATATCAAAACCAAACCACCATAGTGCACATCATGAGATTCCAAGCTTTAATTTGACACCAAGATCAAGTGTCTACGACATGTGTTTTTGGCTGTAGCCCGAAATATACCAACACACAACTCTCTTTTTATATAAATATATACTACATACCAGCATTTTATATAGTGTATTGCACTTAAAATATATCCAAAAGCCTTAATTTATTAACCATCTGGCACCAAGTAACAAATCTTCATGTAAACAAATACAATTAAATAGCAGAAAGAAATACCATTAATTTACATCACCTGTTTTAAATTTTACTTTCACATGTTTTGTTAGTAAACAAATCTAATGTAATCAAATTCTTTCAAAATCCCTGAAATGGGTACCTTTAAGACGGTCCCAGGGCCAAGCCCTGAAAGTTATCACGAAATTGAAGGTTTATAAACCTACTCCATGAAATTCTACATGTATCTATCAAGTTTCGTGGCCATCGGTCCAGCGGTGTCTGAGTTTATCAATGCTCTATATATATATACCAACATCCTCTTTTATACTTATAGATACATGTATTTATCCCACAATGCTGGACTGATTTTAATAGTTTAAGTCAAGTGTAGTTTGAAAGAGCTTAAATTATTAAAATCGGTCTATTAAGTTTTACAAGAAACAAAATTTGTGAGGGGTCAGATCAAGAGAAGCACTTTAGACGCCCTTGAAGTTTCATACTTGTCAAGGAACAGCGTATTATAACAAAATTTGTTTTATCAGCAGGCCATCTAAATAATAGGAAAGCTTCTGAGCAGCGTGTGTCCACCAGTTATACTGCACACTCCCCATTATCCAAGCCCTGCTTATCAGAGACTCTGGGCCTGAAATAGCTTTAAACTTGAAAATATTTGTTTTTATCTCAAAATTACTAGTCAGGAAAGCAACGACTTAAAAAAGGGATATTGAATGAAATTGATTATTTGTAACTAAAAATGACAAACAAGTCTTTACTCTCTGTTTATCGGAAAAATGTAAGACTTGCTATTGTATTGTACATTATTATATAGTGGTCTTGTGACATACTAACCTGAAGCACAGAGAAGGTAGAGATCTCTACCTTCTCTGTGCTTGAAGATATAAGTGACCTCAGTGTTGTCTAAGGCAGCCTCGGGCCTTAATACCTCGAATACTCAAGTGTATACTGTACAATATTCACTCTTAAGTCTGCTCTAGGTGCCTTTTACACGAAGCAGTTTTGATGCGGCTCGTGTCGTATAACAAGGTGTCGTCTGATTCGTGTTATGTGTATATATGGGTGCTTTCACACAATGTGACCGAGTGTCGCATGGCGATTTTGTAAGATCCACATGCTAAACTAAGACAGGTTGCAGGTTGCTCGACTCCTTCTCGGACGAGAGCAGCCGCATAAAAGTTGAATTGTGTGAAAGGAGCCTAAAGCCAACCACACACTATAAGAGGCAAGACAAAACAAAATTTTTTTAAAGATGTTGATCAAAGACAAAAGACATACACGTATTTTATCATGACATTTTGTGCATTGTGCTGCCGGCCTTAAAGTAAATATTTAAGGGTTTCAATCAGGCCCTTGCAGGCCCGAGGGGTTGGGGTATGTGTCCCCCTGCGCCCTCGTTTTTAAGCCATATCGGCACCCTCTTGACAAACTCTAAGGATTTTATTTTAATTTTAAACATCAAAATTTTAAAAAATCCGAGGATTTATAAGTTTAAAAGTACCAGTATATTCAAACAAGATTTAGTCTACTTGATAATTTTTTATAAAAGAAAAAATGTTTCATACTTTTAAAAAAATATTTGCTGCATTAAGATTCAGACATTTCTCTATAGAACGCATACTCAGGTCATGATATTATTGGCGCCAGTGGCGAGGCGTGTGGTCATCTACAGATTCGCCGATGACTAACTAAATTTTAAAAGTAAATATTTTAGATAAAACTACAAATAACATAATGTTAGAAGCCTAAATGTCTATTATTTTCAAAAGAAAATCATAAATTTTCGGAGTATCAGGCTATTTTTATGCACGGCGTTTTGCTTTGCGCGCCAGAGCACCGCGTCCGTAGTTCTCTATTGACTAAATCCGAACCGATTCTCCAAGTTTGGAGAATCCAATCGAGTGGAGCGCCCACCTCCCCGCCTCCATCCCCACCACTCACACTGCTGTTGTACAGGCGGCCAAGCGATTCTCTGTCGCTGGAGAATCGGTTGGCGTCCGGCTGTCTCGGCAGCCTTCGCCAAGTAACGAGCAACTCTCGACTTCTGTCAGTGCTACTTCACGGTGTAGAGAGACCTGCTCCGTTACTCGCGCATGCGAGTAACTATTTTAGAGAGACCTATTTTAGAACTAGAGTGAACTATTTTTTTTTTTTACTAGAGTTTTTTTTTAGAGTGAACTATTTTAGAGAGACCTAAAATAGTTCACTTCACAGTGCAGAGAGACCTGCTCCACTACTCGCGCATGCGCACAGTTCTCGCGCCGCGCGCTGTGCTTGTGTTTGTGTAGTTTCAATGAGTGAAATTGCAGTGGTTTAATTAAATTTTTAACATGTTTTATTATTAATCGATGAGCACAACAATGACTGAAGGAGAAGGTGATATAATTTTTCAACTGAAACAATTATCAAAATAAAACTAAACTGATTAAAAAATTATAAAAATGAAATCATAAACTGCTTAATAAAATAGCTAGCTGCATTTTTCAATGTTAAACTTTCATCCGAGAGCTTTTAAGTATCAGTATTATTCCATTCGCCTTTTCAGTAGAGTCATGGATGTTTTTATCTATGGTCGTGGGGTCTATGAATGACGCTGGGGGACGGATATCCGGGCCGGTCAAGCGCAGGTCTGATGCGACTATTCTATAAATAGCAATATAGCCGTTCCGCCGCGTGGCGCCGGCGCAGTCCCGTGTACTTCTGTACTATCAGCGATGATCACTCAAAAATGTCACGCGTCGCCACTGATTGGCGCCCATCTCCAGTCAATAGAAAATACAAATTTTTTAGTTTCTACTTCTTTCTCATGAGGTTGTGTTGTTAACTCGCAAATTCGCCTCAACTGTGATGCGATCAACAAAAACCTATGTATGACTTACATGTCATTTGTAGCGATTTCAGTGATTAGTATTGTTGTAGCCCTAGTTCAAAATTAACGATTTAGTAACATTCCAAAACTAATCTCTTCCCCACTTTGGTGATTTTTGCAATGGTAAAAAAAGATGATATTGAATAACTCTTCGCCAAAATTTGAAACGACCGGCAGTAGAATGTTAACAGCCTCAAACTATTGCTTGTAGCTGTATTTAACGATGGCGGGGAAAGGATGATTGACGTGGTGAAAAATGAATATCCTACTTTTATTTTGTAAAGGGCATTAAAAAAAATTCCTTGTAAATACAAATTTTCCAGAATGTGACCAGGGGTTAGCCTTGCTTTGTTTAGATTTCTGGAATTGCACAGTACGATTTATGCCTCTGGTCTGAATTCCCTAAAACTAAAGCCACTACCTGGTGCCCTCATAATACTTGTCCCTCGCCCTATGGACGTACCCAGCAAGGGCCTGGTCTCAATTCCAATAATAACAAATGGCTTTACTGAGAACCAATGTGAAAAATCCAGTTAAACCAATGTGTTGATAAAAGTTGTCTTGTTAAAATTTTGTTACTTCCGTGGAGTGTGGTCCAATTACACCAATGTCCAGGTAAAAGGTGACCAGGTAAAACATCCTCTAAAGAGTCCTCTGTACCCTAATTAGAAGTGGAGATATAAATCTCTGTCTAAGTAAAAATTTTGGAAATATGATTTTTACGTCTCATTGAGCTTTATAATTTAACTTATCCCATTTTTATGACTTCGGCCTATATCTTGAATGAAGCCAGTATATCACTGAGTATTTCAAGGCCAAAAATAACTGCATATCTTAAATAGAACCGGAGATATGTATATAAAAATGTTGAAAATACGAAACACCCATAAGAAATGTATAGGAATGAATTTTCATTTGAGCATTTCTCTTTAACAAACCAAATTTTCAAGAAAGGGTTTCAGCCAGCTTTGTAATCAGCATACAAATCTAGTTAATGATGTGTCACAACATCTTTGCATTTGAGAAAAATTGTATATCCAGATTTATGAAAGTTTAAGAATTAAAAAAAAGGTTATATCCAATATGGAGGACTTAAGATGGTGGCCAAAAATGAGAACCCTGTCAAAATGAAGAACTAGCTCCCAACAAACTAAAGGCATTGGTTTCAAGTTAATATTTAAAAAAATGTTGAGAAGTAACTTTTTCAAAAAATGTTTCAATTGCAGTTTTTTAACATTTCTATGAATTTTCTTGTTTGCGGGATATGTCACTGAACTGACTATCAAGTAAAGCTTTAAAGTACAGCATAGATGTCATTGCCAAAAAATGCAATATGAGTTGTTAGTTACCATTTTTTATTTATTTTAACGGTATGTTATTTGTTAGAATTAAATTTTTAAAATTGTTGGGAAGTGCGTCTACTATTACTAGGATAATTACTTGATTAAAAGTTTTTCTTTCATGTAAAAATTATTATGTCAGGTGTGGGGTTCGAACCCACGCTCCCACTGGGAACCAGAGCTTAAATCTGGCGCCTTAGACCACTCGGCCAACCTGACGTGAGCGATGGTGGTCGGAATTGGTCTATTTGAGAAATCGAGTAATTTGAGACGAGTACTTGGTCATGATATTATTGGTTTCATATCATAGTAGCATTGATTGTTGATATCTATAATAAGTTATTACTTTACTTATTATTAAACAAACTTGTGAATTGTTTGTTGACGTAAGCAAGATTATTGGTCATGATTATGAGTACGGTATAACTGGTTTCAAATCATAAGGCCCAGTCCGTCCGTAAGATTTAATGTTAATTATTTTAGCATTGGGCTTGTGGACGGCATGGGCCTCAGGTCTTGAAACCAACCAGTTGTATTCTACTTGAATCACTTTTTAATGATTTTTCTTGGACATTATTATTGTGGCTTGTTTCGTTATGGAACTACTCTGGTATAATGGATACAAATAAAATAAAATACCGTGATATAAAACAAATTATTTTTCCCCTTCAGATATTTATTTACCTGCACTCTTTAACTTAACGTGACGTGACAAATATAAAGGCAATCTGGTGTCGCCCTCGCGGGTGAGATACGTACTTCTATTACTCAGCGATGATGATAGGAAAAGGTAGTGCGACGGCGACGTATATAGTAAATAGGTAACCAGTTTTTCTAAAATCGTGGTCTTAACTAATATATTAAGTGATGCTCAAAATGTAGCTTCAGAGGCTGATATAATGTTGTCGCTCGTTCTTTAAGAGTCCAAACAGTGATGAATGTATAGTAAATGTTCCTCCGTGGGGTCGGCGATCAGCACGTGCAAACGTTCTTACGGTCGCAGATTACGGAAATATATTTTAATTTAGAGAATAGTTATTTGTGTATTAAGGGCGCAAAGTATGTCATTGTCGCTCGAGAATTGTAGAATTGTAAAACATGTCGAGAGCGGCAATGAATATTTGTGTTTGTAATACAATATTTTTCCTACTACCCTGAAACCGTTTAACTTATCTTCCAAAGGTTCATTTAGGTTATACGTTTGCTTATTCTATTGGAACGAACCGGAAGTTGAGATAGACATGGTGACAATAAAGTCAGCTGATTTAGAACAAGGCAACTAGAATTTATGATACTGTGAGTGTAATCGGGAATTAGTGAAAATCTATCTGGCAACACTGGTGTAATGGGATTTATGACCAATAGAAACTGGTCTATGGTGTTTAACAAGGCCACACTACACTACTGTTTAACGTCATAGTTATCTCTCTTGTGTACCTATTCTACATTTCAAGTAACCCTGATTTATTGAGCGGAAATGAACCGTTTTGCGTACGGTTTACAGGTGTGGCAATGTGATTGGGTGCATTCAGCCGCAGTCACCAGTGGGTCATCTATTACTAAGTGGGTAACCTATAATATGTGAACGGTAGTGGTGGACGTATCACCTACCGATCATTGTTGTGCATCCACCGATGTTGTGTTTACGGTGGATTCGGTAAGTAACCGGACATTGTTGATTGTCAAGATGCGGTGGATTTGCTATTAGTGACTACGGTAACCGGTTAACCACCGGTGACTGCGGCTGGACGCGCCCATTATTTCCATGCAGTGGTAGGAAAAATAATTTTATTGCACCTTGGAGACAAATTAAATCAGTGCTAGGTCTGTGAAGTATCAAAGGTGCTAGGTCTCAAAGTATCAACTAACCCACTATTTGAACACGGACGCCAATCATTACTTCGGTTTTATTTTTTATGATATCGGAAAAATTGTATTTTGGGAGGGATTCATTTCTTTTCATTAGTTTTGATACGTGGCTTATTGTCATATGTTGGAAAATAATGTCAGGGTATGGTTTCGG
Source organism: Flexamia atlantica (assembly GCA_035578135.1). Taxonomy (NCBI): domain Eukaryota; kingdom Metazoa; phylum Arthropoda; class Insecta; order Hemiptera; family Cicadellidae; genus Flexamia; species Flexamia atlantica. The sequence goes on along the minus strand of JAQJVK010000012.1, from coordinate 17,873,916 downwards.
GCGATGTTGTAACCAGCGAGCACAAAAAAGAAATAGAGGGGCTACACGTATTCAGCCAACATTACGGACATTGTAGCCATGTTCCCCCGCTCCTTATGCGGACAACTCGCGCTAAATGAGACAAACAGCGTTAAAAAACCTTTTTCAAATACACGATGATTAGAAGCACTTAGAGTGGTCCTAAAATTACCAAACTTGGAACATACAGTGTTTATTAGTGCTACTCACAGATGGTAAGGTTAAAAATTTAGTATATATTCTATTTTGCTTTTATTAATCAAAAATACCTAAAGAAATTATTAAATTTATTGTGAAAACATGAAAAAGTTAGTCTGTGAGGAAATTTTTTATTTTTTGGTCAGGAAAGTTTCGTCTGCAGCAAAGTTTGAGTGCATGAGTTGAACCTTTACATATATTTTTTGGAAAATTCTACGATCATTGGTAACGGAGAAAAGTTAGGTTGAAGAGGATATAAAATCTGTCCTGCACGCGGCCCGGGAGCTAGGCGCTGCCACTGCGTCCACGTTGCGTAGCTCACTGCTGGCAAATGAGTGGAATAATGAAACTCAACGTTTTCACTATATGGTTTTTATGCTTACTTTTTTCTCCTCTGGTAACAATAATAATAGTAATGAATGATTTAGGGTACAAGAAAATAAGCTGGCGTTTGTTTTAAGTTTTAATTCTGACAAGTAAATAGTCTTAATTACACATCTAACACGTATTTATCTGCCTACTGACCTAAAAAGGTAAGAACTTTAGACAGGTGGTTCCTCATTAGCGATTGGTGTGAAGTTTATTATTGTATTGTTTACTGAAATGAACATGTTCAATATATGTTCTTATGTTCTTATGGTCAGTGTTAAATAATGTGAGGCCAATATAGAGGTTTAAAACTTTTGAAATTAGTACTTGGTACGTGCGAAAGAATATTACGGCCATTTTTCACAATGTCAATCCATCTTTAACGAATATAACTGAAACCTCGTTTGTTATACTTGAAGTAAAAAGTTCTTTTTAGCTATTAAAGACATATAATTTTTATATCACTCTATCTTTTTTATTGTTTGAGGTTATTTATTATTACATCTCTTAAAATTATTATTTTTGTTATATTTTAGAAACCATTCAAAGTAAATACAAAATGTGTGTTTTTTGTTGACAGTTACATGAATAAAAATGTTCTGTTTGAATAACTCAAAGGAAATATTTTAATCATGAATTGAGTAAGGTAATTAAGCCGGCTCCACACATGCGTTATTTGGCATGCACCGAATGTTCGACGTTCGGCGAACTATTTGTCTCGCTATAGGACCGACAATGAACAAGTACTGATGTTTGCTACTTGCCAAATACATAAACACCCATCCACACTACTCGTGATTCGGCGAATCGCTGCTCGCTGCATGCCGAATGACGCATGTGTGGAGCCGGCTTTGTAATTTCAATTCAAAACCCAGGTAAGCCTTAAACATAAGTTAGGCTTGAAAAATATGTCAAATCAAGAATTATTGTGAGTTTAAGTAAAACGATTTCTTATTTTTTTTGGTATCATTTATTTGTATATCTGCTCTTAGTTCAGTAACTCTTTTAAGTTTAATTACTGTACCTCAAAATTGTAATTTTTATTTATTTGAGTAATAATAATAAGTTTTACCATTATGTAGAAACATTATGACTATTGTATTATAAACTAAAAAAACTCGACTCGAAAAAAGCTCGAAAATCGCGGGTATTTTTCAAAACTTGACTGGACTCGACTCGACTTCAAAAATCACTACTCGCACATCCCTACTTAATAATATTATATACATTCAACCCATACTAATATTTTCCTTACCTGTCCGGAATGTCCTTGTTACTAATGTTTTTTTCCGGCTGGCCTCTCTAAGGAGTTACTCCTTAAATTTTCCCACGGTTATTACAACCGAAAGCCACGGAATGTTGAGGCATGCTTTCTACAATACAAGTGAACGCTCCAGCTGTATGTAAACAACTGAACTGACAGCTGCTGATAGCAGAGATATCCGCGGCGGTGGCCCCTGGCAGCGCACAAGACGCTCGGGACTAGGGTGACTCACCGTTCCCCCCACTCCTCATGCGGACACGGGCGCTGCTAACTAGGCGGTGGACATGGGCTACACCGCCGCGCTCGGCTGGCCTCTCTATTTCTTTTCTGTGCTCGCTGGTTGTAACCCGCAAAAATCACGAAAACACCCTTGTGCGCGGGAACACATTCCGACAGTAATAATTTTCGATCAAAAATCACATTGGCATCACACGTTGGTCGCCCCGTTGGTCACGTTGGTATCACATTGGCATTTTGGATCTGGGGGGTGGCAAGGGGGGGCACTTCCCCCCCCTAATATTCTACTGGTCCTACATTTTTATTTCTCCGTTTCCTTTAACCGAGTTAGTGTATCTAAAAAATAATTTTAGTCTAGCTCTCATGGAAATATTTTGAATTTGATATTATGGCGTCTTAAAATTTATGACGTCACAATCAATTTTGTATGTGCAATAAAGCATTTAATCAGGTAGGGTGTGCGTAAGCGGAGGGAAGTTTGTGGAGGGTTAGTTGGTGACCCTACGCGCTAATTCCATCTGTTTTGATGAGTATTGGAGAGGGAGGGGAGAATGCGTGGTTCACACTCACTTTTTTCGTATGTGAATTTGAAGCGATGTAATTATGATACAATACCCTGTAATTAAACGTTGAGAGTAAAAATCGTAATTATGATTTACTCCAAATTACTCAAAACAGATTACTTATGCTACGAATAAATCAGTGGCGTAACTAGAACTTGGCTTTGGGGGGGGATGGGATGGATAAGAATACAATAGAGAATAGAGTGTACACCATACTGGATAATATAGAAAATTTTACTTAATAATATGAGGATTGTTCGTTTGTAGAATTTATTTAGGAAATAACTACCCTTAAAAAGGTAGTTATTAAGAGCAGTACCCAAGGGGCGTCTCTGACCAAAGAGACGCCCCTTGGGTACTGCTCCCTTGGGGTTGGTCCCTTGGGTACAAGGGACCAACCTTGTAAGGAAAGAGTTACAATTAATTACAATTAATTACTTAAATACAACTTTCGATTATAATAAAATTTAATCAAAACAAACAAAATGTACAAAATATTATTATCAAGGAAAACATAAACAGGCGGGTTACTTTTTAAGTAGCTCGACGAATTTTGTTGTTAAGCAGGAGCGAGATGGTCTAGAAGTTATGCTGGATTTCCCAAACCAACCAAAAAACCGTATTTTTATGTCCAAAACTAAAAAAGTTGTATAAATCATAAATTACAATTCTTAAAAATGTATGGCCATAGAGCTATGATAATTAAGCTCTGCTTACAAGGATTTTTAATCTGAAACTTATTAACTTAGAAAAAAAACTTTGGGACTTGTTGAGAATTATTAAATACTCCCGTTGCAGCAGACCTGCATACTCAGCGAATTTCAAATGCAAAAGAACATATTTCAATCCAAGGTAATATCCAAATTTAATATGTTTTTGTAAGCTCCATAAGAATAATATGGAGAATGGTATGCAGGTTTGCTGCAACAGGTCCTTTAAAACTGGGTGGTTTTAATTCAATATTTCGTAGATCTGAACTAGGAGAAACCATTTACCAACTTTTATCAAGATATGTCAAAAAATAAGGAAGATATAGAATTTTTTTATTTCCCATAAGGATAACATGGGGAATGAGTATGCAGGTTTGCTGCAACAAAAATGGAAATTGCGGGGGTTTTAGACTAAAATACATTAGATCTTATCTAGATGAAGCCACAAACCAAGTTTTATTAAGATATGTTGAGAAATAACCGAAATATATTTACTTATTTCCCATAAGGTTAACATTGGGACAACGTACTGTGTTTACCACTTAGAATATCTCGGTAACCAATGGACATAGAGCAATGATTCAAGATACTAAATTATTTTTTTTTGAGCTGAATTCAATGGTGCTAACTAAAATTGGATTATTTTTATTTTTATTTGTGAAAACCCCAAAAAACCCATTTTTGGGGGGTTTATCCCCCTTTACCCCCCCTTCCAGTGGTCCGATCGGGCTGGTTTTCGAACTCATCCGAATAATTACTACTTTACACGCCTATGCCAAATTTCATTCCGATCGGACCGTTTTTGCGAGCACTATCGTGCTTACAGACACATATATAGATATATATATAGATCTATATATATATATATATATATATATATATATAAGCAATAGATAATTACCTTACTAATATTGACAGATCCCATGTTAATGTTTATGGTCTTATAACTGCTTTATCAGACCATGATGGTCAGGTCCTTGAACTTAATTTCGATACATCAACAAATATTATAAATAAAAAGAACAATAAATTATTTTTTAAATGTAGAAATTTTTCTAAAAGTAATATGGAAACCTTTGTAAAGTTATTGGATAATGAAACCTGGGGAAATGTTTACAATGCTCCGGTCGACTTAAAATACAATATTTTTATTGAAATTTTTAATAATTATTTTCAATCGATTTTCCCATGTAAAATTAAAAAGAAAAACTCAAACAAAAGTCAATGGATTACTAAAGATTTAAAAAAAGAAAAATGCGATATTATTAATATTAATAAACTTGCAAGATCCTGTAATGATGAAAGTCTGTTTAAGGTAGCAAAAATTAGAAATAAGCTGTATAAAAATAAGTTAGTTGAGTGTAAAAAAACATATTATGACAATAGAATAAGAACATCTTGTAATGTAGGGAGATGCACTTGGAATATTATTAACAATGAAGTATCTGGGAAAAAAGGAAAAAACGTTGAAAACATCTGTTTGCTAGTGAATAAAGAGAAAATCTTGGATCCCTATACAGTTAGTAATTCGTTTAATTCACAATTTATAAATACTGTTCAGAATTACTCAATTAATGCCATAAACTCAAATATTAAGGATAAACACCCTAATAATAATGACACCCCTAAAGCTAAAAATAATGACCTTTTTCAGAATTTTTTTAAGTGTAGTCCTGTAGATGAAAGAGAAATCATGAACATTGTGAAAAACTTCAAAAATAAATCATCTAGCGGTTATGATGAGATCCCCATGAAACTAATTAAATTTGCAATCATGCCTTTACTTAAACCTTTAGCACACTTGGTAAATTCTTCTTTTATACCTGGTAATTTTCCTTCTCCTCTAAAAATATCTAAAGTTGTACCCATTCATAAAGCAGGAACCAAACAGGATCCAAATAATTACAGACCTGTTTCAGTGCTCCCATCATTTTCTAAAATATTTGAAAAAGCTATGTACAACAGGCTGGTAAATTTTTTAGAACGGAGTAATTTATTTGATGCGGAACAACATGGCTTCAGGAAAGGTAAATCAGTTGTGTCTGCCTCAGCTGAATTTGTTGAATTTTTAATAGATTTAATTGACAAAGGGGAAAGGCCAATTGGAATATTTATGGATCTCTCCAAAGCATTTGACACTATTTCACATCCTGTCTTACTTAAAAAATTAGAATCCTTTGGCATCAAAGGCGCTGCTTTAAATTGGTTTCAATCATATCTTTGTAATCGGTTCCAATTTGTAGAAATATCTCAAGAAATTAACAATATAGTCACTAAAGTTCAATCAGAAAAATTGGAAATCAGGACTGGGGTTCCCCAAGGTTCAATTCTTGGACCTTTACTATTTCTTTGCTATCTTAAAGGCTTTCCAAAAACACTTACAAATATTGAAAACATTAAGAGTAAACTTATTCTTTATGCGGATGATTCAAATTTAATTTTATCATCTAAAAATGTAAATGATCTTAAAAAAGCAAGCCAAACTCAACTTATAAATATTCAAAAAATTTTCAAGAACAATTCTTTATTTTTAAATACAAAAAAAACTAAATTCATGGGCTTTGAAACCATACAGCAGAATAGAATTTCATCTAAACCTAATATTTATATTGAAAACGAGCCATTAGAGCAAGTTATTAGTTCCAAATTGTTAGGCTTAGAAATAGATAATAATTTGAAATGGGACAAACATGTTCAAAATATAATCAAGAAAATTAATTCTGGAATTTATGTCTTGAAAAGCATGGTAAATTTATGCAACCTACCGGTTTTAAAAATAATATATCATGCCAACATTCACTCACATATTGCATTTGGATTAATTTTATATGGAAGCACAAGTAATGCTAATTTAAATAAGATTTTACTTCTGCAAAAAAGAGCAATCAGAATTATGCTAAAGCTTAAACCAGATGATCATGTTAGAGATTCTTTTAAAAATTTAGAAATATTAACAGTCTTTAATCAGTATATATTTGATTGTATTATTTATTTAAAAAATAACTTACAGAAAACTAAAATGCGTTCAAAAATCCATTCTTACAATACACGAAATAAAAATGATATTGACATCCAAGAGCACAAATTATCTCTTTTCCAAAAAAAACCTTCATTCATGGGTGCAAAATTTTTCAAAATCTTACCTAATGAAATAAAAAATGAAACTAATCAAAAAAAATTTAAGACTAAATTAAAATCGTTCTTAATAGACCATCCACACTATTCTTTTTCTGAGTTTTTTCCTTGAAAATGAAAATATTTTTTTTTTCTTGGCTTGAAACTAATGAATAAATTAACTGCTATATTTAGAATAAGGATAATTCTGTATGTAGAATAAGTTTTTTAGAATTAAGTTAATTAATTGTTTAGATATTAAGTTGACACTAATGTACAGGCTTGTACTTGTGAAATAAAGAAATAAAGAAATAAAGAAATATATATATATACAAATTTGAACGAATAGTGTTTTTGGTATCTGGGGGCACCAAAACGAAAAGTTATGATGGTCCCGCGCTTAGGTCTTACCATGAGACCTATGGTAATAGCTTCTTCCCTATAAAGGAAATTCGCTAAAATTGTCAATTTTCAATTTGCGGCGCTGCCCATGGACTTTGTCACAGAAATAAAAACAAGTAGTGTATCTTATAGGAAATTTTATATATTTTTTTTGCAAATTAATGTCTTCAGTTCAAAACTATTTTGTAACAAGGGTGTTACATATTTCGGCACTACATTGCCATTGTCAAACACAATACACTAAAACATTAAATCACAAACTTCACACACCTAGGGATGAGGCGAAAGCAACGCAATGGTTCTTTTACAACGGTTGTGCAATGACAACTGTTGTCGAACTAAACGGTTGTGCGAAAGTAGCAGATGTCAGCAACTGCTACGGTAAAGACTGTTTCGCAGGCTCCCCCCTCTCAGTCACACAACACTGCTGTCTCTCAGCTGTCTGTCGTGTTCGTTGCGTCGTCCGCTCTCATTCCCGCTGTACTGCTACTGCTTAACAACCGGCAACGTAACAGCACAACTCAACGCTCTCAGAACTGTTGTGTGAAGGCAGTTGTCAACGCCTTATCCGGCAGTGGTCCGGCCGTTGTCTTTTGTACTTTTGTACAAGTGCGACTTTACATCAACGCAACGAAGAACTAGACAAGGGCCGTTTCATAACAAATTTAAATATTATCAGATATAACATGTAATTTACAAATTACAAATCAAACGTTACAAATAACTAATGAACCACGTTATACCAATGAAGCAATTTTTTTTGTATTGTTAATTAAAAGACTTATAATGGGTAGTATGTGTCGACTGTTGACAACGCTTTTTTGAAATTAGTTGTGCGGAGGCAGTTGCAAATGCTCAATTACTGCCTTACTGCCTTCATGATGGAGTGCGAACACACAGCTTAACGTCAAGGCCAACAGTTGTCGACAACCGTTTTTCTAAACGGTTGCCGCAGCACAACTGTTTAGTAAACAACGGTTGTGTGATTTTAGCAGTTGTGCCCATCCCTATACACAACAAAATAAAACAAATAAAAACATTGATAGTTCTACCACACGTCATGACCGCGTTATGGGCAGGAATAGACTGACGGAACTGGTCCTGCTATAATGTCTTAGGTAACATTGTATGAATGTGTAGGTTCGGTGCATGATATACTTCGTGCAAATTTCCTACTCGACCGGTTTGGTACAGTTTGTACAATTGATCGGAGCATACAGCCTGATGAAAAAATACAGTTAGATAAGAAGGAAATCAGATATTTTTTTATCAATCATCCTGGGAAAACAATAACTAAATTTTAAAACCTATCCTATCAAACTTGTCAATTTTGTTTCTCAGAATGTGCTGAGGTTTCAGAATTTTCTTCCAGTTATGCAGTGCTTTTTCAGAGTATCAAGTTTTTACTTAATACCATTGCAACATTGTGGCTATTTTAATGTTTACAGCTTACTAAGCCTAAAAAAACTGAAAACTTAAAGAAATAACATTAAATATATTTGGTACAAGCGTGATGAGTACAGCAATTTTTCAGGTTTGTTTGAAAACCAACCCGAGTTCATAAAGATTTTTTACCCCATATATTTTTTTAAACCTTTGGCTGCCAAGAAAAATGTTAGATTTTGTTTTCATACTACCATGAAATTCTCATACTTGCAGTTTTAAACTGCCATATGGTAAAAATGCTGACTGTAGAGAATTGCTAGGATAAATGGGCTGATTTTGCATTAAAAATCTATCCAAAAATCTGAACAACAGAACATTGCAGCAATTGATGTATTGAAACAAAAGATTAATCGATTATCTTTCAGATTTTGTGATGGGACAAACCATAACAGTAGTCATTCACATAATCGATTTGATTTTCTCAACAGCTGCAAGCAGTTCTCGCGATGTAATGTAATGATGATCTAATCGGCCGCTGGCAGTCAAAAGGTTAAATTAATATTTTCTACGTAGAAAAACTTTATGACAAGCATCATGTTAAGTGATACATCTAATTTGATAAATACTTGGATTAATGAGGTTCACTTGTAATTATATAAAGGTGAAGGTAACTAAATGAAAACACAAGTGTTAAAAAACTAATATATTATACATTTATTATTATAAATGTGATCATTGCAAGGCACTTATTATAAGAAATATTTTTTTATTAGTTTGTGTTAAGCCAAATATATACTACCTATGCACAGTTTGTTGATAAAAAATACTCTTTACTCATAATAACAATAACAATTATAACAACTTTGATAAAATCTTCCTGAACTATCACATTTTTGATGTTTTTAAATCAATACTCAATAATACATTTATTTCAGCATCCAAGTTTGGTCAACAGTTTCATAAAAAATTAAAATCCCCTATACAAAATCTAATGGAATGTCAGGAAGCCTTAGTATATACAATCCTACAAGAAAATAACAAGTTTGATGAGCACTTACAGTGAGGAATATTACTAAACAAAAGAGTAATAATCAATAATGTTGATAGATAAACAATAAGTTACATGGCAATACATAAACAAATCTTAGCATAAAAATTTTTTTTTAAATTTCAACTTGGAATAAAAATATAAATAAACTGAAAACATTCAGAAACAATAATAAAACTCTAAAAGTTTAACATTCTAGAAACTTTAAACCTCTCAGTCAATCAGTAACATTCCAAAATATTTTACAAGTTATAAAATATTGGAATGTAGTGTTGTAATCTAAACAAATTTGGAAATATTCTTAATTTTTAGCTTTCAAGCTTCAGTTAAAAAAGTTCTACTACTGAAAAGAGGTTTTTCGCACAAACAAAAAAAATCAATAGGTAGATTGATTGGATGTATTTGGGCTAGAAATTAAGTGAGAGTTTAAGCCAATAGAATGCTTTAAATTTTACATTTTTAGTGTGTAATTGTGCTTGAACTCTGCCAGGAAAAGTACACCACATTTGTTAAAAATCCCTTGGAGTACTTCTAGAAGTGATAGTTATTGTGTTTGCAGTAAACAGTAAGCTGCACGCGATGGCACTTGGGATTGTCAAGGCGTGATGTGAGCGTAGCCCGTGCTGTAAGCCACACTGCCGTACAGATCCGATCCAGGTGACTGACTCCCCTGTAAACAAGAAATCAACTTGTAGAAGTTCCACAGGCACTGAAATTATAAATATTCCACAAACCATACCATTTAATCCATTCATTCTGTTTTTATTCTGTTCATGTTATCAACAATAGTTTTCTTGGCCCAAATATACACCATACCAGTTTGTATAGAGACTTTTGATCACCTTGACTCGTGTATAAATACATACCCAAAATTACTTGCAAAAGAAATAAGAAATTGAGTTTTAGTAATACGCTTCTTCAGAGTAGAATTAATGATATTAATAAGTCGTAAACCCACTTTAACCCCTTAACTGCGGAGTAATTTGCCCCCCGCGGTTTTTCAAGTGAGCAATAGTGCGCAGTTCAATTACATGATCAACACCACATTGCGGGGTTTTCGACTCAACGCGACAAACACGATACTGCAGAACTCATGGTGAGGACGTAGTTCCAGAAAAATCCATTAGAGTGCAGCTCCAAACGGTCTGCAACTTGTCAGGGTCAACTGTACAGATGTAGAACGTAAAAAACCTAGCAGAACAGTTGTACCAACAAAATAATGAAATAAATCAGCTGAGAATTTCAAACCCGAGTAAACTCGGGCATCGCAGTTAATGAAGCGAGGGTGTTGCAGGTACAGAATAATACCACGAGCTAACTCGTGCGCAGCAGATAAGGGGTTAATTTAAGAAAATCATCAAATGTTTTATAATGGCCGATAAAGAGGGGGGTTAACTGTGTGAAAAACCAACCATTAACTGACTTCTTTACATGACAATGTGTAAATATTCCAAATTTAGATGGTTGATTTTATATGTTACATAAAACATGCACATAAACACTTTTCAAGTAACAGACACCTGACATCAGAGCAAAATAATAACTTTCCTAAATGTGTCTGATCTTCAAAAAACAAGTTTAATAAGCACCATAGCAGAGGATCCATGGGAACAATAATTCCTGTTTCCCTGCTGTCTGGCATCAACTACCATGCTGGGCGTTTGTGACACAATCATACCAATTTGAACCAAACGAGTTAACCCTAATTAATCCACTCTTATGACTGGCAGTCGTACCATGGACATCAAAAGCAGTGACAATGTTTTAGCTCAGTTAAAAATTTACTCAAAATACCTTGTTTTCGACCATGTGCGGCCCCATTAGCCAGCCTGGGCTTTGTGTGCCTAGTGATAAATCCGGCACTGTCTCTAGGCCGGTGGCCCAAGAGACCTAGGGCCCATGTGAGTATCTTAGCTTCTTAGTCCATCCTAATTGATTTATCGTTTTTACTTTCATAATTCTAGGCTGCTCACTTTTTGAGTTTTCTTTAATTTAATTTCTTTTGAATATATAACTTGTTTCCATCATATAAAAGTAACGAGTAATGTTTGTTGCTTTTGCGAGTTTTATCATATTAAATTCATATCTTGGTAATTAATTTAATTTATTGTGAGCCTGTGTTTAATATGTTTATTGTCAAGCAAGCATGTCTCTTATTAGAAGGAGCTACGTCCAAGCTGTTGAGGGTCTTTATTCTGTTTGAACAGCAGATTAAGCTTTTCGGTCTGTTTTAGTAACAGTGTTGACAATTCACTAACCGAGAGGAACCTGTTGAGCTCCTCCTGTGTGTCGAAGATCATGACGATGAAAGGGGAACCGGGCACGTGCTCGCCGGCCCACTTGACCTCGACGCGATAGTCGCCCGGCTCCGTCGGGTCGAACTTGCACAGGATCGTCCGGTCCTTCTGCGACTCCCGCTGCATTTCCACACGGAACGCTCCTGAGGCAACAGGTCACAAGGGAAATGAAGCAGAGGTCATGCAAAATGGTTTCAAGAGAAATGAGAAAGTTGAACTTTAACTCAGGTTTGTTTTTCTGTCACTTATTCATATTTTTGTAGGTGGATTTAGATTTAACTTTGATGATGCACCAGTTCTGTATGTATCACATGTATAAGAATGTTTTGTGCAAATAAAGTACATCTATGTCAATGTATATGAAGCTGGTGATAAGGTCTTTCTGTGTCAGACCGACTGTTGTATGTTAAGAGAAAGGTGGGAGGTTACCTCGCTTAAGGATTATGTAATTGAAGGGGTCCCCCGTAAAATGTTCTAAGCGACAAAAACTTAGTTTCGAGTAACCAAGCGTTGAAAGTTGAATTCTAAAATTTGCGGTTTTTTCAAGGTTAGAACTTATTATCATGTATAATTTTTTATACTCTATTTATAATACTCTATTTATAACATCATAATGTAGCCTTATATTAAAATTTTACTTGCCATTAAGCATTTTAAAACATTTTGTGTTATTTTTTGGGTTATAACGTTCTAAATGTCTGGCGTTTGAAACGTTTTCTGACGGACTGCTCTTCTGCTTTGGATGAAAACATCAGGGAGTGTAGGAATACCAACATAAACGAAAATAAAACTGAATATAAAATAATCTTTTACATTGAAGTACAAAAACGTAATGTTGTTACATAACGTGATAATGTCATTTTGCTAAAAAATATCCAAATGTGGTGGTTAAAACGTTATTCTACAACTTCTTTTGGGGTAAATTTTCCAGGCATTGGCTTCTTAGTTTTTGAAATATAGGGTAATACAGCTTTTCTATATTCCTTCGTGGTCTTATCCTTCCACTTTCCAATATTTACTTCACGTGTTTTATTTTTATTTACGCGATTTTGGTAGCTGGTCAACAATGCAATGACCAGCGGGGATTCCATCTTTTGGCGTATAGAACATTATTCCCCAAAAAGTCCTTGCAGTCCCACGAAACATGCCAACTTTGACAGACAAAATCAGGGCTGCCAACTCAAATATCTTCAAAACAAAATATACCATGTTGTAGCTCGTGTCTTAGGAGACCTTTTTCACTGAATAACTCCGATTTAGAAATTTTGTCACTTAGATCGTTTTAGGGGGGACCCCTTCAATTGTACGTCTTTTTTTATGGCCACTATTTGCTATACGTCTTTTCTGACTGACTGGTTGTATAGTAAGAGAAAGGTGGGAGTTTAGGGAGTTTACCTCGCTTCAAGATTATGAAATTATGTTTGTCTTGATTTATGGGAGAGTATTAACCCTCGAGCGGGCGCACGCGGAGTTTTCCTCCGCACGTGTTTTTTATGTTAAAATAAACAGACATAATGGGTGTCGGCGGTCGTGTCCGTCTCCGTACTTTATACCCCTCATTCCAGGAATTTCCTAAGGCTATTTATACCCCCCACCCCCCCTTGGCACCTCGTTATATGCAATTCAGAGATGCTGTCTCAGTTTGCGGAGTGCCCTCTCTTGTTACACAGACTCTGATACCTTTTTTTAAACTTCATAAAAGCAATGGATTTGTAATTATTATTAATTTTTGGACTTTTCCTTTTGCTTTCGAAAAAAAGAAGCAAAAGGAAAAGTCCAAAAATGTAAATAATAATTAATACATATTTCATACTTGAATATTACTTACTATGTTTAATTGAAATATTACACCTATTAAGTTGAACAATTAATTGAATCGACGCTGAAATGTGATTCCTAATGAAGTTTGTCAACATTCAAATACAATATTTTGTTATAAAACAAGTAAAATGGGTTAAATTTGTGCAATCTAGTGTTGCGGAGTAAAACTCCGCATGCGCCCGATCGCGTTTTGCCAGCGAAGCGCCCCCTCAAGGGTTAACTAATTAAGACAGAAGTACTTCGATAGCTTCATATGTAGTTTTTAATATAAAAAATGGGAGAAGGAGGTGAAAAATAATGAAACTGGTTTTTGATTAGAGCTCCATTTTAATAATAAAATAAAAAAGAAAATAAAAAGAATACCTTTCTTTTCGAATCTTCGCTTATATTCTTTTAAAAATAGTGACCTACCCAGGTGGGTATTTCAAACCAAGAATGAGTAAGAGATGAGAGTAAGATACTTTTATGGCACGATCATAAAACTTATGGAACATAAAACCTAAACATCATAAAAAATATTTTATCTTAAAGACTTGATTCTTCTAAGAAATTAATAATTGGAAGGAATTCGTTTCAGCTTACCTTTAGGCCCGCGGACGCGGACGGTGAGTTGGCCAGCACCGGCGCCGCGTGTGTCGCAGATGAACCGAGACTGGAAGGTGGCCAGCACACCGTGCTCCACGCCAGGCCCGTACACTCGCACCTTGCTGGCGTCCGGCGCGCCCGACACTCGCAGCGTGAATGGACTGCCCGGCACGTCCACACCTGCAGCAAAGCGTAATAAATGTTTGTCACATACGTCTCATGTATTATGTATTACTTTTTCCAGAATTTACTCATAACATCTTGTGGCTTTCTTTAACAAGTTCATTGCGTAGTACGGGTATACCTGTAGTTGCTATTGTTCCCATGCAGCACACTACAGGTCTACCTGTATACACAATACACAAACTTTAATGCTTCAATGTGCATCAGTGTGGCGCCTAGGAACATTGATTTGTTGCCAGCATGACACTACGAATGCGGGCTTTATTTTGGTGTAAAACTCCTTGAAAAATTTCCCTCTGGCAATGTTAAAAAACCAACCCTTTTGTCCCGTTCTTCAGGGATTTTTCCCCTCATATTGGCAATACAAGTGGACTGATACAATCTGGGCAGTGCTGCTATCTGTGGGCGTGCCAGTGAACTTCGTCCACTCTTGTAGTTACGCAGTACCATCACCGCTAGTGTTTTGCATTTGGTCGAACGGACATAATGCAAAACACTAAGTTTGGTCGAACGGACTGATCCGCTGCCTCGCAATGCCCGCACCTCTCGAACCCCCGCCATTTGGTGGGCGCTCGCAGCGAATGCTGACATTGCTTTTAACAATTGTGGGGTACCTCAGGGATCAGTCCTGGGACCCCTTTTGTTTCTCATTGCAATCAATGATCTGCCCTATAGCTTAAATTGTCAATCGTACCTTTACGCAGATGACACCACCTTGATCTCTGAACATAAAGATTTTATGCAGTTAAAAGCACTGACCAATGCTTCTCTTAGCATTGCTGCTGAGTGGTTCTCAGCGAATAGTTTCCTTTTAAATAATGGCAAGACCCAGAATGTTTTATTTAGCTTGAGAAACTTTCAAGATTTCGAAATAATTGAACCTGGTATGAATAGTGTTGTAAAATTTCTTGGTGTTCACATTGAAAACCACTTGAATTGGACATCTCATATTGACCATCTCTGTACCAGGCTAAGTAGGCTAACCTTCCTTTTCCGAAGGTTAAATGATGAAATACCAACCAATTATATTAGAAGTATGTATTTTGCACTTTTCCAATCTGCCTTAAGCTATGGCATTATTTTCTGGGGGAATAGCCCCCATTTGAGATGTATACTTACCCTTCAAAAGAAGGTTTTGCGTATTATGGCTCGAGCTCATCCAAAAGATCATTGCAAGCCTATCTTCATTAAGTTTAATATTTTATCAGTTGTTAATCTTTATATATTTAACGTAATGTTAACTAGTTATAAGAATATTGACACTCATACTACTCGAGGAGACATCCACAGTTTCAATACCAGGTCTAGAGCTCTGATAGACATTCCGTTTGTTAGGCTAAGTAAAACCAAACAAAGTTACAATTTGGTAGGTTTGAAATGCCTGAATAAACTTCCCCATGATGTGCTTGTCCTTCCATTTCAAGTTTTTAAATCTACAATATTTCAGTGGCTTGTTAAAAATCCGTTTTATAATATAAGTGAATTTTTTGAACTACTGACTCCTGTCACATTTAGGCCTAATTTGTAGAGACCTATGTTATATTTAATATTGTCTGTTTCTCTATTCTTGTAATCTATGTTATTTTTTTTTCTTATTTCAGTGCCTATATTTGCAGCTGTAACACATGTTATCCCTAACATAAGAACCTTTGACACACTAAATGCATTCTATGTGCCTTATTGGAATAAATATTTGATTCTTGATTCTTGAATGTGTTAATTGGTTTATACAATTCCAACATACACTTAATAGTTTGAATACTCAACTAGATGAAGAAGAAAAAACCATATCTAATTAAGATTATTTGAGACTTAAAAAAGGCAATTTGAGTTTTTTATCTTGAGGTCTTTTTTAGGCCTGGTTTCACCATCTTAGTTTAAACTGAGGTGGTTGAACTGGCCCTTAATCTCATTTAAATTTATAGGTAATGTGCTGAAGAAATTTTTTCAAGGAAAATTTGTTTTGTTCTAAAATCAATTGTGTTTCTGTGTCGCTGTGTTCTGAAACTTTAAATTAATTAATTCATATTTTGTTTAGTCAATAAATTTATGTTAAAATATTTTAGTATGTTTTAGAAGTTAAAAATTAAATAAAACAAAACAATAACGTTTTCATACACTTAACAAAGTTACCTCCATATTTGACAGTGAGCGTGTGGCGGCCAGCTTCTTGAGGTTTGACGTTAAGTGTAAATGTTCCGTCACTGTGATCATAAAGTTCACAATACGCAACCTTGTGCGGACCCACGCAATGGGCACTGAGCTCTCCTGCAAAATGAGTCGCAAGTAAGTTTTATTTGGTTTCCTTTGTATTTTCTTGGTTTTAATATCGCAAAATAAAGTATAATATGCCATTTTCCAGTTAGAATCACTAGTAACTACTGGAATCACTGGATCACCCAAATTTCATTTTGTTTTTATGCCTACACAGTACATACATTACCAAAAATCAATGATTTTTTAATGGAGTCTTAAAAAACTAATCAGGGAAACAGGGAATACTTAAAAATCAATATTTCCAGGAAAAAATCCAACATTTTTTTCAAGAAAATTTTAAATAAAAGTAACGTAGGTAGATTTAAAAATCACCATTTAATTTCGAAGTGGTTTATAGAAAACATATCCATTATAAAATGATATAAATATGGTGGATTAGATTTATAATTCTGACAAACCGTTTGATTACTTTTTCAAAGTAGGGAAGTTATGTCATTTTCTGAAACAATGTCTAGATTACTTTCAAGTAAACACTGCAAAAAACTTATAGAACACTGACAAAAAATGTATTCACAATATAAACATCCTCTCCCAACCTAGCTTCATTACAGTCACACCCTGGAACATACCGGGTCCTGCAGCTCGCGTGTCGATGAAGCTTCTGATGTCTTTGCCGACGGTTCCGATGCCAAGACCGTCGCCGGAGCAGATCACTCGCGACGCGTCGCACACGGCCGTCACCGTCACCTTCAGTGGGCAGCCCTTCACTTGCCTGCGACAAACGCTCACGTTAGCTTTGGAGACTGAACTGAAGCTATTTTCTAAAACTTTAAGATTTTTGCTATATTATTCTGTTACATGATGTTACACATGCTTTGTAACATTATTATCAACTTAAACAAGTATCCAACTTTAATCTCCAAAAGCTTAAGTTTTCAATCAGTCTCAGAA
The DNA here is from genome assembly GCA_035578135.1 of Flexamia atlantica. NCBI lineage: Eukaryota > Metazoa > Arthropoda > Insecta > Hemiptera > Cicadellidae > Flexamia > Flexamia atlantica. The sequence goes on along the minus strand of JAQJVK010000012.1, from coordinate 17,856,553 downwards.
CAGCTGAGTTGCTACATTACACTGTCCTCATCTCAAATTGGTAACCATTTCCCATGGCGACCACATAGTAAGTAATTTTACTGTGGGTCCATTTCACTGATGGAATAATCACAGAAAATATTAAGCCCAGAAAGAATTTACACTACAAGTTGACTAGGGATGCTTAATAAAAGGATGACTGAAGAAAAATATCTCACAAATTTGGTCAGGGCTAAATCTGAAATATTTTATTGTACAAAGCTGAGATATGGTAAGAGAAAGGTGGGAGTTTAATTTGCTTTAGGATTATGAAATTGTAACGAATGTAATAAGAAAGAGAAACCCCCAGAAAGTAATATACACACCTGTCGGACCACATGACATTGAGCAGGTAGGCCCCGGGCTGCGTGGGAGTGTAGGTGGCTCTGTACACGTTGTCGCCCACCGGCGTCAGGTTCACTTTGATATCGTTCTTCATCCCTGTCAGCGTCACCTCTGGCATTCCTACAAAAATAAAATATCATAAGTGGAGAAAAGTTTTCTTAATCGTACAAAACCATCAAGTTCTATTCAAATAACACCATAAATATTGAGGAAAATACTCTTGGTCTTTGAAGCAGCAACCAAAAACTCCAGAACCATTTTATGAGAAATAACAAAGTTTTGATTCGACTTGTGTGGAGGCAAGCTGGGAATAGCAACAATGCTTATCAGATTGGTTGATATTCTTGGTCCAAAAACATAAAAGCAACACTGAATCTACATATTAATATGCAAAGGACTTTCTTTTGGAGTTATAACTCAAAAACGGTTGGACAAATTTTAATGTTTCTTATATAAAATTAAAGGTACAGTACACCTCGGATTATCCGGACCTCACATTATCCGGATCCCGGATTATCCGGACCGGTCCATCCGAAATATTGAAAAATTAAAATTACGGCAAAAATGAGATATTAGTGAGTTTACGAGTGAAATTTGCCTTCTAAAATTAAAATGCAAATGTAATACATTACTGTACGCATTTGGAATCTCAATAGTTGAAGGAGACACATTGCCTAAGCAGTACATTACGGATTTTCGTGAACATCGTTTTCTGGTTTGTTACTTAGGGCGCTAGCAGAAATCAACAAAGGCGTAGCGCACGGCAATTTTGCAAGCTAATTTATCGCTGTGACTTGATGTGTCACGTTATTTTATTAAGAAGAGTTAATGTATAACAAGTACTTTTGAGTTACTTGAAGTTAAAATAAAAATTTAAAACCTAAACCTTGAGTTCGGTAAAAGTTAACATTATATTTTGTACGACTAATAGTGAAGTTTAGATCTAAAATTTATTTTAAAATTAATTCCCTGGAAAATTTGAAAGACTAACATGTTGTTAACTGCCATGATACGCCATTTGCAGTATCAATTTAGCAGGGGCTAAGGTGCGCGATCGCTATTTAGGCGATATTGTAATGACCTCGGATTATCCGGATTTTTTGCTATCCGGATTGGTGTTCCGCCACATTAATCCGGATAATCCGAGGTGTACTGTATTTTTACTTAGATTTGTCAATACATCTCAGAATTTCAAGAAAAGGCTTCACTTGAAGCCCTACCAGCTGTAAAGGACTGAAGTTTAAGAACAGTGGCGCTATCCGTCGACACCAGACCAAACTCAACTCACATTGCTTACAATTAAACATATGAAAATGGTTTGATAATAGTTCCTAAGATCAACCACAGGTCACAGTTTTTGCAAACGAAGTTGCAACCGTGTAATCTAGTACAATCTAAATACTATGTGGAGTGCCTAGACTATGTGTGTAAATGTGTTAAAGAATACGTCTGTGTGTTAGTGTTTTTAAAAAATATTTTGACGTGTTTGAAATTTGGATTTCAACAAAGGATTGACTGAGTGAGAAGTCTACGCAACTTAAAATAATACCCCCGTTGCAGCAAACCTGCATACTCAGCGAATTTCAAATGCAAAACAACATATTTCGATCCAACGTAGCGAGATTTGACATGTTTTTGTAAGCCCCATAAGAATAACATGGGGACTGAGTATGCAGGTTTGCTGCTACGGGTATATCAAAACTGGGTGGTTTTAATTCAATATTTAGTAGATCTGACCTAGAAGAAGCCATATACCAAGTTTTACCAAGATATGTTGAGAAATAAGTGAGATATAGAATTTTTCTTATTTTCCCATAAGGTTAACATTGGGACAACGTACTGTGTTTACCACTTTCAATATCTCGGTAACCAATGGACATAGAGCAGTGATTCAAAATACTAAATTGTTTGTTTTTTTGAGCTGAATTCAATGGTGCTAACAAAAATTTGATAATTTTTACTTTTATATGTTAAAAACTCAAAAAACCCATTTTTGGGGAGGTTTACCCCCCTTTACCCCCCCTTCCGGTAGTCCGATCGGGCTGGTTTACGAACTCGTCCGAATAATTACTACTTTACACGTCCATGCCAAATTTCATTAAGATCGGACCATTTTTACGCGAGTTATCGTGCTTAAAGACACATATATATATAGATATATAGATATATAGATATATAGATATATAGATATATATATATATATTTATGAAAATGGACGAATAGTGTTTTTGGCATCTGGGGACCTCAAAAAGAAAAGTTATGATGGTCTCGGGCTTAGGTCTTACCATGAGACCTACGGTAACAGCTTCTTCCCTATAGGGGAAATTCGCTAAAAAGGTGAGAATAGCCAAAGAAATAGTAGGAATTAGGAACAATATAAATACTCAACACACCAGGCCCCGCCTGAGAGCCGTCAATGGTGAACTCTGCGGTCTGGTTGCAGACGGCCCCCGCCAGCCCCTTGCCGGTGAGTATGACGCGGACCCCGCCGGTCCCGCCCTCCGCCAGCGCCTGGACGGGGGACAGCGGCAGGGGGAAGCCGCCGTAGCTGAGGTGCAGCGTGTGTGGCCCGGGCGTCCGCGGCGTGATCACCACCTGCAGTCTGTCCGGCGCGGGTGACTCTATCGGCACTGGCAGTGTGGAGTTGTGAGGCGCCTTGCACTCTGCCACCAGGTCACCTGCAACGGACCGATGGAATTTATCGACTGGGAGAAGAGGTTTCTTTCCTCGCGATATATGAATTTGAAAAAAATTTGACTTAAATTAGATTCCTATTGAATCCTTTTTCTTGAGAACATTAATTTTCCTTCTGACTAAAAGGCCGTCCCTAAATGATGTAAGACGTCCAGGGGAGAAAGGGGCTTTACCACATTATGTATTGTTAGGGGGAGGGAATTTTCAACATTACGAGGCTGTAAACCTAAAGAATTTACAGCTTAAACTCATTCAAAAATTTAAAATTACCTGAAATATACGGGGATTTCCTTACTTTTTTTGGAGAAGGGGGGGGGGTTATAGCACAGTGTTTATTAATGTTCAAGCGGAAGTTAGTTACTGTTACAAAGGGGGGAGGTGAGGTTTGAAAAAGCCAATTTTAGTGTTACATAATTTATGGACAGCTCCTAAAGCCGGCTTCAGTGTGGTCGCTGTTTGTTAAAATTGTTTTCACATATTTTTAAATGTTCCATAATTTTTAGCTAACATTTTCTAACCCTTCCTTCTGACTAGGAATGTTTTTAATTGTATAATCCATCTTCTAAAGTTGGGACACATCTTTCAACAAAAAAAAGTTACCAGATTTGAAATAACAATACACTACTGTATCCTTGTTACTACTGTATATTTATTATATTTTTCTTCCAGGAGAGAACCAATACTTTATTCCCCAGTGTGAAGTGTGACAACCACTTTACCTGGGCCAGCCTGGGACACGTCGAAGGTCAGTCGGGTCGGAACGTGCACCGACAGCGGCAGTCGGCCGCCGGGAATGTCCCCGATTAGCCGCACCCTGTCCACGCAGACGACGTATGCTCGGAATGGCGAACCTGATGGCCAGTTGTAAATAAGTTACAAGTTACGATAATAACTTATAAGTAATCACAAAATTTAAGTTTCTTAATTTAGTTTTTATTAGTTAAATCATAAATAACACTTAATTGGCTACTTTTAATCTTACTCACCGGCGATGGGTTTGCCATTGCAAGCTATCCTGATATCGTAGACGCCAACACGAGTAGGTGAGTAAGTTACCTCGTACTCGCCGTTGTTTTGAGTCTTTGTTACCTAAAAAGTGATCAAAATCTTGAAATTGTTTTGTGGCAGAAAGCCCTTAGTTGAGAAAGATTTTGTTAAGGGCAAGGGAAGTATTCAGCTAGCTTACCCGAAGAAATTTACTAGATGAACAAAATATCAGTGGAAAACTATGAGTATAAATTTGGCGTTTCTTAATGCTGATTTGAATGTTTCTTCAGGTAAGCTAGCTGAATTCTGCCCCTTTGCCAAACAAAACCCAAAATCTTAAATCAGAACTCAAGGAAGAAACATATTGTTTTTGATTAAATCAAGAGGTATAGAATTGAATAACATAAAAAGCATAGACTTCTCAAAGTTAATGCTAAGAAAGTCTTCCTTACCTATTCTAAAAATTTCGTCGTTTCCAAAAAAATTCTACAAATATACTAATTAGAGGTGTGCGGATAGTGAATTTTTGGATCGGATCGGATAGCTTATATTCGGATCGGTTTCGGATCGGATAACAACAGGTTCGGATCGGATAGTACCGGATTCGGATATTTACGGCACGGCGTAATGAGCAGATTTAAGTTTTCTCATAAGCCTAAGGTAATTGCAAGGAACTACCATATTATCCTTATGTGTAAGGTAAGGTTTGCCTTGATAGCCCTGAATTGTTGATTGTTCAGATATATATTGTTTTCAATGCAGGCCAAATGTCAATTAAGTATGCAAAGGTACAACTACTTATCTGTTAATAATTTGGAAATTTATTGATTCCCCTTAAGCATAGTTAGTATTTAATTCAACAAGGTTATTAGGCCTAAATAAATTTTAGAATTAGGTTACTTAAAAATTCATTTTTCAATGCAATCTAAATTTGTTCATTTTTATGCCTCTGTATTTTTGTTCTTTTCCTTTTCATAAATCAATAAATTATTTGATCAGTGACTAGGCCTAAGTGATAAGACAAAAGAATTAAATATGAAACTTTATTCAACAATCTCTTCACATTTGAAGAAAGCTCTACATTTTTATTCATGCATTAATGCCTGACAACCAAGATTTTGATTCACTTCAAAATAATACTATAAAATAATAAGTCTGAACAGTAAACTTAACCTAAATTTCAAGATGAGTTTCAAATGTTGTAGGTTTCAGTATTAAAGCTTGGTCATTTAATTAGAACAAATAAAAGTCTATTTGTTTTAGAAAATAAACAACAAACAAACTCACTAATTATTATCACAGGCGTAGGTTGTCAATTCAGCATTTTACTGTTATCTAAGAATGTCCATTTTAATCACGTATTGGAAATACGGCTCGGCTTAATTCGTCAAAGATTAATATTTCAACAAAATAAAACTTAATTTTGATCATTCAACTTTGTATTTCTAGGTAGGTAATTGCTTAGTTGATAAATAAATTAATACAATTGAAAGAAAGACATTCTTGAGTTAATTCGGCTTTGAAGCAGACGAAGACATTTAAACACGATGTGAGATGGAAAGACAAACAATGAAATAAACAGGTTCGCCAAATCTTTGGCAGCCCTAAATTATTGAAGGCTTTTTATTTTATCATATCAACAGGCCACTTAAGATATTTACGGCCTGAAATAGTCGTATGAAACATCAACACGACTATTTATTTATGGGGTATTTACGGGATATTTCGTTTTGGCAATTGAAGACGACTGTGGGGACACTGTCGGTCATTGAGGAACTCTGATTGGTCTTGATTGCGATTCTCTCTCGTACCAATCGATGTTTTGTCGGTAACGGATACTGATCGAGATCACGACAGTGACAGAACTAATAAGGGATGTGCTATTATTTGTTAACTGATTTAATGCTACGATACAAGAATTTATCTTAGGATATTCGTTATCGCGTCGGGTACTGCGCAATACTCTGATCGTATACAACGATCTCGATCTTATCACGAGTCGCAATATCAGCAACCGAAATACATGGCTTGATGCATACCACTACATAATCGCATCGTGTTGAGGCGTTGTTCAAGCCGCAATCGCGAATCGTCGCATTTCAAAGTGTCATTTTTGCTCTGCGATGTTTTCTCTCACCACTGTACTCTCGTTGGCAGTGACTAGTTTTGTTTGGAAGGCTTTCCAAACTCTAAAATTTGACCCTTCTTAAAAATTTACCCCAAAATATGCAGTCTATCCGATAGAGTCGGATATCTAGTCAGTCTTACCGGATAGATATAAAACCCTCGGATCAGATTCGAATATCTGATCCGATCCGAATCCGATCCGAATTTTCGGATATCCGCACACCTCTAATACTAATGTTAGTATTAGTATATTAGTATATAAGTGAAGCAAGACTTTGAAGACTTATGCTCTGAGTTTTGGATACCATACTAGGTATCCAAAACCCAGTTTTGGATACCCAGTTTTTTTTTGTCTCAGTTTTTGGTTAACTGTAGGTTTGTATTGAACAATTAATTGGAAGGTAAAATTTTAGACGAAAAATGGTGATCACTAATATTAGATCCCAAGTAAACCAAGTACATAAGAGACAAACAAGACAGAAAACTCAATGAAACAATAACCAAATGATCTAACAAAGGCAAAACATTTCCTTTTAAATCAGGATGATGTAGAATAGTCTTAAAAGTTAAAATTTACTTGGTATGTTTAAGTTCCCTAGGTCAACAAATAAACTCACCTGGCACTTTACGGAGACGTCGCCGGGCCCGTCCATGGAGACTTCTGGCTTGGTGTGCGACGAGAGCCCGCTGCATGCCACCATGAACCTGGCTGTCGTGTCGAGCAGGGCGCGCGACAGTCCCGGCCCCCACGCCCGTGCCACACCGCTCTCCACCACCGTGAATGTCAGCGGCGAGTCTGTAACACCACCGTAACTTGCTGAATGGGCCGTTTTGACTTTTTCTTTAGAGGTTGACGACAGCCTTTTGTTTTTCTGCATTTCTCCCCAAAGATTCAACAGTCTTGGAACATGTGTATGGACATTATCAAGCAAAGCAAGGAGTGTGCCGGTATGGTACGGTTCATATTGTTAAAAGATAATAATGGCATGAGGATTTGAAAGCACGACATCGCTGCCGAGTTTCCAAAGTCTAGCACGCTCCCAACTGAGCCACCTACTCACTAAAAAAAATGAGAATGGTTCTTAGCTCCTATAATCAAAATTGAATTGACTTTAAAAATGACAATGAAAGGATTTGATTATTTACAATTTACAATAGGTTAAAAAAATTAAAGGAAAATGAAAATCTGACATCCTTTGTGTGTTGTCCTACTTACTTCTTCTGGCAAAAAATATTTAGGGCCTATTTATTTTTGTACAAAATCCATAAAGCCAATAACCTTAACTGACCGAGATGTGTTACTTTCCAGGAGTAATTTTGATTCCCACAGAAGAAACTGCCTAAAAAATCAGTTGATTTAAAGCTCAGCAAATTAACAAGAGGGGTGCAAAGATATGTTTTTTTTTATTTCGGTGAAACCTTATCAGCTTGTCCAGGTATAGTGCAATCTTGCAACCTTATCCAGTTACAAACATTGTTTTATTTTATAAAAATCAAAAAGTCAAATGTACAATAATTAAGAAAATTTTTTTTACATTATCTATTTAAATTATTCTCTGCTGTACAGAAAAAGCGAGTCCAAAACTCACTAGACTACACAAGTTCAACAAGACTAGATAATTAAGGTTGTATAATAAAAAAAAACTCCTTTTCACAACCATTTTAACTTAAACATACTTTTTATAACACTATAAAGATCAACGAAATCATCATTAAGTTATCATCCCTGAGAAGACATACCGGGGATGCTGTCACCGCCGTAGGTGATGTGGAAGCAGTAGTTGCCTGGCAGGCTGGGACACAGCTCGATGAGATCAGTCTCGTCTCCGATGCTGCGGACACTCAGCGGCAGGTCCTGACCCAGCGGGCTGCGGACCGTCACGTCCAGCTCCGCGAAGCCTGCATTCTTCCGCAGCACTGCAACCGCAGCACACAAACACCGTGACTATTCAATACAGACTATGAACTTAAAGTAGGGTGGAATATGTTACCAATTAATAAATTTAAACAAATTCAATAAATCCCAGTAAGTAAAAGTCTAGTTTTAATGTACATTTATTTTTACAATTTTAATAAAATCTATCATTTTATTTATTGTTCTATAGGTACTTACAATGTAAAAAAAATACTAAGAATGACTTCAAATTGGAAATAAGAAGATCAATACAGATCAATCGGGTTCTAAAAATGCTACAGACCCGTGTTACACTATCAAATATTTTATATAAGATCTTTTGTACAGGATTTCACTTGAACAATAAAAATTTAAGTTTTCTTTCTTCTCAGCTGTTACCCAATCTTTTACCAAATTTTGGATGAAATATTTGATAGTGTAATGCGGGCCTAAGGAACAGTGTGAAATTTAGATGAAATGTGTAAATCCATCCAAGCGTGAAGTCAACGAAGTCAAAATCCATCCAAGTGAAGTTATTTAAATATGTAACAAGGTACATACTGCGTAACTTAATACTTAGTTTATTTACATACTTAGTTTAATTAAAGAAAATTTAAAACTAATTTGATAACCTTGTTATTATTGAATTCTCAACGCTTACATTTGAACGAGATGTTTTCATTGACGGACACACTGTTAGCAGCTAGAGTCTCTATCTTGACCTTGGTGGCGTCGAACACCTGACAGTGGTACGGGGAGCCCCGGACCGGCCGCGAGCCTTGTAGCACATCGATCTTGTACACTCCTGCAGCAAACACACGAGAAACACAGTCAGCAAGGCACGGATGGTTGGAAGAGAAAATAATTATTTGATGTTTAGTGATTTTGCTATGGACGAAAAGAAAAGTCGACTCACTTATTAAAGAGGCTGAAAAGGTAAGAAACTGCATTAGTAAGTTCTTGCTACCACTTTCCATTAGATTTAGATTTTTGACCCTCTTGACATGGTAGGTGATATCTCCATTTCAATCACAGTTAAATTTGACGTTAGATTTAAAGTATTGGCAGTTAGACTGAAGGGTGCCAAATCATATAAAGAACAGTAAGTGTCTTCCCCACTGGTTAACTTTCTCAATATGAGTCTCCCACTCACTACTTATTCTTTCCCACTAAAACACGTCTCACAATTCTCAACTCTCATTATTACGATAAGTGAGAATTCAAAAATTGCAGTAATTATTACTTAGAAATCTTCCACAATAATACCCTCACTTTGAATCTTTTGCAACCAAATCCAACAACTATTACAACACCTGCTCTGAATCCACCTTCGTGAACGGAGAAGACAAGACTTATGTTTTGCTGAAAGAAAATGCTATATAAACTTAAGGTGCCATTCATCTCTTAGAGCAACTCCTTTCATTTCACCAAAGTGTACTTGACTGTTGTTAATAAGAAATTCTAAAGAAATAACAAGTGTCGTCCAGAAAGTAAGGGACATTACGTTACACGGCAATAAGACGGCTCAGATTGGGGCTAGGAGTGGAGGTTCAGGCGGCACAATCAGTTGCGGAAATGAGACTACTGGTCTAGATGTAGGGACAAAACGTTCTTTACTATGTGGACAAACCTTGCACATCTACCCATTTATCTCTCTCTTTATAAATTTCTATTTATATTTCAGTATTCTATTTTTCTCTCTCCACCTGGTCCCGCATCATCTCTTTACCGGTGCTGTTGGGTGTGAACTCCGCCATGAGGTTGCCGTCCTTCTGCTGGTAGCAGCGGACGGGGACTGCGCCGCCCGTCGGCCCCGTGACCACCACGTCGAACTCGCCCGCGGGCCGGCCGGCCGTCTCGATGGTGAAGTGCGTGACTCGGCCGGCTCGCGACTGGTACAGGCCCAGCCCGGTGGCGCACACGTCTCGCCCCACCGCCGGGTCCGAGACCGCCACCTCCATCGGACAACCTACAGCACCAACAACCACAAATTGTTTTAACCAATGTTTATGAGTTACGTTTCTTTATTATTCTAATCGTCACGAACAAAGTCACTTTGATCGATTGATGAGATTTGAAATTTGATACAACAAAAAACCAACCCTTAATTTATATTCTTCAATTTCTTTTTAAACTTCAACTGCCTGCCACTATGGGAAAATGAGATATGTGTGGCGATCTAAAGACTGCATGGTACCGTGACAGCTATAGTCACACAGGCTAGATAGAGATGACCGCTCATGTTGGGATCTTATCTCATGCTCCTTTGGCTAGGATCGAACCAGCAGTGTTTGACATCTTAAGCACCAGTTAACTTATTTGGGAATTTCTGAACTACTGCCTCGACAACTCAACAGTTTAGAGACAGTTCACTATATTGCACCACTATAAAGCTTAAGGGTTAAGGATTTAAGTCCGAAATATTTCAAATCACTTTAAATTGTCAAAAGTTATTTTTCTAAGGAAGAGCCAAGGGCTTAGTAGGTTTTGAGTGAGGAAAGGGATAGACTTTCAGCTAGCTTACCTGAGAAATAATGTTCATGGTAGCAGCACATAGAAACACAAAAGGAGACACATTTAACACTAATATTTCGTCCTTCTGGAGGACTTCTTCAGAGTGAAGAGAAAATGGCTGTTGAGTTCAAATTTCAACTGTATGCTGTCACTGTTGCCAACTGTGATCACTTAAATACTCAAAATAATGTCTTAATCACTGTATATACATGTAAAATCACCAAAGTTTGTGGTTAATACTATTGATGTAAAATCACCAGTTTGTTTTTTATACTATTACTAAGAATTAAGCTAGCTGAAGGGTTAGGTAGGGGTGGGGTTAGGTTATCTGATGTTTAGGTTGGGGGGGTTTCTGGAATTTGTCACATACTGATAGGCTAGTTCCCACCTCCTTAGTAAGGAACTATTACATTGGTTTTTTGGGAAGGATTTTAGAGCTTTGGTAGAAAAGCATGTGTCAAAGTGTTAAAACCAGCAAGGACAAACCCATAGCCATCCATGCTAATAAACACAAGTTGGACTTTGACACATGCTTTTCTACCAAAGCTCTAAAATCCTTCCCAAAAAACCAATGTAATAGTTCCTTACTAAGGAGGTGGGAACTAGCCTATCAGTATGTGACAAATTCCAGAAACCCCCCCAACCTAAACATCAGATAACCTAACCCCACCCCTACCTAACCCTTCAGCTAGCTTAATTCTTAGTAATAGTATAAAAAACAAACTGGTGATTTTACATCAATAGTATTAACCACAAACTGGTGATTTTACATGTATATACAGTGATTAAGACATTATTTTGAGTATTTAAGTGATCACAGTTGGCAACAGTGACAGCATACAGTTGAAATTTGAACTCAACAGCCATTTTCTCTTCACTCTGAAGAAGTCCTCCAGAAGGACGAAATATTAGTGTTAAATGTGTCTCCTTTTGTGTTTCTATGTGCTGCTACCATGAACATTATTTCTCAGGTAAGCTAGCTGAAAGTCTATCCCTTTCCTCACTTTAAATTGTCTAAACGCAATTAAGGGCTGACAAGATTTTTAAAGATTTTTTTGGGCTCTTTTTGGCGACTTTAGACGACACAAGTTGAAAGTTTCCTAATCCAGCAATCTGACACCACACGTTTTATACACTTACCAGCAATATTCATGCTGTTATACTTGACGTGTATCTTGTGCGGGATGGCCAGCTGGGGGTGATAGACTACCTGGTACAGTCCCGGGGTCTCCAGCTCCCTCAGGGTGTGCTTCACCTCCGACCCGGCCGCTCGGATACTGACCGACAGCGCTCCCGACCCTGCGCCTCTCGTGTCCACTGTCACACAAAATGGTGTTGTGGATCATACTTTATAGTTTAAAACCATTATCTGTGTCCACTGTCACACAAAATGGTGTTGTGGATCATACTTTATAGTTTAAAACCATTATCTAGCAATCCACTTGATATGTATCTATTAATCCACTTGAAATGAGAAAAATGAGTCAATGACAGAACTTAAAAAGTAATGCGAGTCTTTTCACTGAAGAGAATTTATACAGACTGCATTTTGAAGATAGTTTTTCCCTAGTTTTTCACAAAGGAAAAATTATCTCCTTTTTTATAATTAAAAAAATTATAAAAAAAAATTATAAGAATATTTTTATAAAGAAAAACAGGAGAAAAAATGTACAGCGAATCTGAGATAAGAGTTGTAATTTCACCAGGCTCTCTCTAGATATTTGACTCATTTGATTAATCTGTCTTGTGTGTCAAATTCATAGAATAGAATTTGTATGAATATTTATTTAAGTAATGACGTTTAAAGGAGCCATGCAATCTATTCTTATTTTGAAACAGTCATGAAAAAAACTGACAAAAAAACAGCAAGGGCAAAAAAACCGACAAAAGACTTGGTTAGTTTAATTGAAGGCAAATCACAACATGAATGTTGGGGAATTCCAGGTGGTATAACCTGCATATTACTGAAATTTCGTAGTATGAAACCGATAGTCACTCTAAAGTACATTGCTGCAGATAGCATTGTCCTAGTGAAACATCGTAACATAAATTTCAATTCTAAGGGCTGTGTCACATTGGTCGAGTACGGGGGCGAGTTAGACTTGACCGTCAATTTGATTAGAGTAAACCGACCTTTTTCAAATAAGCGATTCGAGTTGACAATTCTAAATCAGCCCTCAGCTGACTCAGCCAAGTTACTCGACCAAGGTGACGCAGCCCTTAACTTCATATCCACCCAACAATGATCTAACACTGCTCCTGACACTGTTTTACCTGTTACCTTAGCAACTTTAAATAAGGATTTTCTGATTCTGATTCTGACTCCAGTTACCTTTGAACGTGGCCGCCCGGTGGCAGAAGGCCTCGCTGAGGTCAGTCAGCTTGACCTGCAGTGGGTCAAACACCTGGACGGTGAACGGCTGCTTGGTGATGGGCTGCTTGCGCTGGGTCACGGTCACGCTGTGGGTGCCCACGATTGTTGGCCGGTACTTGGCTCGGAAGATGCCTGTCTCCAGCCGCTCGATGGTTACCGGCACCCGCGACCCGTCGGGACCTGGAGTGTAAATGATAAATTCTTAACCAGTTATTACTTAAAATTCTTACCAGTTATTAAGTTGAAGCTGAATAAGTAACTTTTAATTGAAATTTGTTTGAGTGTTGTGATAGTTGAAAAGGCAGGATCCATTGGCCCATTTTAAGGCCATACTTACTCACTGTCACAATAATAGCTTCTGACTGTGTTTATCACCAAAATGTACAGCCTTGATTTATGAGATATATTATAACCTCGATAAGAAGACAATAAGAATACAAAAACCTCAAAAACAACTGCAATTTTTAAGTCCCCTTGCATGGCAGTTGTTATGACACTTGAAATCACAAACCTTAAGAAGACGAGTCCCTTGATAACCAGACTGTTTTCAGGAGCCTCTTGAGAGCCTTCTTATCAAGATTCTGCTATAGCTGCAAATGTAAATTAAGTAAAAATGAGATACCATATATTTAAAAATTATACTGAGTAGATTTATGTTTGGCAATAACAATCTTTACAACCTTCTAGACCTCCGAACAATTTAATATATAAGAAATTATGCGCATCCCACACCTCTCTTACTTCATTCCTTAATTTTCCCTCTCAAAATAGTTTAAAGTTGGTAACACTGACTGCTTACAATTTACTTGTAAAACAGAAAAGCCTCCCGAGACAGAGTTACTCACCAATAACCTGTGCGTCCAGCGTGCCGTGGTCCGAGGAGTGAGGGTTGATCTCGAAGTACGCCGCAGTCCCCAGCACGACTTGGTTCAGACCCTCGCCTCTCGCTGTCGCCGTCGCCTTCTTACTCGGCAGTTGCAGCACCTCACATCGGTACGGACTACCTGTTAACAGATGAATCAAAGGTATTTTAACATCTTTATTAAATTAAAGCGGTTTAAGATTTGCATGAGGAGTTAACCTCCTACCACTCTTGGAGAAATGACATTCAACTTCATACTTTCGAATCAACTTGTACATTAGCCTTAAGGATTTCACTGAGCTAACGTCAATAATACAAGTTATTTTTTTAATTAAGTGGAACTCGCTTAGTATCAGACTTGGAAACTTCACATAAGCCATTTACAAAACCTTCTATTAAGAACAAATTTCTTGTTCAGTAAATAGAAAAATTAACACCGCAAAATTAAGCACCTTCTAGAAAATTTGTAGTTATAACACTCAAATTTTACCATTCAAACATTTTATTAAAAAATATTTCAGGCTGTGGAAGCTATATATGTACAGACTGTGACAGTCACTGCCAGATATTGCCAGTTAATGGCAACAAAATGAATTTTAATTATCATTGTGCACTATTTTTTCAAATAGAAAATATATATATGGACTGGACAAACATTTACTTTTTCTAATAGGACTAAGGTATTTCATTATGGAAATTGACCAAGAATCACTAGAATTGATGAAACTTGTGAGAAAATTTACCAGGAACATCTTCGTCATTGAAGGTGATATTGACAAAGTGCGGGGCCAGCTGGTGGGGGACGAATGTGACATCATAGAGTCCGCGGGAACAAGCGACCACCTCCGCCTTGACTGTCGACTGCTGCGTGCTGATGACCAGCTCCAGTGTCCCTTCCCCGGCCTCCATGGCGTCCACACTGAACGTCACAGGTTTGCCAACCTGCGCACACATTTAGAGGTCAACTGAGCATGTTTAATTGTTTAATTTACATAAATAAAACACCATACCACAAAAATGATTGGTGTTCATTACTAAACAAGTTATTTTGATACTGGCACAGAAAGTGTTCTGAAAATATATCTAAAAATTTGAAATAAATTGCAGAAAAAAGTTTGTGTATTTGAGTACTTATAGAAGACTTACTTGGGTAACTTGCACCAAAATGATCTAAGTTAAGGCGGTGATACCTGGACAGGTTATTTGTTAACAAAACCATGTTCATTACTGACTAGCAGGGTATATCATAGTCTCTTAAATAAATTTGAAATTCGAAAAAAGTTGGGAGAGTGGGGGTGATTTTCTCTACTCCATCACAATGATCAAACCATTACAGGATTTATTTGGTAAGGGTGAGTCCTGCTCTAAGTTACCTTGGCAGGCCCGAGGCCAGTGACCTTGATGTTGTTGACGTTGTATACGTTGCAGGGGAAGGGACTGCCCTTGACTGTCTGTCCGTCAGCCTCCACAGCCACCAGGTGACGACCTGGGAAAACGGCAATGATTCCAGTAACAATTTTTCTATTGATAATTTTACTCAATGTAATTTTAGAAAAGATGTATGTGTGATTTCTGTAATGTCTCTGTTATTCCTTTAAAATTAATATTTTTAAAATTTAAACCTAAAATTTTTCTTATTGCATTAAAATAAACTGCAAAATAAACCCTTAAGAACCCATAACCAATCAATCAATCAATCAATCATAATTCCTTTATTGCCGTAAAACTTTTACAAGCATTGGCATGAGTCATTTTACATCATTACCTTAGAACTAAAATATTTACTTATACATTATAATCTCCTTAAAAAATTGTGGACTCTTTAGTACGCACCCCTTAGCAAATACACCTTTATTGCAGCCCTAAATTTTTCATGTAGCATCTCAACCCTAAGGCAGTCAGGCAGTCCATTAAAAAGTTTGATGGAAAGATAATAAACATTATTTTCAAAAAAAGTTGTTTTGTGTTTGGGAAGAGACAGGTGTGAACATTGACGGAAAGAGTAGTTAGTAGTTGGTAATCTAGATTCAAAAAGGTTTTTCATGAAGAATGTCAGAGTTTCTAATGTATAAATTGCTGGAAAGGTTAGTAGTTTGTGATGGCGAAAGATCTCTTTGCACGATTCTTGTTGCCTTAGACCAAAAATTATTCTGATAACCTTTTTCTGGAGGGTGAAGATGTATTTTAAACTTGACTTTTCTGACCCCCATATAGGTACAGCGTAAACCAGATGAGCCCCCATTGGCATTTTATCTTAAAAAAGTCCTTAGTTCTTATTTTTCATACTTTTATTTTCTTGTTCCTTTTGGTTATTCTCAGTTATGTCCATATTTAGCAAAAATATGCAGATCTGATAAAAAATTGAGAAAAAATGGTGTCCCTCCTCTTTCTCTATGAAGTGCAAAAATAGGGGTCTGTGCAATTCCTACTAAACATACTTATGCCAGCAAGACCTAAAGCTGACACCTTTTATTTTAGGTGAGCCTCCTGTCAACTGAGTACACATCTGCAAGCTTGGACATGCCAGGAATCAAGCACTTGCTTGTTCTGAACGACTTCAACACTACGCTTGTCAGTGTAACTTCTTAGACCACTTGGCTGCAATTTCACCACCAGACATTTGTCATGTACAGCATACAGTTGAACCTAGTGGCAATTTGGTGAACTAGGTAAAGCCACTGACAATAAACAGAGCTTATCTATCGCGGAACAGTTTTGTAAAAAGTCACCCGTGAGCTAGTTAAACTTACAATGAGTAATATAAGTAAAATCCACAATAAATAAATTACAAACATAGTGCAGATTTGCCAGTGAAAAAAATAACACCATAATGGATCTTAATAACGTTTTATCCTTCTCAATTACAATTCTGAATACAAATAAAATGAAAATGGAAAATCATACTTTAACAAAAACAATTTCTGAAATCACAGACATTTTTTCATAGTCAAAAACCAAACAGCCACCACATATAATATACTGACCGACTTCGACCGGCGTGAACTCGGCGGTGTGGCGGTTGTCGGAGCGGTCCAGCTTGACGGGCAGGCGTCGGTTGGAGGGCGAGGAGACGGTGACGTCGCAGGTGGTGGCTCCGTCGATGTGGACGGCGGCCGGGCGGCCTGCGGCGGCCATCTTGACCCCGGGGCCGCTCACCGTGACCTGGCCCGGCTCCAGCACCCGGCAGGTGAACGGCGACCCTGCGACACACCCGTGTTAGTGTAATAGGGTAAGCCCTATTATCTTAAATAAGCAATTCTCTATTTAAAATATAAATCTTATCACAAATATAACTAATTATTTTAATATAGTTTAGCATGAAGATGTAGTTTTTATTTTTTTAAATTCATCTACATAGTTGAATTAGCTGTAAAAATGCAAAACATTCAGAAAAGGAAATTTATAAATGAAAAATTTTGACATAGGGTCATATGAGTTGCCATGTTGGTTGCGGAATAACAGATAAAATGTGAACAAAAGAATCTTCCAGCTGTTATAAACAATCTACCTTACTACTGTATGAGTATTGTGTGTTGAAAAAGAAAATGGTTCCCCCCTGAACAAACCTTGGTCCCCAGGTACTGATTTATTAAAGGAGGTGTGTAGTAAGGTCACATACAAAATTAAATCTGCATGAATGCAATGACATTAAAATAGCTTTTTTTAAATGAAATTTTTTTCACTTTCATATGTAAAATCATAAGTTGGCTCTGGAACTAATATTCATAGGACACAAACGTTTTCTTGGGCCTAATGTATAAATCAAAAGTTGGCTTTGGAATCAATTTTCTTACATACACATGTTTTTTCTAATCTAATCTCACCACAGACTGAAATTCGAGACAGTACAGACTGGACTGTTATTGAGCTATTCATTACAGTAAACTCCCGATTATCCGCGAGCGGATTATCCGCGGTGCGGATTATACGCGCGTGCTAAGAAAAGCGAGGACATACTATTTATAACAAAATTAGACTGAACTGACAAGTTTTTTGCGTACAAAACGCGCGCAGGATTTCTCCGTCTACCGTAACGCGAAGACGATTTTTTCGTTTACCGCGACGCGAAGAAAATGTTTGTCTACCGTGACACGATGACGATTTTCGTCTACCGCGACGCGATGACAATTTTTGTCAACTGTGACGTGGCAGCAATATTTATCTATTGCGACAATGATACTCGTCTAACGCGGCGTCTGCCACAACGATGATACTCGCCTAGCGCATCGACGAACTTTGCCTACCGCGACGTCCATATTCGTATAACCCGACGGCGTTATTTTTTCTACCGCGGCGACGATACTCGTCTACCGTGACAACGATATCCTTCTACCACGACGACGATTTTCGTCTATTGCGACGTGACAACAATATGTGTCTACCGCGACAATGATATTTATTTTTCTACCACGACGACGATATTCGTTTACCGCGACGTCCATATTCGTCTATTGTGACGCGATACTCGCCTACCGCGACGTTATAGGATATCCCCCCCGAAATTAAATCTGGGTTCGCCCCTGACTGTATAAAATAAATTGATTTTTAATGTTTAAATTGTTTTTCTCTTTTATTCTCTCCCATTTTCAACACTTGCGGATTATCCGCGATTTTCGTTATCCGCGTTAGTTGCGCCACCCAATTCCGCGGATAATCGGGAGTTTACTGTATTAATTCTAACAAAGTAATTGCTCACCTCTGACAGTAACAAGCTAAAAAAATTTAATTCACCCATCCCTGACAACTCCGCTCAATTCTCTTCGTTCTGGTTTAAAATCAAAATAAAATTAGGTGGTTCAAGTTGTTCAGCAATAATTCAGACCATTGCAGTCAGCTAAAACATTAATATAACACATAAAAAACTTGTTGATGATTAAAAAACAAGATTAACTATACACACACCAATTATGATAAAATAATCCATACCAGGTATCGGCTCCCCGTTGAACCTGACACTCAGGCTATGAGGGGCCGCCTCTCGGGGTTTGAAATTGACTCGGAACTTGGCGTTGCCTTCACTCTGCACATAGTTGGGCACGTTGCATCCGTTGACTGACACAATGATCTCCAAGTTGCCCGCCCCCGCCTGACTGGCATTGACTGTCAAACAAACAAGTTTCAGTTACAGCTTTGGTAAGCTAAAATAAAATGTATTGTCAGAAAGAATTGATCAACATTTGCAAAGAATGAACAATATTATGAGTATACAAAAAGGTCTTGAAACTTGTCTTTGATTGATCAATAAAGGAGTTCCATTTTTAAAAAGGCCTAAAATTACTACAACATTATTGTTTATTGTTACCATTTACAATAATTTTACTAAGGGTACTTGCTGTCCACCTGTTCAATAACTAGGGTGACATATCTACTGTAAAACTAAAAATGATCATTAACTCTTTGCACTTGAAAAAATATCAAATGGTTTTAACACCTTTATATTTAATTTTATTATCTTTTTGTCTAAAAAAAAGTGGGCAAAGGTAAGCCTGCTCTCACATTTAAACCAAACATATGGTATTTTTATTTTAAATATACCTTATAAAATTTAAATAACTTTTTATAAATTAAAAAAGAGCCTCTTTGGGGTATAAGACAAATTATTTACATGACAATTTATTCCATTCTATTTCCAACAAGCTTGATACGTTTCAAAAATTTTACCCTCAAACTTCGGAACCTACATGAACCTTTCAAAGGTAGTATAAGTCCAGTCAAACTGACAGGAAGACCTCTTTAAGCACTTTTTTCTTAAATGACTTGCCTATGATAATTAACCATGTGACACTTACTGCTGAAGTAGACAGGTTTCCCGACAGTCCCCGAGCTTATATCAGTGACCTTGACCTTGGTGGCATCGTAGGCCTTGATGAGAAATGGAGAACCCTCCACATGACCCCCAGCCAGCTTCACCTCCACACTGTGATCTCCTATAGCAGTGAACAAATGTGTTTAAAAAAACTATATTGATTATCTGACTTCACTTATTTACGGGAAATGGTTCTTTTTAGATTTTGAAGGGATGAAATCCCCAGCTAGTCATGACTCCCTTTTGATGTTGAGCAGCTTACGGAAGGAAGGATTTGCAGGGATGGGAAAGGTATCATGTGGTACATAAGCCTTATCTCTGAAGGGAGGAACAACACCAACTCATCCTTCAGGCTTCTCTGGGCCATCCTCCGGGCCCTCTAATCGTCGACCTCCAAGGGCCCCCAGATAATGACCGCCACCCAGGACCTTCATGTTAAAGTGGTCACTCTTACCCAGGACGGTTTGCTCTAAAAAATAACATACCCTTGCAGCCCATCAAATTCCTCATCCGTCCACTTCTGTTGTTGGTTGGCTCAGAATCACAAATTTGAATTAATTCTTAAAATTCAAAGATAGAAGAAAAAGGTAAAGGTTAAATGACCTCATATTCCATCTTGCGATTCACAAAAATATTAGTGAATCGCAAGGCAGAATATAAGATAATTTAACCATTCTTTATTGATTCATCCGTCCAATATGGACAAGTCAGGATCATCCACTACTCTCTCCATGGCTCGAACCTGACTGGGTAAACAAGCTCTGCTTGGAATCAAAGTTCCCAGAGGGGGACCAGGAGGAACCAAGTTATCCAGGAAGCAAGTCATTTTGGAGAGCCACACAGACTTTTCACAGAATTTCATGTCCTTTACGTACCAACATCTTTAGCGGTGAGGGAGCAGGAGTATCTCCCCGGGACGTCTGTAGGCTTCACCGTGACTGGCACAAGCTGACGGGATGGAGACAACACCTGGAATAAAGGAGTGTTACCCACCTTGCAAAATTGAAGCTAATAAGCGATAAGTGACACAACAACCTGGACTGCTGGTGAAATTAGGTAGGATACTTTGTTATGAAGCTAAACAAAGTTTTATATTTCATATTCAAACATAAAAACATTAGAAAGGTTATGATATTAGATTTCTTCTTTTCCTTGACTTGGACACTAGTTTAAAGTGTTAAAGTGAGCTGCCCTTCAATGTAATGGGCAATAGAACAAAGATTGTACTTAATCTGAATACACTAAACTGTGCTCTCCTTTGTGACTTTATAGCAAATAAAAACAACTAAGAGGACATAGACTTTCTGTACCAACCTTGGAAACCCTTCTAGATATAAAAAGTTGAACAGATAAGCCTGTAAAAGGCAACTAAAAGGTAGAACTGCAGATGAGGAATCGCCTCCAAGGGAGTTACTTCGTCTTAAATACAGAGCCATTACATCCCAATATGTTTGCAGCCTACCTGGACTTGTGGGGGGTCCATAGACGGCTCACACTCCACGATGAATGTGGCTGGCTTGTCCACAGACACCTTGTCTTCCCCAGACAACACGATGCGTGCAGCCTCCGACACCACACATGTGAACGGACTCCCTGGCAAACAAGGGAGGTTTAGAGGTCAAACTTATATAATTTACCTTCATTTATTAATGACTAGCAGTTACCCGTGGCTTTGCTCACGATAAAAACTGTAACTCCCACTGCCTAAATGATGATAGGACCACATACTGAGTTTATGATTAAACAGATGAGGTACAAAAACGAACGACGACTTTAAGTTAACTAACTAAACTAAATTTAACTTTTATATAGTACATAGTACATATCACCTAAAAATCAACAAAACAACTATAAAACCATTATGAAAGTAACCAAATTATAAATCAGCTGTAAAATCGTATCCATATGTGAAGTTGAACCACCTGCTTGTTAAATGAACATTGAAAATTAAACAAAAGACCATCCATTCCACTTGCGTAGGAAAATTTATAAACTTCAACCCCGCCAAAACCCTTAAAACTTCAAAATAAAAAACCCGTTCTTAGCGGATGCTTACGCCCTTAAGATCGTCCATGCAAAGAACCTGTCAATTAGTTTGGGCTGAGCAATGATAGGTCAGTGGTATTGGACAAATATAAAGAAGAAAGACTTTCATTAACCAGAAAGATGTTTTCAGGAATCCTCAAAGTCCGCAGGTCTGCTGCAACTGGAGTTATTCTATTGCTGCCCCCCGCAGGAGGTATTTCTATTTGGCCTCCCTGTACTATATATATGAGCAGATTCAGCGCCCCGCCGATAAAGGCCTCAAGGGTGCAACTGCCCTGGGAAGGCTTATGCCCAATATCGTTGAATCTGCTCGCATGCATGGTATATAGTGGCCCTTAAGCAGGAATATAAAATCTGCGTCGCAGCAGACCTTGCATACTTAGAGAATCCTAAAGCTGTTTTCTGTTTCATGAAAGTATATGTATGTAAAACGTAGAAATTGCCTTGATTTATTGTCAAAAAAATGCTAAGGTTTTTAAGGTCTACCTTGAACAGAAAAAATACCCCCATTGCAGCAGACCTCCAGACTATGTGCATGACCTCATTACATTTCTCCCATAAGAATAACATGGGGAATGAGTATGCAGGTCTACTGCATCAGTCATGCAAAAATTTGGTGGTTTTAAAACAATATCAGATGAATCTGAACCAAAAAAGCCACATACCAAGCTTTATCAAGATATGTTGAGTAATAACCGAGATATAGAATTTTTCTATAGGGACAACGTACTGTGTTTTCGGCTTTAAATATAGTTTGAAAAGTGTTTTTTGCTTCTGGGAGCTCCAAAATGAAAAGTTATCATGGTCTCGAGCTTAGGTCTTGCCGTGAGACCTATGGTATTAATTCCATCAATGAAATTTCCTAAAAGATAAAGGCAAAGTATTTTTTTCTAATGATGTAGATAAAATAAATGGTTTAAATTAGCTCTTTCATTAACAGCTGTTGCGGGGAAGAAAGGTCTTATAAGTATCTCTAGTCAGTGATTTATTTTATGTTCTATTCCTGACAGCTGGTTTGACATTCTACTAAATTTCTTGCCTTTTACATCTGTTTGAATATAAACATTTCACCAATTTGTATTCTGCCATAAGGATAATATAGGATCTTTGAGAGGGTCCGTGGCGGAGTCCGAGGGTCAGATCAGGATGAAAACCATTTAGTTTTCCTATTTAATACCTAAAGAAACAGTGTACCAAATTTCAGCCTTCTGGGTTATTGGGAAGTTGGAGAATTAGTGATGAGTGAGTGAGTGAGTGAGTGAGTGGGGGCTTTGCCTTTTATAGGTATAGATGCAAATGTTACAATTTTGTATGGTATTCCATTTATTTTCAACCCAATCTTCAGTACATGGGTACAGTGGAATATTGGTTGCAGAGGTGGGTACTTTCTTATTTGAAAGTAAATATTATAATTTAAATCAAACAGAGAAATTTAATTTTGAAGAATGTCATCTCATTTTTTATTCGCATCCCACGTTAAACTGAAGCTCCCTTAGTGTTGGGCTACTAACAGTCCCGTCTTGGGAACATGATGGCCTTAGTTAGAAACAAGACTACAAAATCATAGCACAATCACCCTACACTATCTTCCACTCAGATTTGCTTGAAATACCTCTTACTGGTGGTTGGCGTCTTATATGGTAATGGTAATTCACTAGAAAATTTCGTTTAGAATTAAATGTCTACTTAATGTTAAATATTTACTACCTAACAATGTTTAAGGGTGCTTTAGTTTCGGTTTTTGAAAGATTGAGGAAAAAGAAGAGTTAGTCAAGTAAAATAATCCCTGAAAGCTGAGGGTGAGGCTTCAACCGATTATAGTAGTTCAAGGGTGCTCTGGGTTCGGTATTTGAAAGAATGCGGAAAAGGAAGAGTTAGTCAAATAAAATAATCCCTGAAGGCAGAGGTGAAGCTACAACTGATTACAGTAGACTAGTCTATCAGTAATACGTGGTTGGTGTACCTGGTACGTCCCGACCGTTGAAGCGAAGGTCGACGGTGTGCACAGTGGCCTGGCGCGGCGTGAAGCTGATGGCATAGGTGTGCGGTCCCTGCGCCTGTGCCGACGTCGCCACCCGCCCACCGTTCACTGTCACCTCCAGGTTGCCGGGTCCCGCCTGACTTGTCTCCACTGCCACACAATCGTCATTTTCTTATCTTTTATATGAAATTTTGATTTTAGCCTACTTCAGTATGAAACAAAAATCTTGAAGGTTAAGTTCTTAAACAAATAGTCTAACCTTAAAAATTGTACAGTAGAACCTTGCTAAGAAGACTCTCAAGGGGATAATGCAAACAGTCTTGTTATCAAGGGACTCTTCTTATTGAGGTTCTTTTTTAAAGACATTAAGTGTAATTTATAATTTAAGTTGAAAAGTGCACTTGTTATATAGATTTTTGTGTTATCGAGTGTCTTCTTACTGAGGTTCTACTGTACAATTAAGAACAAAGAATTTTGTTGAGTTTGAGTTTAAATTAGAGTGATACCTATACTTAAAAGGATTGATAACTTATTCAGAGAAATTGGTCTTATTCTTAACTTTTCTTTGCTTTGGTTGATATTCTGGAAATTGAACTTTGGAGAACTTATGTTTTGGACAAAAGAGAAAACAATAAAAATTAATGTTCTGGTTTGTTTTGATCTAAGATATTTTAAGTTTTATTTGATAGCTAAATCAAAATTTTAAGGAGGCACTACTTACTATTTAAATGTAAAGCTTTAAACACATTTGAAACCTAAGAATTCCATATTCAAATATTTAAATAAATTGAACCAAATGGTTCAGTAAGTTTATCAAAAATATAACTTCTTTTTGAATCAAAGACTCATTTAATGGATATAAACTCATTTCACATAAACTACTGAAACACACCGATGTAAACAGACACTGACCTAAGAAAGTGACAGGTTGCCCGACCGTGCCTCTCGACACAGCTTTGACTTTGATGGCGTTGACGTCGTAAACTTTACAGCTGAATGGGGACCCAGCAACAGCAACTTGTCGGTAATTTACGGCGATCTTGTGTTCACCGACAACTCTTGGACAGAACTCCACCTTGAATGTCTGATTGCCTGCGTCCTTCACTTGTGCAGGCACTGATTGTCCATTGGGTCCTAGGGAATGCTCCAACGTACAGTATGACGTAACGGGATGGGAACGTTAGTCCTGGAGTAAAGCTAATAAAACAACATGCTCCCGGCAATGTACAAAGCTATCTGACTTAATCATGAGATCATGCGATTAAAGCAGCCAGGGAAAAGGTATCTGAAAATAAGGTCTGGGGAGGGAGTAAAAATCACAATATCAAATAGATATTGGATCCTGTTAATGCAGCAGCTTTGTGTTTACTTGTTATATAACTTATGAGAAAATAACCTATAATACTTGTTACATATACTTATCAAGGGCAATGTTATTGGCAAATTAAAGTTAGTATACTTTCATAAAATTAAAAAGTATCAGTTAAGTGTGAATTTATTTATTATAAATAACTTAAATCTAATCAATGTTAAAAAAGTGATGATAATATGATGCACATGGACCTTGCACACTTAATCATTTCAACTTTTAATATGTACAATTCAGTTAAGAATACTGATGAGTAAAAAAATAAAGAAAATAAGCAGTGTATACTGAAGAAATACAGTTAATAGAAGGTAAAAAAAAATTAATACTGTATTGTAACCAAGCGTAAAACATTCTTACATAAACACAAAAAGCAAAACAAAACTTCAACATTGCAACAAACAATATGTACATTTGTTTTATTTATAATTTTTACATTTTAAATCATTAGTTTTTTCTATGGACTAGAATTTACAACGAAGTATACATTTATTTGTTACATTATTTTACTGAAAAAGAACTAAAAAACATTAAATAAACATGTTTGTTCCTAGAGAACAGATTTTGATCATTTTTATTTTAAAAGTTCTAAGAATTTATTTGATTATTACTCATTTCCCAAGAGCCTTAGCTAATTCATGCATATGCTATTTAATAGGGTTATAGGTCACAATTACAAAATATCATCAAATTTGATGAAATTAGACCAGAAAGATCCATGCGTATGACTACGTTAAGTAGAAAAGCGAGTTAGAGAAGCGAGTTACCAAAGTCCACCACCAGAGTGGGTGAGTGAAGGAGAGAGAGGGAGCTAGAGAGAGTGAGATAGAGAGAGGTCAATAGTGGCGAAGTCTCCGCGAGTGCCCACCTGTAACACACAGTGAGAGAGTCAAGCCAAACTAGTCGAGTGCACCAAGGAATCGATTAAGACAAGTAGGTAAGTTGTAGTTTAGATTAATCCAAATGGTTATGTCTTGATTATATTAGAACGGTCTTGCCAATCCCGTTAATCTGTATAGCGCACAATGATCATATAGTTCTTGATTACTGGCTAAAATTTCATGCCGTTACTTTGAACTTGTTTAAAATGTTTTTACTAAGTTAATAACATGTGACTTTTTTTCGAATGTAATTTAAATTTCAAGCACTGCTATGGAATGTTTACTTTTGTTTACAAGTGATTCAGATACATAATAAATAACAATAAACAACAAATAATAACAACAAAATCAGCATCCTCATCAAGAAGCAAGGAACATGATACTTGAGATTTTTTACTTATTTAAAACAAATAAATATTTTTAAAGGATTTCCATGATTTTTATTAATAAAAATAATTTATTTCATTCCTAAAAGAAATAGAATGTTAAAAACCAAAGAAATTCAAAGAATACAGAAACTAATAACCTAAAAGCACTGGTGCATTTAAGAAACAAATTGTGCAAAAACATAACACACAAGACCCAAATAGTGGTGCGAATAAAGGTAAAGGAAACACAAGACAGTGACAAATAATCCAGAAAATATAAAAGACATGCAATGAAGACAACTATGGAAAGCTGTTTCTAAAATAATATTCCAGATGTCTTTTCACTGCACAGCTATGTTTTAGGCAGCGGATTTAGGTCAAACATTTTTTGTTACATGTTTAACACCTGCAAAAATTCATCATTGCATTGTTTACTACCTTTTTTTGATCTTTTTCCGATATTAACAAATACAGTTGTTTTCAATGACGTACAGTGAAAAATATTGAATAAAAACAAGTGAAAGTGTTGGGTTATGCTCACTTTCCACTCTTGTTATCAATTTTTTTTGTCATAGAAAATGCTATTTCTTTTCAAAGTCTACTGAAAAAATAGCTTAGTTGACAGTACTACTGTAATTATTTGACAGGATCTTAGTTAACTTTTAAAGGGTGACTGTTTTGATCTTAAAACATTTTAGGATTATGTCTGAAAACGAAACTTTAAAACTTTTTGGAATAAGTAATCGAAAATATAATAGTTAATATTAAAAATACCCAAAAATATGATTTAAATTAAACTACAGTATATAATAAAAATAGGATGTCTCATAAATTTTAATTTCCTAAATGCATCTAATGGCATTAGTGAAGATCAAATATATAAAAAAAAATCAAAGCGTTAAAACAGAAGACACACAAAAAAATTGGTATTTATATTTGTATTAAAGAGATGAAAATCATGAAATATTTTAGATTATACTATGGAATTTCCACTTTAACTGGTTTGTGAACCATTGCAAATCTCCTCCTCACACAAGGATGAGATGGAAGTCCTGTACTCACCCTCAACATTGACCTCGATGTCATCCAGACTCCCGGCTACATTGCTCATTGTGAAGTACGAGTCGACGCCCAGCGGGGCATGCGACAGTGAGGAGCCCGTCACCAGGGGGAAGTCCCCCACAACTGGGGCGATGAACAGCGACCCTGCGCACACAACTCTACGTTAGCTAGGTGCATTCAAAAATCTTTGAAGTAATATACATTCATGCTGAATGACGTATAAAATGATTATCAAAAGATCTATAAATTTTGAAGGATCTCCCTTGAAATTGACAGTAAAGAAGTGACCTACTTGAAAAGTGTGCCTGAATAAAAAGAGTCATCATTCCGAATCCGCTTTCCCTTTTCCCTCAAATCCCCTTTTCCGAATCCCATTGAAAGTCTTCTTATAGAGGTTCTACTGTCTTTAAATCATACAAATCATTTAGATTTCCACAGTATTAACCAAAATATAAATTAAGGATGAGTGTAGAGTTTAAGTTAAAGAGTGGGTAGTAAGTTAGCTTTGTCATTGACAAACACCAACCAGCTCCATGATCTTTAATCGAAAGACAAACAATTAAAGACAGCTTCATTCGGAAAAAAACCTTCTAATAAGCAACAGTTTCCTTAATAAAAGGATGTATTTTAAGCACCTACCTGGGACGGCCTCCTTATTGAAGTATATGCTAATAACGTGGTCCACCGGCTCGATGGGCACAAAGCTGACGGCAAACTTGGCGTTGCCCTGCGGGTGGACCTGCGTGGGGATGTTGACTCCCTGCGCGCTGATCGTGATCTCCAGGTTGCCTTCTCCCGCCTGGCTCGCGTCCACTGTAACCACAGATGGCCATCAGCGTGTTAGTTGTATGGTTAAAAACTTTCATGCTGGAGACAGCAAAAATAACGTTCAGTCAACTTATTTGTAGCTTTTCTAAAGGTTCTTTGATAATTTTATACATTGAGTATCTGTAGACAAAAAACACCATGAGATACATTGTTTCAATGTAGAATATGAGTTAGGTTAATGTAAAAATATCTGACTCAAAATACAGTAATGACAGGATTTTTAAAGTTAAATTAATTACGACTTTACTGAAATATTGATCAAAGTTTACTTATTGATTAAGAGGTAAGGAAGGCAATAGCTTAATTTCCTTTACCTCCTACACAAACACTATCAAACTAAAACAGTCTTGCCTCAGTAATCTGAAAAGTACTAATAGTAATTTTAATATGTTTTATTCTTAAATTCATTGTAAATAATTTCATCTTGGGATTCAAATATAAAATTGTAATAAGTGTATAATGATGACGTGGTTCTTGAGACTTTACGCTATCACATAATGTTCGGTTCTTTGAAAAGCAAAATAATTTTAAATATCTAAATACTCACATTCATCATAAATTCAAAAGATCTCCCCAAAACCTCATTGTAATCCAATCGGCGTAACCGTACTACTTCACCCACACCACTCCTACATACCAGTGAACTGCAGCGGTTTGCCGACGTGGCCCTGCGGCAGAGGGCCGACGTAGACCTTCTTGGCGTCGTAGGCCTTGGCAATGAACGGCGTACCCGACACTGGGTGGCCGTTGTACTCCACCGAGATGGAGTGTGGCCCAACCTCTCGCGGCGTGAACTCAGCCGTGAACCCACTGTGGACGTTCCCAGTCACCTGGCGAGCAATTGGTCAAGTTAGGACAAGGAAAATTATTGCTGTTAAGTACTTATAGAGTTTTGCATATAAAAATGTTGAAGATTTTGCAGAAACAAGTGCTATGTACATGTAAACAAATGTTACTAGGATTAAATAATGATAAAATTTAAAGATTGGGATGGCCAACATTGAGTGTGCTACAGTTGTGACTAGACAAAAAATGTCAATCTTAACATTTTAAAATTTGTTCATGTGTTTTCCTTGCAATCTTTGTGCCCTTCCAGATCAATAAGTTTCCTGCCAATTATCCCTCACTTACTCCGTGTATCACCTTACCTGATCTGGCCAAGAGCAATCTTAACCTCCAAATTATATATTTTTTTAAATTATGACAACTATCCCCTCAGAGATGAACCAGACCATTTATAATTGATTGACCAACAAATGAATCCAAAAATCATAAAAAGTTCAAAACCCTTATAAAGAATAGTCAACCCATTTCAATATCGTTAAAAGACTTTTGACGCGGCCAGCCATAGAGAGCATCACCAAAAAAAGAAGGCAAAAGGTACTTTTGAGCTGAAAAAGAGTATTTCCTTCTCTTTATAGCCAGCCACTGGCACTACCAAAACATAGTGTTAGCCGTGACAAGTTCGCCAAAATCCCAATGAAGATAGGCTAGCTGATTTCTTTTACATACAGCTATGCTCCACAGCTCTTGGATTGAACGTCTCACCTTGACGGGCAGTTCACAGCTGGGTCCGGTGATGGCGACGGCGAGCTCGGCCGAGCCGCTGCTGTCGACCGTCATGTGGAACCTGGCGACCGTATTGACGGGGATCAGCTCCAGACTGCTGAGGTTGACAGACACTCGGCTGGTGTCCGACACACTGCACACGAACGGACAACCTACGCACGCCACGACTCACTTTACTACACATAACTCCAACTAAACTTGACTTTGTAAAATTCTGAAATATTACGTTGCTCCGAACAGTATACAATGGAAATTCGATGATTCTAACCTAAAAGGATGGATAAAAAAATTTGAACCTTCCAAAATTTGCTGTTCGTAGGTTTGTTAACACTGCAAAAAACACTTAATTTTAAACTTTCAATCAAAGGTCTGCATTGGAAACTTAAAAAATGATTGAATGTAATGACAGAACTATAAAATGATGGACTATTTAAAAATCATTGTAAGAAGATGAGTCAATTAAAATATCAAGAAAAGAACTCAAACATAAAGACACATAAGTATAATCCATACTTCCACTGAAGCTGTAATAATGGCACTGGGCAGCCTGTCACAATAGCCTTAAACTAGACTTTTGAAAAATTCTGAAATATTCTGTTGTTCCAAATGACTTAAAGTGGAAATTGGATACTTCAAACCATAAGGGACTGATGAAAAAATGTAAACCATTCAAAAATGTCTATTACATAAGTAGGTTAAGCCCAGTAAAAAAACTTAAATCGCAAACCTTCAATCAAAGGTCTTCATTAAAAACTGTGCTAGATTTTTTTTAGATTATGTTTCACTCACTTTAATAACATTACGAAATTAAAAATATCAAGAAAAATGGGTTTAAGGAGTTATTTTAACTTTATTAGTTTCCATGTTGCGAAACAAGAATAACAGTTGTTATTTGTTCAGAAAAGAAAGGTGGGCTAATGAGGGACTGGAGAAGAAAAGAGCTGCAAAAGGAGGTGGTGGTCATTAAAGGTATTAGCACAAATGACATCACTGGCTCTTTCAACTTTCCCTGTGGTCCAGGAGAACAATATCAGCTATATTTTGACAGAACATCTGCAGCTTTTTTTAAGCTTCATAGAGTAAATGTTTATCTATTCAATGCCCTGTTAAAAAAATCTATCCTGTTAAAAAATAACTCTGAAACACTAAAGCACACAATTAGTGTCGCGAGCACGAAATACGGCGGGCGGCAAACACTGGAAACACACAAAATCTTCTGCTGAAAGTCAGCTGAATAGAGAAAATTAAATGTTTATGTTGAACTGTCAACATCTTGTTTGTGTTTTTCGTGGACTTTACACTATGTAAGTTTTTGATGCAATATTTCATTAAAAGTTTTCTTTGTCCGTCTGCGATCCAAAACAGCATTGCCAACCGCAAGTGAGTCTTTTACCCGGAACCCGAGCCCAAAACCTAAATTTTCTAATTGACTACCAAATAGGCGTACATATAAAAAACTCTTATAAAATCTTGTAAAAATATAGCTGTACAAAATTTATCTAAAACAAAAACAATTATGTTATCCTCTTATACGAACAATTTTTCAAGCTTGTATGTTTATATGCTTGCTTGGTTGCACAATTATTTCAGCCATTCCAAGTTTCACAAGGGACAATTAGGCCATTGATTATCGACATCGACATTGACATTGATTGTCGATGTGGATAATCAATGGTAAGGCCATGTTTACAACTAGTTTATGGACTTTAAAAATATTTAATCAGGTTTTCCAGGATATACTTCTGCTTGCGTGTCGATTTGTAAATTACAGTATTATGTTATGCGTTTTGAAAACTTTTCAAACACTTAATTTTTCTTGGAAAAATTAACAGTAGGCTAGTCCCGTACGGGACTCCACAAAATTACACGCCATCATAGTTTTGATAAAATCTTTGATTCTATTTGTAAAAGGGGATTTTAAAATATACAGAGCAATGAAAGATATATTTCTTAACCAATTAATGCTAATTTTAATGTTTATCAATTACTAGCAGAACCCGTGGCTTCGCTCACGATAAAAATTATCGTCTAGCCTTGATATAAAGAATCTAGAGGACTGAATAGAAAATATTATTATCAAGGAATATGTCATGTAGAGATATGTTTGTTTTATGGCGGAATGTAGGATAAAATGTAGATACAGTAGATAGTGAAGGTTTTCTTTTCACCGTTATAACTCGAAAACGGCCGGACCTATTTTAACACCAAATGTATCGATTTTTAGGTACTTCCTTGTAGATTTACCATTACGTCCCTGGATTACCTAGTAGGGCATCAATTAAGTACAGTAAAGGGCTGAATGTTCGAAACAGTTATGGTGCTATCCGTGGGCAGTATTTCAAACTCGATTCACTTAGTTTTTAACTTAAAATATGGACGGGTAGGAATAATTTAAGATCAACCACTAATTGCAGCATTTATTTTTCCGTGAAAAGCCGGCACACCGTCGAATTAGATGAAAAAGGAATTAGCCAAATTATTGTAACTGGCATGATTGTAATTAAAAACATGAAGGACGGCCTAAGGAACTAACTATAGCTCCCGCTGCCTAAAAAGATGGTACCACATAATGAGCTTATGATTAAACGTATAAGGTACGAAACTAAACCAAATGTAACTTTTATATAGTAAGAATAACCTAACAAAATCATCAAAACAACCACAAAACCATTATAAAAGGAATCAAATTATAAATCAGCTGTAACAACGTGTCCGTTTGTGAAGCTAATATGCTTGATTGAATAAAATTGGAAATTTAAACAAAAGATCATCCATTACATTAACATGGGGCATTTTCAAAGCTTCAGCTCCACGAAAAACCTCTAAAAACCTCGAATTAAAAAAATCCGTTCTTGGTGAATGCCACACTCTCTAAGGAACGTCCATGCAAATTTTCAAGGTTCTAGGTTAAGTAGTTTTGGCTGTACATAGGATAGGTCAGTGGTATTTGACAAAAATACAATAGAAAAGATAGTATAAATATAACTTACAATCAGGGATTTGTATAATTTATAAATTTTTACATAAGTAGATCAAAGAATCATATCATTTCAGCACATTCTATTTGTGACTGAAAAACCACTGTTCTTTTCTCTTTCCATCTTACCGGGATTTAGTCTCAGCCACAAAAGGCAGTATGCTCTTCACGTTTAAAACTGCGTAACTCCCGCTACCGAAATATAGATGGTGCCACTTAACTAATTAATGGTGGATTTTATCTAAACTAAATGTAACTTTTATATAGTACATAATTATGTCCTTGAAACAAATCAACAAAAATCAATGAAGCCATGATCAAAGAAATCAATTTATTATCATCTGTATCAACGTATACTTTTCCGAAGCTAACTACCAGCTGATTGTTTTATGGACATTAAAAATGTAAACAAAAATCGTCCAACATACTTTTAAATGGGAAAATTTGAAAACTTCGGCCTCGCCAAAAACCCCTTTATACTACGAATTTTGTAAAATCCGTTCTTAGCGGATGTCTACGCACTAAGAGGAACATCCATGCAAAGTTTCAAGGTTCTAGGTCAAGTAGTTTGGGCTGTACGATGTTTCCACTGAGTGGTATTTGACAAATATATAGTAGATTACTTTAGAATTGATATTGAAGTTTTCTGGTTCTGTATGGGATATTTGTAACGGTTTCGTACCGGACTAGAGTGACTGGAGGTTTCAAATCAAGTAATTTTTATGTTATAACATAGGGGTATTGTTATTTAATTAATACCAAATTAAGAAATTATTAGTAAGTAATTTGTGTTAACAGTTTTATTCAATATACTCACATTATGTACAAAAATTATATTCTCAAAAGTAACTCGATTTAGGCTCAAAACTTGGGACAGATCAACGAATAGTTAATTCATTTCTGAATAGTTAGAATAGGGATAGTTCATTTCTGAGTCACTGCTATTCTTCTTAGAACGAAAAACACACTTGCAATGAGGGATGAACCCTTTTGCGCTCCCAGGGTGACACCATTGACTATGGTGACACACTATTAATCGCCCTCCTTTCCCTGTCGGTACTTTCAATCCTCCACTCTTGTCCGAGTGTTGGCGGATAAACTTAATGGAGTGCTTTTGATTCACCCAAGTCCCGTCGAGGTATACCCCGGTCGTTTAGTATAGGTTCCTGCTTTAGCGAGTGCATTTTGCGTAAGAACCGCGCACGAGCGGCGACTA
Source organism: Flexamia atlantica (assembly GCA_035578135.1). Classification (NCBI taxonomy): domain Eukaryota; kingdom Metazoa; phylum Arthropoda; class Insecta; order Hemiptera; family Cicadellidae; genus Flexamia; species Flexamia atlantica. The sequence goes on along the minus strand of JAQJVK010000012.1, from coordinate 17,822,638 downwards.
CTCTCCATCAGAAATTTGCGTCCGTCGTTGGCTTTTTTGTACCTGAATCCTAGGGCACGTAAAAGCCGTCTAACGGAGAAGACACTATCTGTGTAGCCAATTAATTCTCTCTAGCTTGAAGTTCCTTGCGGACATTTTGAGCAGTTTGTAAATCTCCCCTGTCATAAAATCCCAAAACTGCCCCCCTCACTACGCCACAATCAGCCATTTAACAATGTGCGAATCGCTTCCCTCGGGACTCGGGAGTATAGTTTTCTAGGAGGTACACTACTTTCTCTTTTTACTTCTTGGGCACACACCTTTGAACAGGCCGGAGACTAATTCCACACATTTTTGATGTCAGTTCTTGGCTTTTATTGAAGTCAATAGCTTTACGGATATTTTCGTCGGCTGAACTTTTTTGCAAAACTAAGAACGTTTGCAACAACATTTTTGGTTTGTTACTTAAGGTCACTTTGAAAAATGTCCTGAAACCGTCGTTTCTTGGGGTTTCAAACTGGATTTCCTCTGACTCCTTGATAAAACAAAAGAAACCCGGCAAAATAAGAGAATGCAAAAAAATTGATTAATGTTCACAGATTGCACACTGATTAAACAAAAACCGATATATGTTAAAATTTACTGAATATGTAAATTAAGTGTTAAACAATTTTCACCAAAAAATATAATTTCGTAATTCAATGAATTAACTTATAAAATCTCCGAAAACAAACCCAAACAAAACAAAAGATTACGTATCGTTTCATTTTTATTTTTGTCTCCAGCTGACAGTTATTATTGATTCCTGCTAGTCTGAATCTTGCACGAAAATAGAAGATTCTTGCATAAGAGCTTGCAGCAAAACTTTCATATGTAAACGTATGCTTGTAAACTCACAATCATATGACTAATTGACAACCAAAATAACGCTGCTTTCGCTAGCAGCGCCCTCACTCACCCGCCGTATTTCGTGCTCGCGACACTAAATGCAACATAAAGTGCAACTCGTATGCATAAAAAATGTTCTTCAAATCAAGACTTCAATTTTTTGCCAAGTTGAACAAAATAGCTTTAGTTGCTTGAATAATTACCCTAAGTTTGTTTCATTGTATGCCTTTTAATGATTGATAAGACTTGTGGCATTACATCCAGTCCAAAACTTTTCATTAACAAATCAAACCTATAATTATAGTTTTTTTAAATTCTCACCAGTGACGGTCTCCCCGTTAAACTTGATGTCGATGAGGTGCGGCTTGGTGTGTTCTGGCGTGAAGCTGACGAGACAGCGGCCGCCGCCAACGACTGTCACGTGGTTCGGCACTTCGCCCTCGTTGATGGAGATCTCCAGCTGGCCCTCGCCCGCCTGGCTGGCGTCCACTGCAGCAGACATGCGGGTGAGCAGGGGGGGTGGGGAGAGAATGATCAAGAAGATAGAGTAATCTTGCTTATAAATTAATCTTGCGGTTTGATATTGTGTGGTTTATATCAAAAGCTTTTGCTATATAAAATGCTCTTTACTTAGCCTAAACATTTTCTTTATTTAATTCTCTTATGTACCTTTCCCAATTTTAAAATTAAAAGTAAAGAGTTCCGAGTTTGAAGCGTGGAGTTCAGCAAAAGGAGTGTAAATTGAAAAATATGGGGTGGCTACTCATTCCACAAAAGTGTCTCAAATTTCATTGTAATTGTCATGTGTTTAATGCTAATCTGCTGGTAAATGATCTGATGTTACTTTAATTACGACATGTTTGCCATTAGTTTTTTTAGCTTACACTAAAAACCAATTTTAACTATTGTAACTAGGTAAGGTTTAATGTAATTACTAATTATTGGTTGTTGTAATGAGAGAAATCAGGGCTCAAGGAATAATGTTATTTGAGAGCCTTGCTCACCTTAAACAACCTCCACCCACTGATCCATGTAGGGTCATCTTCTGATAAACTATTCTAAAGACTGAATTTCTTGGATGATGTCCTAATGTACTGTTATGATTTATATTGTATAAACTAAATCATTAGGTTTTATCAGCTAGTGTGCAATGTAAGTATTGTGAAATAATATATCAAATAAAATATTATTTTGTAGGATCAGTGTTTCCTAAGCCCCATTGTATCTACATCATAAAAAAACATGAACAAATAAAATAGTTAATAATTGCTTCCAGTACCATTCAAAACACCAAACAGGTATCACAATAGCAACCATGATAAAAAAATATCATAGTCCATTTCATATAAAACCTTCTGCCAGAACTGAAATCTAGAGCACAACTAATTCAAATTAGAAAAAAGTAGCGGAACATTACAAATCGCCATGGGAATTGCCCAGGGAAGGTATTGGTGAGTCACACCCAGTTAACCTGAAAGTGTGTGAATTGTGCTTTCTCTCAGGTACCAAACTGTTCGGTTCCACACGATTAACTGTGAAATAAAATACAGTAGGCTCCCTCTTACTCGGTAACCTTTTAACTGGACATTGGCAGGAAATGAATGGTACTGTATCGGTGATTCATGTGGAAAAATATTTGAAATGTTATGACGTGTCTAAATACTTTGGTCCCTTCAATTTTAAGTAAAATAAGTAGTTTTTCAGTGATTGAGGGACGATATCGACTATTTCTGTGGGAAATATGTAATGGATTAATTATTGTAAAGTATGAATTTTTGAATGTTTGGATTTAATAATTAATAATTTTATGAAACTTCTGTTTAATCTGAAAACCCCGTTATCTGGACAAGCCTTGGTCATGAGGGGCCAGTTAAGAGGCAGTCTACTGTATGTTCCTTGACATATGATCCCCTCTTTACCGAACAGGGAAGAATGGGTCAATAAAAATATTTTGTGAAAAAGTTTGTAAAGAATTATAACAAAAAACTAATCTTATAATTTTTTGTTAATTTAGCTATTAAAACTTAGACTATATGATAAAAAACTAACTATTCATAAAAGTCTACTACTCTTACACAAAAATGAGTAATTTACATAAAAATTATTCAGGAACAGTGTGGAAAGAAACTATTACGGTAATTAAGTATATTTTATACTACAGTAGATCGCCGATTATCCGAACTAATTGGGGACAAGGTGTTCGGATAACTGAATATTCGGATAATCGAACATGAAAAGACAAAATTTAAAAATTATATATGTAACTTAAATTTTACTAGTAAAAAGGCTAAACAATTATCAAACAAAAATTATTCATATAATTTAATTATGAAATCAATCAGAATACATGGGTATAAATTTTTAAAGAACAATTTATCATACATGGCCACAGTACACTGTATAACTTTTTAGTTAGAAAAAAGTCCTAAATTTATGTTTGCTTTAGCCCTGACACTTTTTTTTGGCGCGCAAATTTGAATTGCTTAAGAATCATGTTCAAAATATGAATTTATGGCGTTCGGTTAACTGACGGTTCGGATGACCGACGTTCGGATAATCGGTGCTCTACTGTAATGTTATTTTTAAGTATTGTTTTGACATTAACTTTGAAAAACTACTTTGTTATATTTGTTATATTTTATTTTAACAAAACCTTCACTACACTGACTACTTCAGTCAACTACAGCCACTATTCAATTCACACACCTTAAACTTGAAAAATTGTAACACCTCCAAAACATTGGTATGAGAGTTTTTATTTCAGTATGGTGATGAGGTTCAGGGGCGTGCTGATGGGGGGGGGGGCGGGGGGTACAAGCGGGACCAGACCCCCCCAGAGCTAATTTTTTTTATTTAAAAAATAAAAACCTATAAATATTTTGTACAATATTTATTATTTAATGCCTCATCTATAGATATTAATAGCATTTCTGCTCAATTCCCATGTAATTCCTTCTTATTTGGCCAAGACTAAGATATTTACTCCCTCAAGCTCATAAATGGGCTCATCCAACTATCCAGCCGAAGTTACATATAGTATTCTCATATAGCCTAAACCAGCAATATTGAATACTTACGGCATCTTACACACGGACTTCGCAGACTTGATGGTCTGATGGACTGATCAGGCAAGCGGTTGTTGTCTTTACAAACAAAAATTATGGTATGATTCTGGTGTTCATTGCATCTGCAGATTGCAATCTAAAGGGATGCAGGGAACCGTTCTTTGTCTTTACAGCAAGAAATGTCATGTTATTTCTGTAACGGCAAATCTTGTCCGTGACATCGTGTCTGCGACACCAGCGTGTAAAGCTCCATTTGATAGCACTGGTAGGTTTTCGATTTGCATGTCATGGACAAGAAAAGTTTCAGCGACACTGGTGTGTAAGGTGCCTTATGTTTCACAGTTTTTGGGTGGAGGACCTGCAGCCCCTCCGCATGGCTGGAAATTCCAGCTGTCCCAAACAAAAACCTAGGCTTCTGGTCTGACCCTCCCCCCCAGGGCAAAAACCTGGGCACGTCACTGATGAGTTTCAACACAGAACAAAAGGAATCAAAATCAAATGATTCTTTTGCAATATTATAAATTCATCTGCATTATCTCGCCCAATTTTTATCTTACAATTACCACAAAACACTCAAATTACTGTACCTCTGAACTGGCAGGGTTGGCCGACCACGCCGCTAGCTACGTCAGTGACGCGGATGAGAGCCGCGTTGTAGACCTTGGCGAGCAGCGGCCCCGCGGGCAGCTTTTCCCCCGCCACCGACACCTCCACCAGGTGGCTGCCGACCTCCGATGGTGTGAACTCCACCCGGTAGATCCCTCCGGGCTCCGTCACCACTGTCGAGGGTACTGCGCGCTTGCTGGGACCTGCGGGCGGGGGTGGTGTTAGCGAGAGGTTATGTGCTTGTTGCGATAGACTGATTATAGACACGTCCACCAAGTGGCTGCCGACCTACGATGGCGTGAACTCCACCCGGTAGATCCCCCCGGGCTCCATCACCACGGTGGACGGCACTGCACGCTTGCTGGGACCTGCGGCCGGGGGTGGTGTTAGCGAGAGGCTACACAGGGTTAGTTTGCCTTTGGTGGCTGGAATAATATTCCGTTGGGCTATAAAAGTTTTTATGAATATTAGGGCTTTTATAAATTAAAAATGATGAAACTGGTTTTTAAATTGAAATCAAGCTGAAACCAGATTCAATTTGAATCTTTACAAGAGCTTTTATATTTTAATATGAAATTTAGGCCTTGGGCTGTGACCACCTTCATCATCTTGTATTTATGGATTATGAAGGCGAAGCAGTTGTTTAATGATTAATTACACTAACTTAACCAACAACGAGATGGTTGTTCAGTTGGGATTTGATTGAATAACTTAATCAATTTACCAATACCTTTTAGTGAAAACAAAATAGTGCATAAATGTATTTTTACTTTCAATATAAAAATAATTATTGGTTCAGCAAGTATTAAACCTGTTTAATTTTTTTTCCAAGCAGGTGTTTGACTTTTAACAATTGCAAACATCTGATATAGTTTTGTAGTTTTACTTTACCTAAAATATAGGAACAAAACTAAAATCACTAGAAATTTGACTTTTAACAATTGCAAACATCTGATATAGTTTTGTAGTTTTACTTTACCTAAAATATAGGAACAAAACAAAAATCACTAGAAATTAGTCAAGCCCGATGAGTCAGTGTGTGTATCTATGATTCTTATCACTTGTTCGACCTAAATAAAAGATCTTGATGAAGTTAAAACAATCTTAATAATATTAATTACATTTTGAGTAATCTTTTTACAGTATTTATTACTTTTAAGAACAATCTTTCCAAATTTTGAAATATTAAACCGTATATTTTTAACCCTTGAGTGGGGCGCTTTACCGGTAAAATGGCAGTGGGCGCATGCAGAGTTTTACCCCGCAACATTAAATTGCATAAATTTTACCATTTTTACTTGTTTTATACCTAAATATTGTATTTAAATGTTGATAAACGTCATTAGGAATTACTTCTCATCGTTGATACAATTAATCATTCACATTAATAGGTGTAATACTTCAATTTATCATAGTGAGTAATTTTCTAGTTTAGAAAAGGTATCAATTTGAATATTGTATTTAAGAGTTGACAAACTTCATTAGGAGTCACATTTCATCTTTGACACAATTAACTGTTCAACTTAATATGTGTAATAAAACAATTGAACATACTAAATAATTTTCTAGTATAGATAGGTATCACTGTCTGTATTACAGGAGAGGGCACTCCGCAAAATGACACAGCATCACTGAATTGCAAATAACAAGGTACCAAGTGGGTGTTGGAAGGTAAAAGAGCCTTTGGGGCTTCCTGGAATGAGGCATGTGGGGTACAAAGCTGGACACAACTGCTGAAACCCATTATCCTTGTTTATTTTAATAAAAAAAAACACAAGCGGAGAAAAACTCTGCATGCGCCTGCTCAAGGATTAGTTACATCTGATAACGACCTACGACAGAATTGCAACATTTCACCTAATCCATTTAACACAAAATACGGCCAACGATGGCTACTAAACTGCTGAAACTGCTGTTGACTGATTTATAGAGAAGCATTTTTAACAATGTGATCCTACTAATCTCCTGTCACAAAAATGTTTAATTACTATTACTGTCTACATCTAACTTGAATATTTGAAAAAACACTCACTGATGACATTGGCGTGCACATCCTCCCGGAGGAAGCCGAGGGCCGAGATCTGGAAGGAGGCGACCTGGTCCACGGGGACGAGCCGGACCGCCTCACCGATGACGGACATCTTGGGCGAGCCGCCGCCCAGCGCCCCCGACATCACGGCCACCTGCCACGGGCTGCCTGAAACCACCAGGGGAAATTATTAGGATAAACATTTTATGGCTACCAAGAAAAAGATTTTTTCAAACAACTTTTGAATTGAAATTAAAATAATTTTATTGTTCATTACACACTTTTACATTATATACAATATCAATACATGTTTACATTGGACTTACAATAATAATAATTGAGCACCCTTACTCTCAATAAAAACCAAATGAACAATAAAGCCCAGAGGTTATAAAACCTGTTTGGGAGCAGGTGATTGAATGATATGTTTTGAGTCTCGCAGTGAGACTTGAACACTGGCAAATGGCACTGAAAATGGCACTTGAACTGCCATTTTACCCACTGAAAACTTAAAACATATGTTTAAACCAGCGAGCACAGAAAAAGTGTGCATCATGGTTTACATGGTTTAAATATGTATTACTGAGAAACAAGCAAAAAAGTCTTTAACGCTCGCCAGTTGATTGCATTGTTACTCTACATGCTCCAATGCTTCCGTTTTGATTGGACGGAGCTCAACACATTTATAAAACCTCAAGCTGGCGCATTCAGCGACAATTTATGTAAGTAATTGTGATTGTATTTCTCGTTTGAGAATACAAAACTGCAGTTGCAGGAAAAATGCTGCATGTATTTTGCACAAAAAGTGTCTTGTTCTCACTAGAATTCGCTTAAAAACTTTTTAGCTCAGGCGAGAAAGACCCACTTTTTGGGCTTGATAAATAGATAACAATTGTTTATGAACAAAATACTAATATGGATTGAACCTATGCAATTTAATAGTTTGCTAAAAAAGTACATGGCAACTAGTTATACAGCCGAGTGAATCTTTTCTTATTGGTGTGAACTACTGATGGTTTTTTTTATCATAATAGGTAACAAAATTCATCAATATAAAATATATATTTCTTCAATGAGCTGTATAACCAGGTAAGTATATGTTACAATTTTTTGTGATAACGAGGTTCACAGAAAAGATTACTAAAACATAATTGGTTTGGTAATAAATAAATATTTGAAGTAAGAAAAATTAATGTTATTCCTGGGCTGTACACGGAACTTGGAACTCTGGATGGTTGAGCTCTTAATAAAATGACAGGGCAGGAAAATCAATGACCTAACAAGGGCTTGATAGGGGGTTTAGAGGGTGTTTGGATACTTTAATGATCGGCAAACCTTTATTAGGACTATTAAAACACGTTAATAGAGCTTGGGATCTACCATCTATTGACTTCAACATTGAACCTGTTCCTGATTCTTAATTAAATCAGTAATTATTTTGATGAGTTACTGGTACCAAACACGAAATAACTAATTAAATTAAGGCGTTATATGTAAATAGTTATATTAATAATTATTGTGTTTCCAGTGTGGTACCAGCTTTAAACTAAATTAAATTAATTTATATTAACTTTTGTGGGGATTTTTGGAAATGGAATTGTGCTTCTACGAGTTTGAAGAAAAACCACAGCAACAGTTATATTATTTTTATAGCAGCATTTAAAAAATAAAAAATTCAGTAAAACTTTAATAGAAAAATAAATTCAGTGTCAAACTGCATCTGAATTCATATTCAAATTACTGGCACTAATGACAAGGAAACCTGAAACTAATTCGTAGGATGAAACAAAACCCTTTTCGCATGACTGGCAAAATATTGCACAGAATGATTCGCAACTGCTAGTTACAACATAAAGCCAACCAAGCATAAAGTTATTTCAGCAATATTATCACTTCCTTTAATAATTAATGAAATACCAATGCCATTTAGTGCAGAACATCAAAGTCGCCTGTAGTAAAATGTTCTTATGTAGTGAAATGTAACTTATGTTCTCATATTATGATTTTTTTAAAGATGTCAGCGTTTAATTTTGATTTCTTTGACAAATTATTACGTATAAATCCTTAAACTGCCCCGTGTACAAAAAATGAGAGAAAAACTTATTTACTGCATTCAACGTAGTAATCACTTACCGTATTATTTAAAAAAAATTTCAAACAAAGGATAAAAAATTCAAACTCGAATTTATCCTGAGGTATAATTCAATTGGATATTTTTCATGGAGTCCAAGGTCAACTAAACATTAAGAAATATGACCTAGATTATACAAACTACAATGGACCATTCTCTTCATTTTATCTGTTGTAAGCTATTATTACCCGTTTGTTATGTTACACACAGCGGGAGTGTGGACACACCCACTCGCCCATGTGGGTGACACAAACGGCTCTGACCTGGTCAAGGCCCCTGACCCACGCCCGAACCCACGGGTGGGGCAACCGGTTACCGGACAAGACCAAAACACAACTAAAATATCCCCTTAGACGTCAATAGCGTGGGTGTAATTCCGGCGTTTAAATTGAAATAATGATTTTATTCATAAAAGATTACAAATATAAAACACCCAAATGTTTATGAATATTACTAACCTCTTTTACCAGTGCTGTGGTTAGTTATCTATTAAAAAACACCAGAAAAACAATTTTCAGCCCAATCTCTTGTTAAATGACTCTTGCTGCAGCTACCCATGGTGTTTGTGTGTTGTAAAAATTACAGAGTGACAATTGTGAAGACAAAAAAGTGAATTATAATTAATATTAGAATTTATAAAGAATGATTAAATTATAAACTGAACTAGAATTTAAACTATACAAATTACAATAAAGATTACATAGCAATCTGTACAAATATACAAAAAAAGTCTTGTTTATTTCTCAGACCATGGCCTGATTCAGTATGGTAACATCATAAATAGAAAATAGCCAATTTCTTACCCTGACACAGAATTCTTTTACGTTATTACTTTCTTTAATATTAAGTGGTAATTTATTGAAATAATTTGGTCCTAAATAGTTAAATGATTGTTTGAAAAGCATTTTCTTTACTTTCGGTTTAATAAATAATCTTTTAAGATTGCTTCGAGTATTATGGTGAATCCGGGTTGATCCTCTATTACCACTTCTTATATAAAAAAGCCTTAATGTTTTAAAGATGAACAGGTGTTGGATTGGGAGGATTCTTAAAATAGAATAGAGGGGAAAGGATGACTCTCTTGAATTTTCTTTCATAATTATATGGATGAATTTGTTTTGAGTTTTCCTCACGATGTTGATTGGGAGGAGCAGGATTAAAAATATTCTTCCAATCTCTTCCACACACGAAGTGACCGAGAGAATTGTCGGCAGCGATATTTGACTGAGATTTGACGGTCGTGAAACGATCGAGGGAAACGTCTGCCGTGATAACATCGAGCTTTCCAGACACGATAAATTCGAGAGATTTTATGACCGCTAAGTTCGCCAAAATCGCGAAAGGTCATCCGCTTCGAGGAATGATCGAAATATTTTCCGACCCGCATTATCTTTTTGTTGTTGTCTAATGATAATGATACACAACCGAGATTTGCCGCAAGATATAGGGACCGAGGTACCTACCGACCGTGCAACAATAGATAAAAGATTTTGTAGACCACGAAACGACCAAGAGATTTGATTGCTACACGGTATTATCGAGAAATTTGCCGACCGTGATTACAACCGAGAGATTGGCGGCCGCTATACGACATGAACGATACTATCGGCCCCGCAAAACGACTAATTATACCCATCAACAAACGGTGATATAATAAAATTTCATATAATGAAATTACCGAGAAATTTTTGCCACGACAACCGAAAGATTTGGCGACGGTGAATGAGACTAATAAACTGAGGTAAGTTTTTATTTAATTCTAATTTCTAAATGATCAGGGATAACTATAAAAACAATAAAAAAACTCTTTTTCACCCCTAAATGACACCTTATCTATAGTTAGGAGGAGCCTGCCTCTAGATCATAAATCTGCATTGAAGTTGCGGCTGCAAATTATTGACCGTTCCAAAGCGTATTTTTCACAAGCACGTAAGGGCTTTGGGGGAGAGGGGGGTTGTCTCCTCATAAGGGTTGAATTATTTTGGATATAATTAGATTAGAAAGAACGGACATGAACAGGCATGTAAACTGAGTTACTATAATTCACTCGAATTGCATTGAAAAGCATTTTTTAATGGAACTAGTAGGCTGTAGTCTCTAATAATCAGGAGAGGAATATTTACTTTTAATTGTACATGTATATAGAAAGTCAGCTTCATTGTATACGAGTACATACCAAGGTTTCAATTTCAATGAATATTACTCTCGGAATAATAAGATTCTTACTCTCGGAATAATAAAATTCTGAACTAGAATTGTAACCCTAGCTCCGAAGCAGGGCCGTAACTACCACCGGGGCAACCAGGGCACCGCCCCGGGGCCCCCGAGGATAGGGGGCCCCGGAGGGCCCCGAGCAAAATAAAACCATACTTGACACCGACCTCGTCGCACCCGTACGGTATTATTTCCGAGAAAACTTGATTTTTCTGAGGTTAAAACCAATGAAAAGATTAATAGATGTTTAAGCAGCTTTGAGACTGGAATTTTCCTCTACAACTGTTTGTATTTGGCCATATTACCATTGATTGTAATAATGTAGTAAATGTTTTAGAACCAAAAGCTACAGAAACCGTGGTATAAGGGATTATGATGCTTGGTCATTGGTCAGGTGGTGTCCAATAGGTAATCCAATAATTTGGGTATTAACTAAACCGGAATGATTTATTTAATTTGTGGCCGGAAAATCTGTCGACTACATTGCCGTGGTTCGAGATTTCCTCGATTGATCCGTCGCGTTCATTTCTCGGCCAGTTCGTAGCCGAGTCTCTTCGTTATATCGTGGCCGTCAAATCCCTGTAAATCCTTTGCATGGTGTCTACCAGTCGGAAATTATAAAAAGGTCGGAAAAACGTAATGAATGAAACCTTTGGTCGAGAAATTCGATACTCGTGATAACAAAACGAAAAGATATAAGCGCCCTCGTCGTTGCCAAATCTCTCGATCGAATCGCAAAAAAAATCGGTAACATTGCTGCTGGAGAATCACCAACCGTTTCCATCACGGCCGGCAAATCTCTCGGTTCTATTTCGGTCGGAAATCACCCGCTCGTTTCACGGCTGGCAAATCTCTCGTTAGCATCGCTTGCCGTCAAGTCTGACTCTCTTTCCGTGGCTATCACATATCTCGGTCGTTTAGCTAAGAAATTCGCTGGCTTGTTATGCGGCTGGAGAATTGCTCGCTTATCCCGCAACCAGAAAATGGCAGATCTATTTTCGAGATTGTCATATATATTGGCCACATTTCGGCCGGAAAATCTGTCGTTTATTCCGCGGTTGGCAAAACTTTTGGTCGAATTGCAACTGGAAAACCGCTTACTCTTTTCATGGCCGTTACATGTTTTGGTTGTATCGCGGCTGTCAAAGTGCGGTCGTTTATGACAAATCCCTCAGTCATAGTGCAGTAAAAAAACGCTCGGTGTTTCCGCGACCAGTAAATTTCTTGATTCCATTACGGCAGTCAAATAGGCCTAATATTTTATTTTGCTTCAGAAAACGACATTAACCAAACATATACTGAGTTCAACATTCATTTGAAAAGAAGATTAGAAAAATATAACAGTAAAAGAATTGGCAGAACTTTTAGTTATTGGTCATAGTTTGTTGTCTTCGAGTTATCTACTCCCAGTAACCATTGCAGAGACAGAGTGATATTTTGTCTAAGCTTAAATTGTTAAAAATATATTTTAGAAATACAATGGCACAAGCCAGTTTAATTAGCTTAGCTCGAATCTCTACTGAAAAGGACGGAGCTCAAAAATTATATTCTTAAAGTTATCGATGACTGCCTGCACGAATAAAAGAATAAAACAAATGTTTCAGTAATAAGATGATATTTTAGTAACTATGTGTTGTAAACCAATAAAAACAATAAAAGATTACAATCATTTTGAACTATTTTATATTACTATCAGTTAGCTCCCTACATTATTTAGTTTTGATCGATTATTCATAAATTAAGGTTATTAAGCTTTTTAAAAATGCTATGGCCTGCAAAAATCATAAAGGTATTTAAATTTTGTTTTATGATTTTTGACACTCACACGCTCACGCTTGAGATAGCTTCTCTGTGGTAAGATATAGGGGGCCCCATCACCTAGTCTTGCCCCGGGGCCCCCAAGTTTGACGTTACGGCTCTGACTCCGAAGTATAGCGAGTTAAAAGTTTGCAATGAGTAACTTGTGCACTGCAAGATGAACATGCAGGTGTGCTTGTGTACACACTGTCACCCACGGTGGTACCGAACTACCAATCAATGACATCGTGTACTGTGCCACCATCTGTTCTTTACAACGTGTTTGGCACGAGGTGTCTGTATGATCCTTCTGACGAGCAATCTTTAAACTCCCAATCTTATACTTAATTAAGACCCTCAATCTTAAACTCAAACTAAGTTTGCAAAAATGAAAAGTTTATATGCTTTAGGCCTATGTTTCAAGCTTTTGAGAACACTATACAGGGTGATTGGAATGTTGTGAGTTGCAAACGTTGGTGCGTAAAATAATTACAGCAAACCACGCTTTTGCATCAGCAAACGTGATTGGCCCACTCTCGTCCTACTCTTCCTGTTGCAAAACAAACCACAAGCCGATATCAGCCTCCTACGGCCAGACATCCTGTTTTGCAATACCGGTACTTTATTATTCAGACAGAAAACAAAAGGTATAATTTTTTTAGTTGTTTTTTTGTTTTCCATTATCCTTGCCTCGCCGATACACAATGATTAACAGAACAAGATAAGAATAATTATTTGAAATGTGAAATATTTTCTTGAGAATTTTCCTCTAACTTGGTTACATATCTCGGCTAATAATCATGACCGTGATACGTATTGGAATCTCAGAAACAGATAACAACATTGGAACACTAACAATCCAGACTCAAGGTCACCCAGTCTTTCGAAAACGAAAATATATCACTGCACACTGCACATTGCGACTCCCTCCGTAAATTAACACTAAGAAGGTATAGTTCTTGGCACATTCATGAATCATTACTGTCATGACTCATGACTGTAAAATAAAGAAGGCGAATACTTTAACACATTCGTATATTACCGCTGTCGTGGCTGTTCAAATACCGATACGTAATCTCGAAAACACTTAAACCCAACGTTTTGGTTTACTTTGAAACAAAATTGCAACTGTACATAGTTTAATAATAATCTTGCGGAGGCGTATAAAACATCGTGATAAAAATTTTTAGTAAACTTAATTTCAATAATTGGCAATTTTTACTTGTTTAGTTTACATTGGTTTTATTATAGAAAGACAATATAGCAAACTTGAAATCGCAGAAAAACACTTCCGAGTGGATATTCTTTAGTCGTCGTGCTCGGAAACAATATGTATTCAAATGACGTTGTTGATTTATTGCAATTAACTGTCATTGTGATATCTTTCAACTGCAACATAAATTAAATAAATTATGATAAAAGCGATTGATTGAAACCTCTACTACACAATAAGATTTAAAATCACTCTTGATATTACAGTAAAGCGGACAAAAGAATCAAATAATCTATTTATTCTCTGTGACTGAGGTTAATGAGGTTACAACCTATACCAAAATCAAAATTTTTGAATGTGATACGTTGAGACGTAATATCACGGTGACCAGAACCTATTGTTTCTTTGGACAGACTCAGAAAATAAGTTAATAGCCCATTACAATCATAGAACGCAGACCATTACTTCCGATCAATCCGTATAAAAAAATCAGTTAATTACAAATAATTAAAAGGTTGAAAATCTGAAGATAAATTTTTGATTTTGATTCAAAAGGACTCCGTCAAGTGTATGACATTGAGATGATGAGTCAACCGTTGCTAAACCGGTTTTCCAAAGCCGTCTTGCCCATAACATTATATTTTATGGAGAAAACACGTTAGGGGTCTACGCTTGGTCCCGTTTGTGCAGGTACAACATTTTCAAGTCCCGTTTAAACTCAGTCACATTGTTATCTTGTTGAACTATAAATTAATTCAATAGACGAATTAATTATTACTGTTGTAACATTGCCAACAATTTGTAACCCCGTCTGCAAATGGTAATTGTCTCACGGTATCGCTTGTTGATTTGATATCAAGGAAACGTATTCACCCTGAATAATTCATGCTCGTAAATCTCTAGTTCTATAAATACATCAAATAAGAAGCGTAAAGTAATAGTAAAACATTCATTTGCATGAAGAAATGTGTTTCACACTGCTTTGCTTTTATATATTGACTATTTACATAGCCATCTCTAGTAACAAGGCCGCGGCGCGAGTAAATGGCAACTGTGCGCCTAAGGGTTCAGCTGATTTGTTTATCCATACTCTCTTATGGCACTATCTTTTGTTTACATGAAACCAGCTGGCTCTGCAAGGGTTTTTACCATGCAAAAAACCCTTGAACAGCGACGTTGCCAGGTCGAAGGCCGCGGCCTTATTACTAGAGATGGCTATGCTATTTAGTACCACAGTTACAGCAGTTGACCCTTTGAGAAAAAAATACAGATCAGTTCACTGACACGGTCTGTCGCCACATGAAGTTCCGCATCCGGAAATGCGCGCGGATTGGCGGGCGTGTCAAGTGGACGCAGCCACCCGGCAAACAGTCGCTGTTGACTCGGTTAGATGCGGTAATTGTTCACCGCACCGGCGAACACCACAATGGGTTCGTCCACTGTGAAACATCGTCAGCGTCAGCGCTGTGGATCGGTGTCAATAACACATCATCTAGAGAGATGACGCGTTATTGAACATCAACGCGTTATTGACGCATTGACAGGCCAATGCGGTCGAATTGAAAAGACAACAAACAGCAAGTCTTAAGTCCAGATACAAGAGGTCTCCAGATACAACGATGGTGATAACATTGTAACTGTCATCAACTGGTTTTCATTATATTGCTGCATAAAGGTAAGCTAGCTTTCATTACATCAGTTGCAGGGTTACATAACGCTCTTTTTCTTTTTTCTCAATGGGTCACGCACAACGCACAAAAAAATAACGAGCGCGGAAATGATATGAATCAATAACTTGGTAAATATAAAAAAATAACATTTTAGACCTAGTATAGTTTTTAATACAGAAGAACCTCGATAACACAAAAACCTTGATGAAAAGTGCACTTTTCAAGTCTCTTTGATACTGTTATGACACTTAATGTCTTACAGTATCAAAAGTCTCCTTGATACTGCTTGGTGCTTCATACTGCTCAAGTCTCCTTGATACTGTAATGACACTTAATGTCTTGATAACACGAGCCTCAATAAGAAGACTCCCTCGATAACGAGACTCTTTCCAGAATTCCCTTGAGAGTCTTCTTATCAAGGTTCTTCTGTATTAGAAAAATTATGGGAACAAATTATAAAGCTTGAATATATTACGAGCGACGTTCATGTCCGCAAAAAATATTTTGAATCATTCAATTTGTCTTGGGACACACTGCCTTATCTTATATCTGATATGCATTAAAGATTGAGACAATTTATCGTAGAATGAAGAGTAATACATTTTATTTTGAAAATGAACTTAGCGTGTACAGGCAGCTTACTTTTCCACGTGGGTGCAATTTTGACAGCTCACTGCTGTCACGGTTTGCAGTTTGGACTAGAGTAAGGATATCAAGACTTATTTCTTATTTTATTTTTCCACTTCAACAAATATTTTCCGACTTTATATTTGTAAACCCGCATTGAAATGTCCTTCAGCGACAGTCCACGATAGGTTGAAAAAATGTATAGAGGTAATAATTAATAAATATAACATATTGCAAAATGCAGAGACTGAACTCGTTCAACAAATAAATTATGAAGACATAATTTATCCATAGGCAAATCCTCAGCTTAATAAAATACCTGAGCGAAAAGTGTGTGAAGCCAATACTGAGTCTGGTATTAGACTCAATAATATCACATTACGTAAAGTAAACAAATCGTATTTACGCTTACCAGGAAGAGGAAGAAACTTTCAGCGCAATCCAAAGAGGAACCCACAATAAAATATCACAATGAGCAATGTAGCACAATTCACACGAGACGACCACAAGTTCGCGGAAAGAAGACACGATACGCACGACGGACACGACCACTCACGACGCGGCGCGACGCGGCACTCGCTGGGACCAGGACTGAATCTCGGCGGTTCCGCGACCGGCGGGCGGCGTTGCCACGTCGAACACATTCTTGGCGAGCCGGCAACACCGCGGATAATGGGGCCGCTCCAGTCAAACGCCGCCGGTGACGAAGAAACGGGATCCTGCGCCGTGGATTATGAGAACTCGTGGCGGACGTTCAGCGTAGCACCGCCAGCGACCGGCGACGTTTGCGGAGAACCTATAAGGAGGTCCTCCTTAAAGGTTTCCTGTGTCCTTTGGTAACCGAGTTTGAAGAGACGAAGAGGAAGTACAGAATGAATTAGAAATTTTGTGATTTGCGTCTTGCGGAGGAAGAAAATACTGAGAACGTGTGCACAAAAAGCGCAATAATTAAGGAACATACTTTCTTAAAATCAAGGGGATTTGATTAATCGGTTCACAATACTAATTTAGAAGATTTCAGTTGAATCAATAAGCATGAAGTTTTACCATGATAATGAGAAAAAGGGAAAAGAATCTTGTAAGGAAGCATGTTATGACATTTAATTGAAACTAAATATAGTAAAGCGGATATAGGTGTTAAATCTTTGGAGGTGCCAGCTCTCCCAACATATGAAGTATTGTATCGTCAAATTCAAATATCAAACTCCTATTCAAACGATCCTCTTAAAGGCCTATTCTGAGTAGCTATATATTTAATTTAACAACAATCCCTTTACAGGTTTACAGCTCATTCAAAGTTAGAGGGTGCCGGGTACACACTGGCACCCCCAGAAATCCGCCCATACCCACATTGAAAAACTAAAATTAATTTAAGAAGAAAGTGGAAATACTTCTTGTTCTAAGAGACTAAAAGTAAAATACATTCAAAGAAGACTAGGATTTGAGCCGATGGGCTGCTCAACACACATTGCCTTCCCAAAAGTGATGAAAAGCCAATAAAGACTCCAAAATATAATTTTTTAAAATCACAAGAAAACAAACCGTTCAATCTTTGCTGTAAAAACCCATTCTTAATCGGTTGTGTTTGTTACATGAACACCTGCAACAGAGCATGGAAAGTTGGAGTGCAAAAGATAGTCTGGTTACGTTGGTTACGTTACTTACATGGTCTTTATGCAATCTCTCTAATTACTTTGCTTCTGTGGTTACAATGAATGCACACGTATAGAATTAAAACCGATAATAAACCAATTCATTTAGAAAGAAGCTAGTACAACAAGGGAATTAATTAAGAACCATATTCTCAAGTTTAAATGTCAAACATCATTAGATAAATGCTCTACAGCACTTAAGACATATTATGAATCTTATAAAATCAGATACTAGATTTTGAATTAAGTTTAGATAAAAAATGTAGGATCTATCTTAAATTGCTACCAATGCTGTTTCACACACATTAAAAATTTTCCTGTGACTGGTAACAAATCCAGTGCTGTATTTGTGCCATTACCAGAGTTTAATTTCATTTGGGACATAATAGTTCATACTTCCAAGTAAAAGCAAGACAAAGATGCCATCAAGATGTATTTTACAGCAAACATAAGCGAAGGAGGCCAGTGAGGGATGGATGAGGTGACAGCTTTCTTACTGACAAAAGAAGGTGCAGCCAAGATGACGAGAAACCCTGGATGCCCCCAGACTCAGTCAAGTGAGACTTCAAAGGTCCAATCATATTACTCGCTGGACAGGAAACTTTTTTTCTTGCAATTGGATCTGGACCGGTCACACTTTTTACTCGCAGTTCTCCTTGAGAACAAAAGGTCATTGTGAGAAGAAGTAAGCCGACCGAGAAATTGTTTCATCACCCATTTTATGGTTCTTACTGAGAAGAGTTCATTTTTTGCATGGTTGTTATTACGCTAATGTACAGCTTTGAGAATACTGAATTCAAGAGGAAATAGTTATACAGTACACTCTCGATTATCCGAGCCCCAGTTATCCCAGACTCCGGGTTATCCGAGGCAGCTCTATGCTTAAAATACATTTTTATTTTCTTACTACGCGTTATAATAATGCGCGAAACAAGTGTCTGTATTTAAAATTCTATTATTTTCAAATCGAAAGGACTTTCATTGTCGTATTTATTGGGAAATACTATATTAATAAAACATTTTGAAGTGGTATTATTACAGCCCAACCTAAAAACACACGTAAACTCCGTATTGTGTTATCCAAGATAGTCTCAGTCCCGAAGACATCGGATAATCGGGAGAGTACTGTATACAAAAAGGACAAAATACATATGTAATGAATCTGAATGTAAAACTATAAGTTTTTAGTTACCAAATCATCATGATTTTAAAAATTATCATTTATTTCATCAAGAAGCTTACATACCTCGACTGTCTTCAGTATGCAATTAAGTAAAAATCTGCTTAAGTTTCAACATTCTTACGTAAGCAGTCAAGATTCGCAACCTTAATTACTGCACTATCTTTTTTTAGTAAGCCTTTTTGAAAGGTGGCACTGAAGGCATCACGTGACCTTGCATTAGGACTACTGTTGTGGCTAAAAGTTAGGTCAATGTTAATATACGGTATTCCGGTCTTGGGGGCCCGAGTTCAAATCCCGCCGATCGCCAATGGCTTTTTCGCTATGTGATAATGCCGTGATGACCCACTAGTCCTAGCCTGAAGTAATGTGCGTTACAGGCTAGGTCTAGCGACCTGGGATGTGAAGTGGTACAGTAAAAAAAAATTGATATAAAGTACAAGTTTCTCTTCTAAATATTTGCTACTAAATTTTAACAAGACCAACTCAATATCATTTCACACAAAACAAAATAGAAAAAACCGAGTCCGAATATTAATATAAATGATCTTAAAATTTCTCAGTCAAATGAAACAAATTTTTTGGTATTGGTATTAGATGAAAACTCAACTTGGAACAATCATGTAACAATGCTACAAAAAAAAAGTTTTCTCAGGTTTATATGCTCTCACAGCTTTGTCTAGATATTGCTCATTAGAAACACTAAAAATGATTTACCATGCATATATATACATTCCCATATATCCTTTGGCATCGACTTAAATGGCGCAACTAGCAACAGAAATTTATGAAAAAAGCATTAAGAATAATTATGAATTTGGAAAAAAGGGATTTCGTAGAGGAAATTTTCTTAAACTAGGTATCCTAACTATTTATGGTTTATACATTCTTGTAACGGTCATGTTTGTAAGGCACAATGGTGACAGGTTACCTAGTTTAGGATCAAATCACAACTATAACACAAGAAATAGAAATCAGTTAGCTATAAAAAACATTCAACAAAATTATATTTTAAAAGCCAAGCTCTGTAGGAATAAAATTTATAAATCATGTTCCTAAGGACCTCCTTTTTATCAAAGATAATTCTATATTTAGGAGCGATTAATATCTTTTTTAACTGGAAAAGCAGTTTATTTCTTCGACGAGTTTACTGAGGCCAGTTTTAAAGTTTTAGGTGTTATGTTAATTTTTTATAATAGTATAATTTTTGTACTATTGTGATTGACACCATTCCACATTTGCATAGCTTGTAACCATTAAATTTATAAAAATTCAATTAATAAAGGTTAATAAAAATAAAAGGTTATTACCTTGTTGCTGTCAGTGATCCTTTTTTAATTCCAATGTTTAAAAAATGAAAAAAATGAAAAGAAAAAAAGATAATAAAGGTTATTTGAATTTGAATTTAATTTTAAAAAATTATAAACTTAAGAGGTCTTCTTGTGTTTCCTGTTTCAAAAAGGAAACAAAAGGAACATATGTAAACAAAAGAGAAAAATAAAATAATACAAACCTATTTCTGGAGTTAAAAATGGATGGTTAGTCTTTAATCAATAAAATATTAGAGAAAATGAATAATTTTCAATCTTATGTTAAGATAGTGCAAAAATCTTAAATATAATTAAAAAATCTTGAATACTTTTATACTTAAAATGATTGACTTTAATCATTTTGAATTTCTGCAACCAACCTGTAGTCTGAATAAGCAAAGAAAATTCATAGAAAGGGTTCTTCATCTATGGCAAAATTGTTACGTATTCAAATTATCAGCTGTTTGTCATTTTATTTGATATTTACTAGGGTGTTTATAACCTGTAGAGTTTGTTGTTAAGTGTTTTTGAAAATATCTGTCACTAAAGTAGAACAATTAAAGCAGTTAAATTGCCAGTAACAGTTATTTTATTAAAAAAAAGGACCCTATGGATTTGATAAATACCACATTTTAATATTTTGTTCAAAATTATGAAAAATAATTCAGCCATGTTTGTTTATTTACCATGAGTCAATTCAATTCTAGATTCCAAGTTCTGGAAAAGATAGGAGAAGGAACCTTTGCTGATGTTTTAAAATGCTGTGAAACAAGCACTGGCCATGTTGTTGCTGTCAAGAGGCTCAAAAAAGATTTTAAAACATCTAGGGAAGCTTACAATCTTCCAGAACTAATTGTTCTTCGAAGTCTACCCTCACACCCTAATGTACTTACCATGGTGGAGCACATTTTTGATCCTGGAATAGGAAAACTTTTCATGGTTTTTGAACTGATGGAAATGAATCTATATGAGTTAATGCAAAAGAGAAAACGTTCTATGCCTGAATCTAAAGTCAAACATCTGTTTTACCAGATTTTAAAAGGGGTAGAGCACCTTCACTCTCATGGAATATTTCATCGAGACATTAAACCAGAAAACATTCTGATTAAGAAGGCGATAGTGAAGTTGGCAGACTTGGGTTCAGTCAGAAAAGTTCACAGTCCTCAACCGTTCACAGAGTACATCTCCACAAGATGGTATCGAGCTCCAGAGTGTATTCTGGGTAATGGAACTTATGGGCCCAAAATGGATATCTGGGCTTGTGGCTGTGTTTTTTATGAGTTGCTAACATCGAAGCCATTGTTTCCTGGGGCTGATGAATTAGATCAGCTAACAAGGGTACATCAGGTCGTCGGGACACCCACCCCGAGGGTTTTGTTGAAAATGCGGCAAGCCAAATCCAGACTGGCAGATGCAAAATTTGCTCCATATCCCAGTATCAACTTCGCCATAATATTGCCATTTTCAACAGAATATGCCCGAGACTTACTCAAGCGAATGTTGACATACGATCCAGACATTCGTTCTAATGTCAAGAGACTTTTAGATCACAAATACTTCCATGAACTAAGAGAGGCTGAATTCCAGAAACAAATTTCTGAATGTAATCCTTACAGTCCCAAGGATTGGACCACCATCCTCAGCCAGCTCAACCATCTTAATATTAAAAAACCTAGAACAAGATCGAATATTTCTAAAGTATCAACAGCAACCACTAAGACAGGGAAACTTACGACAAGCTCTTGGGCTCCAGAGACAACAAGCGAAAAGAGCACTCAGAAGTCTGTGACTCAGAGTAAAAGCAAGCCCAACAACCAACTGTTAGCTACCAAGGATCCAACCCCCAGAACAAGATCGATTTCAAAGCCATCGGCCACTAAGCCTGAAAAACCAGCAGCAACCTTTTGGGCTTCAGAGACAATGGAAAAGCCTGTAGGTCAGAATAAAAGCAAACCCGAAAACCAGTTGTCACCTCAAAAACCACCGACCAGTAAGAGAAAGCTGTTGGACCGATCCCCTAAGCATCCTCAGAAGACTAAGCCGCAGGTCACAGAAACGATTGTGACAAAAATTCCACTGAAGATACAAAATGTCCAATTGAACATGCAAGATGTAAAGGCTAAATCTGTTGGTGTTCTTCCTTCTCTAAGCAAGAGGCAAACATCGGGGGTCAGAGCCAGCAAGAGCAATGTGACCGGAAGGAGCTACAAACTTCACAGTAAACGCTTTTTACCACCCATAATGGAGCAATGATTTTGCTGCATATTTTAATTTTAGGTCTACTAGCCAAATATATATTTTTCAAAAAAAAATTCTACACAATGTTTTATTTAGTTTATAAAAGTTTGATTTTTATCTCTGGGAATTCAAATTTTTTCGCAGAGTATTTTGGCTGAGCTTTTATTTTTAACTTCAAATGGACTACTTAAAAAAAATACACAAAGGTTGATTATTTTTCCCTATTTGTCATAATTACATTCCACTACATTTTATAAGGGGAGCAGCATGGTATAGTAGAATGTGAGGCTGAGGTCTCTAGGGCCTGGGTTCAAATCCTGCCAATCACCAATGGCTTATTCGCTTTGGGATAATGCCATGACCCACTAGTCCTAACTCGAAGTAATGTGCCAAACGGTCCTGGGTTCCTTCTAATGTCCTAGGATGTGAAGATGGAACAGTTTAAAAAAAATAAAAAAGACTACTTATTACTAAAAAATTTGGGCTACCTCTTTCTAGAGGTTTGCTATAAATGCTTTAAAAAAAGCTTGGTATTTGCTATATTTATGTAGGATCCAAAAATGCAAGAAACTTTTAATTAGCTTCATGATTACATCCAACATGAGTACTATTAAACTGGACTTCCAATACTATTCAATAAAAAAATGTCATCAATAAGAGAAAAACATTGTTGTTTTATATAGCCTACCTACAGGATCAAATTTCTTGAGCTTTTTGACTACCGAGTTGTTTTTAATAAGAAAAAGTAATCCTTAAATTAGTGCAATGTAAACAAAATTAAAATAACTGTAATTTTATTTATAACATTAATACATTACGTACTTGGAACTCGAAATATTCCAGAGTCAGATTTTTTCCTATATAAAAAATACCCCCGTTGCAGCAGACCTGCATACTCAGCGAATTTCAAGTGCAAAACAACATATTTCGATCCAACATAGCGAGATTTGACATGTTTTTGTAAGCTCCATAAGAATAACATGGGGAATGAGTATGGAGGTTTGCTGCTACAGGTATATTAAAACTGGGTGGTTTTAATTCAATATCAAGTAGATCTGAACTAGAAGAAGCCATTTACCAAGTTTTATCAAGATATGTTGAGAAATAAGCGAGATATAGAATTTTACTTATTTCCCATAAGGTTAACATTGGGACAACGTACTGCGTTTACCACTTTCAATATCTCGGCAACCAATGGACATAGAGCCATGATTCAAAATACTAAATTGTTTGTTTTTTTGGGCTGAATTCAATGGTGCCAATAAAAATTTGGAAAATTTTATTTTTCTATGTAAAAATCTCAAAAAACCCATTTTTGGGGGGTTTACCCCCCTTTACCCCCCCTTCCGGTGGTCCGATCGGGCTACTTTACGAACTCGTCCGAATAATTACTACTTTACACGTCTATGCCAAATTTCATTCCGATTGGACCATTTTTGCACAAGTTATCGTGCTTAAAGACACACACACACACACATATATATATATATATATATATATATATATATATATATATATATATATATTTATTAAAGTGAACGAATGGTGTTTTTGGCATCTGAGGACCTCAAAAAGAAAAGTTATGATGGTTTTAAGCTTAAGGTCTTACCATGAGACCTATGGTAACAGCTTCTTCCCTATAGGGGAAATTCGCTAAAAATCAGTGACCAATAAATTATTAAGTTACAACGCCTGTTGGTTCAAAGAAGCAATACACAAAACTTTGATTTGTGATTTGAAAATAGATTTGTGAAGTAATTTAACTCAAGCAAGAAATAGTAGTTTATGCAACGATTGTATAATGAATGTCTTTAAGCCACGAGTGAGATGTAAGTTAGAACACGAGCGAAGCGAGTGTTCTAAATATCTCACGAGTGGCTTAAAGGCATAATACAATCGTTGCATACACTATTTTATCTACGACCAACAAGATACAACAAAATTTCCCCGAAGATAAACAAAACTCATGACTTTTAATAATGATGGAATAGGTCAACTAAAATTTGAGGTTAGGCAAATAAGCAGACTGAACCATGAATCGTTGTGGAACAATCAGCTGATGGGATAAGTAAACTCAAACATGAATCGTAATGCAACAATCAGCTGATGTGCGAATTTCGTAATTGTTATTATGACACTACTTCCGTCAAATGCCGAGCTCTCATTGGTCTAGAACCAGTACTCTAAAGTGACTCCAGTACTCTAAAGTCGTCATTAGAGTACTGCTTGGTTTTTGGTGTTTTAATGTATATCATTATAATGTTTATTGTAATACCATAATTGGTGCTTATTGCAATGGTCGTAGATAAAGAAAAGAAAACCACATAATTTATGGAAGTTTGTCAACAAGAACTTCAAATGACTTAAAAAAATTGTCACAAAGTAGTGCAGTAACAAATTTAATGGCAGTGACCAAGAGTGGAGGGGGGAGAGGGTGAAGGGGAGGGAGAGGGAATAAACCTCTAACGGACCCTGGGCAAGCACTGCCAGTGGGCCAAGAGGTCATCGTCCTGTCAACTTTCTATATTACTTTCTTCCACCTGACTCCACACACTAACCCCCCCCCCCCACCACCACTCCACAGGTGGCAGGCATGTCCTTTGATTAAATGGTACTTACACACACAACGGACCCTCATTTAGCGTCAACAACTTCACTTTCCCCACTGCGGGTTTGGGCGACGACAACAACTCATTTAGATTAAGAAAGATTGTGCTTTCCCACACGTTCCGTAAAATAAGGAAAATATATGAATGAGTGGATCGTTTTTAAAAGGAAATTGCGAATCAAATTAATAACTTATACAAAATATATTTAAATAAAATAGCTCAAGCTAGTATACAATAATATCATGTTGAATAATTTACAAAACAATATAACATAATAAATCATGCTTTTTTTCTAATTTTTTAAGAATTTAATAGTTAACAAAAGATTTGAACTTTTCATCTGCAATTGTAACAACAAGTTATTATTATATTACCTTGGGAGTAACTTGTGATTAAAAACTGACATACAAAGTAAAATGTAAGTACTGAACATCTGTCTGTATGTGGTCTGTCCGTCTCTTTGTCTCTTTTCCCTCTATGCATTTCTAAAATATTTATCTGATTTCCTTGAAACTTAAGGAAGTTCTTCTGTACGTGTCTGGGAATGTTTTCATCTAATTCTAGAAAGCTCCATGAGACTCCTTGTTCCTCGTGTCTTGTGCTTCTAAAGTTTTTAATGTTCATAGGTTTAAAGGATGCAAATGAAAAAAATTTGTGAACAGCTGTAAAATACTACAACCATCAGAGCAATAATTTATATGAAAATCTCCATTTTATTGAAAAGTATCAACCACATTACTTAAGTTAAAAGTAAAAATTTGAAAAATTCATCCTTAGTCAAACGGCCACAACTCACAAAAAAAGAAAACACATCACCTCATTTAAATGATTATTGTAGATCAAAACACCTAAAGGTAGTGATCTAAGATGATTTATTGTTTGGTTTCTTATTTTATAACTAATTTCTTAATTATATATCTTAACTAGTTCACGCAATATATCTCTAGCTATGGCTGAGTCAGCTGGTTGAAAGGCGCGTTGGGAGAGGAGGATCATTTTCTGAAAACATTGTTCTACAGCCCCGCTGCTTTTCAAATGATGTGTTTATCATGTGATGCGGAAAGTGAAAAGGGACCTAAAGTCGCTGGAGTAATTTTTACAATACGGGCATTTTAGTCAAACCGGGTCAAAAATATCGATTTTTTTTAAGGTTTTGATTGGATACGATTTCTTAATCTTTCCTGTACATATTCATTGGGTTATTTTAGTGATAAGAGTCCGAGAAATATTAAAAAATAATCGATTTAGTAGTCTATGTCATGCATACAAAAAGGACGGGCAACTTCAGGTCCCATTTCCCAAATGTGCAAGCCTGCACTGACTCTATCAGCGGATGAGTAAACTACTTCAAGCTTTTCGTTGTAAAAGAATATTGCCCAAGTCCGAAAATCACCGTCTTTACGGTGCATTTATCTTTGGTTCCTCGATATTCTGCCTTCCGACTTAAAGTCCCTTTTCTAACCTCTCACTTTTTGCTTTTAAACAATAAAATGGAAAGTGTATCACATCTGTTTTATTCAGATTTAAAGATCTAGTTTACAGCTTTATTTTGATATTTAATTCATTTCTTAAATACTAATAATAAATATTCTGTGAACATTTTCAGTTTCAGGCCTTGATTTCCTAAAATACCCGTTTTAACTAGTTAAAATTAAAATGTCAATAACTCGAAGACAAAAAATCATAGCACTATAAATTATGTGTAAAATTGTTGGCAATTTAATGCTGAATTTCAGGATGTTAAGAAAGAAAGAAATGTAAATAAAAAAAAACAATGATTTCAAAGTGTATAATTTTCCTAATGTCATTTATAACATTTACATTAAAGATGTAAAAGAAGTCTTTGGAACCTGGATTTTATTTTTTTATGACTTAATGACTATCAGCTAAAAATGTAGTGCTGGTAGAGTTGAGATGACTGTGCAATACACAGTCATTCTACCTCTGCTACAATTACTACGGCAAGGAATGCCAACGGTTACGCGGCGGCTGGTCGTCAGGCCAGTGAATGTACAGTTACCCGCTGCTGCTACACTCACTGGTCTTCTGACCTTACGGGCGTTACATAACCTTGCTCCAGACTAAATGTTAATGGGACAATCTATGTTCCAATATAACTCTGAGTATGGTAAGTTGGTCGATCATAATTGCAGCGTTGCAACAATCTCGATTAGAAATATGAAAAGATAAAGAAACTCCACTTAATTTTTGAACGCAAGTTGTGTATGATCTCATACATTTTGCTTTCAATAACAATTTTACAGTTATTATTGAATGTACTACTTATTTAATACTCGAGAGTTTTTGTGTTATCAAGACTCCGATTACAGTTCTGAACGGCTTTAATAATTTAGGAGTCAGAAAGATCTTGACTTGAAGTTTTACACGACATTAAATTAAGTTTATGGTCACCCTTGAAGTTTGGTATTTCTACATAAGATTTAACATTAGAGTATAAATTTTAAGAAACAGCTGATTGTAATGAACATTGCTTTATCAGCAGACACCTAGACCTGATGGAGTGATGACTGAGCACTAGTAGAATATTAATAAATTGAATTTGAAACCGCCCTTGTTTAACATTTAAAAATCCTTGCTATGCAATTTTAAGAAAATAAATTAATAAAAATCACATCATAATAGAATTAATGTAACTATGAACATGGGCAGATTTAGTTCTTAATTTTTGGGGGGTGCCAGGTCATCTCACTTATGAAGTTTTGTATGCTCAAAATCAAACAACAAACTCCTATTCAAATAGACTGTTTGCAGGCATACTCCAAAAAATATCTGTTTAATTTATTTGAGAATAAACCAGTTGTAATTTATGTAAAAGCTTATTCAAAATTATGTTGAAAATTGATTTTCTTTTTTCTGCCATACAATCCAGCAAAAATCAAGGGGTGCCGAGCATCCCCAGAAATCCGCCCACGACTGTGAAGTGGGCAAGGGAGGTAAATTAGATCTATATCGTTTACCTGCACGTTCACCTGCAATAGACATGCTCCTTAAAAAAATAAACTTTTGTTTCTACTAAGCTAAAATATAGTTTACGGTTAATATAAAAAGGGATTCTACTTTTCAAACATCACAACTAGAGAGGAGAAAAAAAGGTAAAAAAGAGAGGATAAAAAGGTATTTTTAATTTCTTTAATACCTACCAATACCAAGATATACCAAGATTCTATACCTGATTTTATGGATCCAAATTTGCAAGGTCCACCAGGTTTGTAGATTGTTCGCTAGATTTTGTAGTTTTAAGATATTTCTGAATCCCCCATATGTTTTTTCCAGGAGGCAGCCTCTCGCTGGTGAACGGTAATTATGTAAACTTACCTCCCTCTCCCGCTTCATAGTTTAATTAATATTACTATAGCTAACACCTTATAGAAATGAAGTAAGTATTGTATCAAACTACTCATAATATGATTTCATGGACATTCAATTGGGAAACATCAAAATAAGTGGAAATTGCTTTCATGTTTTTAAATTTTAAAAGCAGTTGGGTAATTTCATTACATCTACTCAAATTTACTTATAAAAATAAAAATTATAAGATCAATATTAAGGTTGAATAATATTTAGAGTTCCGGCCAAATCATTAGGTGGGTGAGTGAGTGCGCTGCTGGTGCTCAAAATATGTTTTTGGCCAATCATTTACCCATCTGAAGTTATAGACAGTTATGCTCTTTGTTTATGTTTTCCAAATCAGCTAAGTAAGTTCTCCAAATACACCCAAGTAAATGTGCTTCTATCTGTTGGAAATAATTTCAACTACTTAACTGTGTAGAGGAGCGGAGGCGTCTTTAACATCAAGTCATTTATACAGCTGGAGTTTCCATTTTTCGCCACCCACCTAATGATTTGGCCAGAACTCTAGTGCATTCATTTCATTTTTAACCAGCTAAATGTTTCTTCATGTAATATCAACAAATCATTACCATCACAACTAACTTACCCTTAGCATTTCTTCATTTTTTGAGAGTCATGATTCAACTATGATTTCACTTTAATGTCCCTATAATTAACTCAATGATTGTGAATAAAAAGCCAAAATTAACAGTCGATTAAATTTAAAGGATTCAAGTCAAAATCAAATCAAATCATTTATTTGTCATATTGATTCATACAAATCATTGATAATGTCTCTTTTAGCCTTATAGCTAAGTCCTTAATCTAACTAAAAATCAATCCCAACATATGAAAAAAAAATTAAACGATAGAATGGGTTCTCCAGTATCCATAAATAAAATTTACTTTTAAACTTATGCGATTATTTAACAAGCTGTTGAGAGTTCTTTCTAGAGCTACAATGTAGGATTTAGCTGATTGAAGATCAACAAGACTGGTGAGCAAGGTCACCGCCTCACCTTGCATTCCACACGTTCTGACTGCTGACCCACTCGCACAAACTCATCCCGCCATACTTTTCAACAACACTTTTTGTTTTCTGTTCTCACCTAAATCATTTTTGGTTTTAAATTTTACAAGAAATGGCCTTAATATTGTTCTTTTAGCTGTTTTTTGATTTTTCGTAAACTCAGCTAACTACTAAGAATTGTAGTAATTACACTGCTGTTTGAATCTTGTAATACCGTTGGTTTGTTGAGAATTATTTAAAACTTAGTCTTCTTGCTATCATTTGATATAATTAATGATTATTAACTGTCCAATGACCATTAAAAAAGTGACACACTACTAAACTAAAAAAACTTTATATTTCTTCCTTGTGTTGCATATTTACAAAGAATAATTTAAATTTACTTTATGATAAAAGGCAGTTTAAAAAAACGATACTAAAATTAACATTTAGAAAGTGATGGCTTCTGAACAGATAATAAAACATTCTGTGCTGGAAGCAGGAAGTGTAAAATCCCCAAGCAATGTGATGTTGGGAAATTGTTTCCTCAGTGTAATTGGAGGAACAATAAGCAATTATACAATTAGCAACCTGTCAATTATAATTGGCGGTGTGAAAGTTTGTGTAATCAACCAATTAGTATCTTACATAATTGTTTAAATTCACACCAATCGTCGTAATTAAATACAGTCTTTAAAGTGGCCAGGGGCACCTCCATGACCAAAAGGGAACAGTGGGATACAGTGCCTTCTACAAGCTCAACTCCAAGTATCCTTCAATCATAAACAATTTAGGCATATCTGTGCTTATCGTTATTCATTGATGACATATTTTATGGAGTAAACCTAAAGGAAAGTGTTTATGCCTTAGGTTAGCCATAGGTAAAAATAAATCTACTTTAAAACGGCTCATGCACTCACTCTGGTAAGTCATTCACAAAAAAAAGATATCAAGGATAGGGTTGACAGGTATCAGACTAATGGTTTTCTCAAAAGTTCAATGTAATTTAGGGTTTTTATATAGAAGATAACATATAATAGATCAATATTTTTGACTGGATGAAATTAAATTTTTTTATATTTTGTCTTATTTAAGAATAAGACAATAAGATTTCTAGCACAGTAAATGTCTACTCTTTGACATTCAGGACTGTATTACAGTTTAACCAGGAAGCAGGCTAGTTATGTAAATACATCATATAATATCTATTGGTCAGATTGGAGGCTTGCGATCACAGCCGCAACAACGTGAATTGTTCACTTTCACTGTTAGATAAAGCTGTTAGACGAACGTGATGAACCGTGACCTCACTTTCTAAGCATTACCATTTATGTCTGTGTGAGAAAATGTGTCCAACATGAACAACTTTCCTTTGTTGAGAGATAAAAAACTTCTTGGTAGGTAGGACATATTGATTAGACGTGTGTGTGTGGCAAAAAAATAGGATTAATTTTTCCTATGACAATAGAACCCTCATGGTCTAATTAACAAGTATGCTGACATCTCTTCTACACATTCATGATAGTAACCTTTTAGTAACCATAGGTTGGGTTACAGTGTTTATTTATTTAGTAAAAATATATTGTATCATAATGGCTGGTATTACTATAAAATACAAAAAAATTAGACAACCTTAACATTATTATATACTGTATTTTACACTAAAGTAGATGAGGCACTGGACTGGGGTCATTGAGTTTTTAGACAATTTCGTAAAGACTATGAGCCTGAATTTTAATCACTGTAAATTTTCTTTCCTTGATTGTTAGTAAGTTAGTGTCTTGTTTTGTGACTGCAAAACCACAGTTACACAACATAAATATTAAATATTCCCCACTTTCTGAAGTATCTATCCTGCGGTGTAAAGAGAACTGAGCTGCTTCTAAATTCATAATCATTATAAGGAAGAATAAAATTGGGGTATTGTAGCAAGTTTTCAGTTGTAATCATAGCGAATAATGATAATGAATTCAGGCATGATTAGTAAAAAATATGGTTATACTTTATAGAGGGTGTTTAATCATCAGATGTATACTTAATTTTTAGCCTCTCAGTTTTACTTTAGAGATTATCAAGTTTTAACCTTTAAGAATCAACTTAAAAATAAAAAAAACTATAAAATAGTATATTATGCTACTAGGCAGGAAAGTACTGTTTTGATGGATGAGCATGATAGTTCACGCAAGTATGATAAAACTTACCGGCAGTATAAAATATGATACTTTTCATCATACTACTCAGAAACACATAATTTCAATCATAACGTATTCCTTGCATAAACCAATACATTTCTCAATCCTTCAAAACCAACCGATAATAAGCAAAACAAACATTTGCTACTGCTGCCAGTGCTGCCACTACATTCCACTAAAAAGTAACCAACAAACACACATAAAACCTTGGTTTGCTGCAACTCAGCTGACTGTTTACTTTTATTTCCTGTTATCGCAGTCCTGAAAAAGTTTTTTCTAGACTGGTATGGCAGTGGGTAACATTCGAGCCAACAAAAAGGAACAGAAAACAGATTTTTCTGTATCAGTGTGATGAAAAAGTAGATTTGTTAACACTTGCTTACTATCTATTTTCTTAATGCTACTCATTCTTGGCTTTGCTGGAAGGATATTATATGCAAAGAGAGCTGAAACTGCTTATGCATTGAGCAAGAAACTGATTGAAATTCAAGACCAATAAAACTAAACCTTAATTTTAGATAAATTTTTAAATTACTAAAAATTTTACCTCTCCACAAAAATATTAGAAAACATCTCTTACAGAAAATTCAACTGTGGGGAAACACCAATAAATTACACTGTGAAAGTAAATGACAACAGAGAAGCGTCTGGCCAGTTAGTTGTCTGGAGAGCAGAGAAATCACGCAATTATTGGAGATCAAACGAGTTTAAAGCAGTTGGCAATCAGCTTTCTACATCTTAACTCTCGGTATTCCAAGAGTCGAGTCAGCTGTTGAAAGTGGTTCGGCTGTGACACTGTAGTGTCGTCTGCCGCTCTCTAGGCCTTGGGCTTGCTTGGCGTTTCACTACAAGTCCCATTAATGAAGATTGTTTTACAGACAGACCTCACTTTCTTCGAGGGAAAGCTGTTAGGTTAAAGAATTTTTTTTGAAAATGTATTGAGGTTTACTGTATACTGAAGATAAAATAAATTGCATTGTACGTTATACTATTGGTTTTACTGAAACGGTTTTTATTAATTTTGCTGCAAGGTTTTTGTAACACAAAGTGACTCATAAATAATAACAGTCTCGAAATCAGGTAAGTTACAAAAATGTTTTCTTGTAAAATTTCATTCAGTAGTTTTATACAAGCTGATTTAATGTAAGTACCTAAATAAAAGAACTTTTTTGAAAAATTGTATGAATGAATACTTAAGATTGGGATTTTTATGACTTTTATTATGGTACATCATTATTTTTATCCATTTCTTGCTCACCAATTATCCATTCTACCAAATACCTTTCAATTTCATTACCGTACTTTATGATCACATACTAAAATACATTAGGGTAGGCTGGGGAAATGCCAACACTTTAAGACAATTTTTATTTTAATATTTTTTAAAGTTTAGTTTCATATTTTCTTGTCTGGGTAATCTCCTTCCAATCCAAACCACATAGACATTTTTAACATGAGCGAAGAACCTTCAAAACAGCAGTTCTGCGCTGGTTGCTTGATCTTCATATAGACTAAATTATGTTCTATCCCACTTTGTGTTTCTTTTTTTACTTTTATTTAATGCTATGCATGAAAAAATTCCATATATTTACTATTCATTTTTTATAATAATAAGATTTCTATTGATTGTTAGAGAAATACTGTTATTTATTGTTCATTTTATAATGGTTGTATATTGTTTGTCAAAGAAATACTGTTCTTGTTGTTATCATGATATATTTTTTAAGTTACATGTACACATATTATTAGTTACTGTATTGAAGTCAATATAGAATATATGAATACTAATAGGCCTACGTTACGTAAAATAATATTAATAAAATAAATAATATGGTTGTTCTATAAACAGACTGCATCTTGTGTTAATATTGTGATATTTAAGGCATGCATATGTTATAGTGATATGTAGTTGATAGATAGTTGATTTATATTATTATGAGAAATGATTTGTTGTTGCACAGGAACATGATACATGTCAAATAGATTTATTTATTATTTTGTAATTTGTACTCTATATAATTTATATTATTGCATGTATTATCATTATAATACGAGGGTCGTCCAGAAAGTAAACCACGTTTTGTCCATATGTCTAACCCATTGGTCCTATCTCCGTGACTGATAGTGAGGCCTAAACCTCCACTCCTGGTCCAAATCTGAGCCAAGTCTCGTTGCCAAACGACCACGCATTTCATTCTCACAGCATTTCAAAATGGCAGCGTCCTTTGAATATCCTGCAAAATGTATTTGACCTAGCTTCTTTCAGTTCCTTACCACTTTCAAACACTTTCTAGCCTAAAAATTCCCTCAACTATAACAAAATTTATCCATGTAAGGCCCAGGTAAGGGTTACACAGGGATTGTCCGAAAATATCTCACTTGAGGCAGCAAAGTTCTGTGAAGATGCTGCTGCTGTGTGAGCCGGGCGCCGCGTCGGCATGGATCAGCGACACCCTAGCCTGCGATTGGATTTATCCCAATCGCATGTTTTGTATGGCATGTGAAGTTATCGTAGGGCCTCATAATGGACTCAGGATCACTTTTTTCTCCTCTACAAATAAATTTAACAGTGAATAAACGTTTTAGGCTGCAAAACACTATTTAAATCACCTCACTCGCATTCGGCGGGATTTTCAGTAGACACTGCCATTTTGAAAAGTTGTAAAAATGAAATGCGTGATCGGTCGGCAACGAGACTTGGCTCAAATTGAGACCGGGAGTGGACCTTTAGACCGCAAACCCAGTCGCGGTGTTGGGGCAACAGGGCTAGATTTAGTAACAAAACGTGCTCTACTTTGTCGACGACTCTCTTATTTGAAATGTTTAAAATAATATTAAGCCATTCTTGAAAATTTGTTTGTGCTTTGTTGTAAAATGACTCTTGTTGTGGAAA
Source organism: Flexamia atlantica (assembly GCA_035578135.1). Lineage (NCBI taxonomy): Eukaryota > Metazoa > Arthropoda > Insecta > Hemiptera > Cicadellidae > Flexamia > Flexamia atlantica. The sequence goes on along the minus strand of JAQJVK010000012.1, from coordinate 17,787,985 downwards.
TAATAAAATAAAATAAAATAGTGTTGGATTCCATTTAATTTTCCGCATCAGAATAATATGTAAAGTTGGTAATATGGTATAGTTTAGTTATATAAAAAAAAACTTTTGTAACTCTTACAAGGTGTTGGTATTTCTCCGGCCACGGTAATACCGACAAAGACATGGGTATGTAGACATTGGTAAGTGACAACAAAAATTCAGAAAGCTAATGTTTATTCTTAGTTACGTAAAGTAGAGTATAAGTTATAATACGCATAAAAAGTATTTTCACTAGAAATAGGTACCTTCCATTAGTAATTTAAGGAGGTCATACAGAGTAATTCCAGGCATTCCCACTTCAGCTTCAACACTGTTTACCAATCTATTGTTACAGACAACTCAAATTGCCCTTTTTAAGGGTTCTTCATAAGGGATGAAGAACCCTTAAAAAGTCATTCCTCTGTTGGGATATAAGGTAGATTAAGCCTTGCTTGAATTTACATTGCATCCATTGGCACTCCCTTTTTCACAATGTGATCAAAGGTAATAGAAATTATTTTCCCTACTTAATTCATATTTCTTATTAATATCAAACTAATTTACTATTACCACTTGCCAAAGCAGCACCTCAGACTTATAAGCTAAAAAGGCACCATTAAAAAGTAGACTGCTAGTCCGACACTAACAAAAATTCAATGAGTACCGGTTCCCGAGTCTCCTCTAACATCACTTAAAATCACTTGAAAAGTGCAAAATGAATAAAACTCTTAAGTACAACAGATAAGAATAATAACTCACCAGGCACGGATTCGCCGTTAAACTTCATCTCGACCAGGTGGCTGAGGGCCTCGTGGGGGACGAAGGAGGCGAGGAAGCGCTGGCTGCCGAGGTTGCGGACGAAGCTGGTGACGTGGCCGCCATTCACCAGGATCTCCAGGTTACCGGAGCCGGCTCCCGAGCCGTCGACTGCGGGCAGGAAACAGTTCAAAAGTAGCCAAAAACTTGATTTATTAGATTCCCTTAAAAATCTCTTAAAACATAAAAATAGGTTGAGAACGTAAATGAATTTTATTTGTGCAATAAAATTTACTTGTGCAAGCTACATTGCAATACCATGATCATCTGAAGCCTGGCCCTCTTAAAAAAATTACTTGTACTAAAATGTATGTGATCCTCATTTCAATTTCTCAATTTATTACATGTAGTCCTATACAACGTTCGTAGTTATAATTATGATATAAAGAAAAAAGAAAGGTGTGTGCACAGTCAGCTGGTGTGACATAGTAGGGTTCGAGAAACTAGCGGACCTAGAGGTTTGACTGCAAAACTAAGACTGTACACAAAATATTTTGATTGGGTTGTATTAACTGGTTTGTATTGTAGTCGTCATAAGTGCTAGTTACGCGAGCCCCACTACGTCACATCATCTGACCCTGCACACACCTTTCTTTTTTCCTTACACCATGGTTACAATATGGTTGGAGAAATTTATCAAAATCAAACATTTATAAAATACTATAATTTCCTAAGTTTTTTAAATCTTGTTCCTAAGCTCCAATTCAAGGCCTTCTTGATGAGGAATACTTTAAACTTCCTCTTGAATCTTACCAAGTTATTCACAAATTTAATTTCTATTTCAAACTGTACTTACTTTCAAACTCTACAGGCTGTCCCACAACACCGTTTGGAATTCTCCCAACTTTTATGGCACAAGCGTCGTAAGCATGGCTCCTGGAAAGTTAAAACAAACTGTGTTATTCGCAACGATAATACAAATGACCTAACATTCTAAGAGCATTGAAAATTTATTTTAGGTGTTTATATTAATAGAATATGCTAATATAATCATACTTTTAGATAAAGCAAATCGATCAATAATAATTTATTTTTGCAAATTAAATTGTTTAATAAACTACCAGATTCTCCCTTTAATGTGTCACTTAATATATTTAAAACTGTTCCCAAGGAATTGTTTTCCTCAATGTCTTTCTACAAGGTAAACAATTTTTTAGAAAATAATCTGACTAGTTTAAAATTTGGTTAAATTTTTGTCTTTTTTTTTTAAATTTGTCCTTGGTTTTGCTTGAACATTACTGTAATCTATATATTAATACGCAAGCGGTTTTCTTTTCACAGTCCAACCGCAATAACGGCTCGACCGATTTTAACGTTTGAGGTGTCAAATAAAAGGGAATTTTATGTAGATTTGTCAACAAGTCTCAGAATTTTAGAAAAGGGCGTCACTAAAGTACAGTAAAGGGCTGAAGTTTCGGAACAGTGGCGCTATTCATCGACATTTGAGCAAGCTCAGTTTTGTTTACAAACTGAACATATGGCCAAGCTCTGAAATAGTTCTACAGGTAAACTTATTTTTACAGCTGGTTTGGCTTTGTTTTCAAAATTTTTCTTCTTTTAAAATTTATTATGTAATTTAGGTTATGTAATGAAGTTTTTAAAGCTCTTAAACATTGCAGAGACCAGTTTTACAATGTAGTTTACGATATCTCATTATGTTTTTTTAAGTTACATTAATCTGAGAAAATCTATTTTTGGATTTTTTGCATTTATAATGCCATCGATAAGAAGAAGACGAACATTGACCGGTCGGAGGAGTCGGAACGAACACGATCGCAACCGATGGCATCACCCTCCCAATGTACCATTTGATCCTTCCAACCTCAGACCAATGAACTAAAAATGATTTCATTGCGGTGGGTTGCATTTTAAGAATGAAAAGACTAGTAGAGATAATGCGTCATTTACGCGTTTTTGGCACAAAGGAAAGGTTATGCTTATAAAGACAGCCGTTCCCTGCAATCTCTGTTTTGGCGATAATTATCAATAAGGTGCAGCGGCAATCACTAAACAAAGGAAGTCATTACGTGCCAGTGTTTGCTCTCGGTCAGCTACATGTTGCTGTAAGCAGAGTTCGATCTTTTGCCGGTGTTGAAATATACATTTCAAAAAAAGAGGACATGGGAAAATGAAGGTGTACCCAATCGTTAACGTTTTATACCGGAAACTCCTCCGGTAGATAAAATTAACTTCGAAAGTTTCAGTGTAGTTAAGCTATAATTTTGTTAATGAAAACTTTAAAGGAATATATACGTAGGCTGATTATTCTTCATTATTTTACTATATGATTTTTGCTCGATTTCGAGCTACATGTTATCTAGTTTTGTTAAATGTTTGATTGCATTTTATCAGGAAATTGGGACCTTGGCTTTTTTATTTTATATTATTTTCTTTATTTGGCTGAACACACAGTCCAAATGTTATGTAATAATTTAGAATATGTAGAATCATTTAAAGACTGTTTATGTATATGTGTATATCGACATCTATGTAATACGTTGGATTATTTTAAGTAAGTTTATTTAAAGAAAGTGAAAACACTTCATATTACTGCATACTGGATATAAATAAAAGAAGGCTTACATCACATGAAATATATTTATACTTAAACTGCACCCACAAACAAGACGGAAACATACATAAAAGATAGAAAGCGGCAATCAATTTCGATTGGTCATACAAATCATCATCAGGCCAAATGAGAGACTAACAAAATCAAGGTAATAGGACCAGTTAGTCTATTATAAACTAGACCACTATATCCAGCGACCAATAGGATATAGTGGCTTCCTTGTATCCTATTGGTCGCTGGAAGTTCTACTGAAAACGGGCGACCAATAAGGATATAAAGAAGGCCACCATCTTGATCCTGCCAGTCATTATGCCTTATAATAATTGGGATGACTAATCAAAATCGATCAAAATTTTCCATCTTTTATGTATATTTACCATTTTGTATGTGAGTGCAGTATAAGTATAAATATTTTTTAATTTTTGTAAAAGGTCTTTTATTTATATTCAGTACATGGAACATATCGTTCTATTCATGCTACACATATCTTGCTAATCAAGAAGTTATTTACGTTATATTAAACGGTGGCAGTCACTGAGTGTTTCACAAAGGCAATAAATCACAAGGGCAATAAATTATTTAAATTAAAATTGTTCACTGATTTATTTTCGAGTTTGAAAAAAGCAAAAACTAAAATCAATAATTGATTTTGATTTTTTTATCATTATCATTCTAATTCTAAATGATCTGTGATTCCAACAGTCAAATCTTCCTTTTTTTGCCCGGCAGTCTTTCGGTTATATTGTGGCCAGATAATCATATGCTTTTTTTCACAGCCGCCATCTATCAGTCATAGTGCGGCTGGATAGGAAGTAAAGGAATTGGAGAAGGACATGTTTGACTGGATAAGGTGGCTAAGGACCCGATCAAAGGAAGTACATCAAAACAAACCCAGGTAAAAAAATTAGTTAATGATGCATTATTATCGAGAGGTATTGTTTTTAGTAGAGGGCTATTACCTGAAGGGCGCGCCGATGACTCGTTGGTCCTTGACTTTGACGTCGATGGCGTGTTCGCCGACCTCCGTGACTGTGAAGTACGCCACCGCCTGCTGACTCGACGACCGAGTCATCTTCACCGGCAGCTGCTGCTTGGACGGGGCTGCAACAAATACGCAACTCAAACACTGAAACGAAATCTTAACAAAAAATAAATGATTGAAATAGAGAGCTTTGATTAAGGGACATTGACAGCATTTGAAGAATAAATTCTGTTACCAAATTCTTGATAATGTAGGTTTTTATTTTCAATAAAATTCTTAAGTCTAGAGATTGGTTTTGAATTAGGTGTTACTGTATCAAATCCTATTTTGAAAAACGTTTGCAGTTAGTGCGCATAAATGACCAAAGTGGAATGTATGATTCCAAGTGGGAAATTGGCTATACAGGATGCCCACAAGGATCTATATTAGGACCGATTCTTTTTTTAATTTATGTTGCTGACTTACCCAAAAATGTAAATTCCACATTTTCAAATACAATTCAATATGCAGATGACACTACCATGGTAGTCCAAGGAGGAAGTCAAGATGATCTAGACCATAATATAGGCGATTGTATAGATAATTTAAGTGCCTGGTTTAAGGAAAATGGATTAAAATTAAATGAAAACAAAACGGAAATAATAAAATTTAAAACTCGTGAACCTTTTCAAAATACAATTCAAACTGAAAACACTTTTTACAAATTTTTAGGGATAACAATAGATGCCAAATTAAACTATTCTGCACACATTGAAACTTTAAGCAAAAAATTGAATTCATCTTGCTTTGCTCTAAAAGTACTGTCAAACTCAATTAATCAAAGTATTTTAAGAACGGTTTATTTTGCAACTATTCAATCTAGACTTATTTATGGTTTGGTTATTTGGGGTAGTACCTCATCTGAAAATTTTAATAGAATATTTCGAATTCAAAAAAGGGCCATAAGAATTTTACATCATGTTGCGGTTGATGAGCCCTGTCAGCATTTAATCCAAGAATCTAAATTATTAACTTTGCCTTGCCTTTATATTTATGAATTATGCAAATTTTTCATGAAAAATAGAAATCTTTTTGAAAATACCTCAAATGTGTACAACACGAGACATAATTTTATAATATATCCCTCTCACTCTACAGCAAAATTTGAAAAATCTCCTGACTATATGGTTCGCAAAGTAATAAATAAACTTTTATTGCTGGAAATGAAAACTGCTTTTAACAAATTTTGCTTAAAAAAAGTTAAAAAATATTTATATGAAAATGCATTTTATTCCTTGAATGATTTTTTTAACAGTAGTTCTAAGTTAGTTTAAGTTGTGACATGACATTGTAATGGTATTCCATATGTGGCCATTCTCTATGTACATATTTGTATATTTATGGAGAAATAAAGTTCTTATTCTTATTCTTATTCTGTAACTGTCAATAACATTCTTAGATTTCTGAAAATCCAACGTCAGTCACATCAATCAACAATTTAAGTTAACCACTTAAAAAAAATACTGTATCTCACTTCAGTGATTGTTTACTTATACATTACTTGTCCTTAAATTATAATGGGTACTGGAAGAACAGAAATAGTTATAAGACCATATAGACCATAAATACCTTTTTTTCTGCATATTTTACATTCAGTCTGAATTGCTTTAAGGATTGCTGGAAGTACTTTGAGTTAGAGGTTAATGCATTTTTTGCAGTTCAGACCGAAAATAGATATGCGCACAAAATAGATCAATATTATGTAACATAGTAGTGGTGGGTAAATATTTGATGTCTTCGTTTGGTGTTGAAAAAAACATATTTTCTGTGTCGACAATAAGCAAAGTGAGCCCCAGTATTTTTAATATCTGTTAAACTTATAGATCAATGTTTAGATGTCTTGATTTGGTGTTGCAAAAAAGTAATTTCTGTGTCAACAATCGACAAAGTGAGCTCCAGTATTTTTAATATGTGTTTAACTTGACTGGAGATGGATTCAGAAGAAATCAGAGACTGGTCACTAGCCAAAAGCTATACAGCCAATAATTTTGAAAATTATTAATTTTTTTAAGAGTGGAACCCAGCTTTTCAATATAAATCGTACCATTTTTATTTTTATTGTTATAATATTACCTTCCATTTAATGATTTAGGTACCAAATGTCATATTATAGTTAGTTTCTCTTCCACAGCTCAAGATCTTTAACCCAATAGCCGATAGTAGGGCCGATAGCAGCAGATAGAGTGTGCATTGATTGGAATTGAGGGCAAATCTTAAACTTAGCTTCAAGGCTTCTTCATGTCGACTTAAGACAAGAATTAAGGTTTATTATAAAGTATATGTGAGAGCATACCCGTGACAGTAACGGTGATCTGAGAGAGAGGGGCGTCACTTTGGATGTACAGAGTTGATGCTCGATGAAGAGGCAACAGCTGCAGTGCATCTCCTGAGACCTTCACATCTGTGACATTACAACGTGTGGAGCTTGTTTAGAGAAATATCTAGCTTGCCTGAGATAATAGCGCAAATTTAGTTGCAGAAAAAATAAAACAATTAATTATCACTAATACATTTCTTTCTTTAAGTAAAATGAACGTGAAAAATGAAAAATAAATGTACCACAACAAATAATGGACCAGTAAAATTTTATTAATAGTTAGTATTTTAAACAACTGAAAATACTTCATATAAAAAACTTAAATTACTAATTCATTCCTACCTGCTTCGTTGTATGAATTCTGTGTTTTGTTGAGCGCATCCCATGAGTCTCTCCGTTGATTCAGGCTTGACAACATTGCTGACACTGAAACCAAATGAATGCTGCTGACTCCAATGTCAATAATAAACTTAAAATATGTCATGCATATCGCATCATATTTCCCCCTTATTATAAAAGTATCCCTCTTATTATAAAGGTATTTCACAAATTAATGAGAAAGTACTGTTTAACAATAACTAGGAAGTGTTGAAAGTCTATAAAAAGAAGAGAATAATAATAATATACTATTATAACGTTACCCCACTACCATAAGGCAGGGAGCCAAAGCTAGTGCTTCATCAATCCCGGAAAAAGGACAGAGGTAAACTCAAGAACATTTACCTAAGCCAAGCAAAGAAAACAAACAGGTGTATAATTTAATCACGGGTACAAAGTGTGAATAAATTCAACTCTATATTTTGTCTTTTACTGTTGTAGAAGTAAATCTTTCGTCATAAATTATTCGTAATTAATTTATCATTATAGCTATCAGACTTTGGCACCTCCGTCCGTCCAGGCCAACTCTTGAAGTAGATGTTTGGCGGGGCCCAGCCCAGGCTCCCCTTGGGCCCGGGCCCCGGTAAAATTGTCCGGAAAAACCGGTCTGAGTACGGCCCTGGTAAGGATGCAAGCATACACTCATCATATAAGAGTACAAGATTAAGGATGTAGGATTCATCATTTACTACAGATTTGAGCGGACGGAATAGGAATACTCAATTTTCAAACAAATACCAATATATTAAAAAAATTAATTTATAAAACATTTCTTTGCACTTTTTTGGTTTTTGCTGTTATAAAATATTTAAATATCTCATCTATATATTATTTTAAGTACTTTAACCCCTTAAATGCCGTGCACAAGTTAACTCGTGTTAGTATTCTGAACGCGCTCCGCCACACACGAGACATCTCGTGTGTCACCCTCACTTCGTCGACCGCCACGCCTGAGTTTACTCAGATTTGACGATCTCAGCTGATTTATGTTGGTACAACTATTCTGCTGGGTTTTTTCCTACTAAGACTGTACAGTTGACCTTGTCGAGTTGCAGACTGTTTGGTGCTGCATACTAGTGAATTTTTCTGGAACTACGTCCACCCCATGAGTTCTGCAGTATCGCGCTCGTCGCGTTGAGACGAAAACCCGGCGTTTTTGTGATGGTCTTGTAATTAAAACTGCGCTATTAAAAACCACGAGGGCTAATTACTCGGCGCTTAAGGGGTTAAAAGAGGAAAGTAAACATAGGCAGTTAATCGACCACTGAGCCTTACCTCTAACATTGGAGGAGGTGTCTACCGTGGAACTGTTGTACTGACTGGGACTGTTCCTCGCTCCTGGACTACCGAGAGGACTCGGGGAACTGCGGAACCCCGGTGAGTGGAGGGGGGAACGCAGCCCATTCACCGGCGGAGAGCTGTTGATGCGAAAAGTCGTCGCAGTCTTCTCAATAGGTGAACTGTTCACTCTAAACCCCGGAGAGGTTTTTTCTATAGGGGAACTGTTAACCCTGAAGGCGGACGTGGTAGACGATGACTTTTCAAAAGAAGAAGTTGTAGTTCGGAAGTTCGGGGAGGATTTTTCTACGGGCGATCGCAGAGGGGAGGCCAGCGGACTTGTGCCTCGGTAGCCGAAAGGACTCGGGCTGTGAGAGTTGACCGGGGAGTTAACTTGGTGGTGAACTGTAGAGGAGTTGACCCGGTTGAACGCAGAGTATCTGCTGCTCTCTGAAACGTAGAAGAAAACAATTAAAATTTACCTAATCAAAAGGACATTAATTTAATAAAAATCAATATACTGAATTTAAACATGATGCCAAATATTGTTTAGTTCCAGAATGAAGAGATTTATTTAAGTTTAAATAATATTGTTCCTGAATCATTTTTGCCAATACTTAAAAAAGGAAAAAAACATTAACAAAAAATATTCTAAATATTTCAAGTAATAAATTTTCCTAAAGAAATTTGAGATTTTTTATCTTTTTAGAACTGTTTTTACAATTTTTTTTATACATGCATTTTTTAACCTTTTCCTGGCAAACATTAAAAATTCATAACTTTTGACACTGAAAATAAGTGGAGCCAAAACAATCCCTACTTTGCACTTTGATAATACGTACAGACATGTGGTAACTCTGTCAAACCTGAATAAAGCTGAGAATAGAATTGAAATCGAAATAGTGCAAACTCTCGCAGCATAGATGGTAACATCAGAACTGTAAGGATTCAAAACTTAAGGAAGTACCTAATAATTTGTAAATTGAATGAATAATTTTAAACATTTTTTTAAACTGTTTTAAAAGTCTGGATGCAATATAAAAGATCATTACCATGACTTGAAGAGTTGTAAGAATTTTTTGAGGCAGATGAATCTGAAACAATAGAGTTGGCGATAAAACTACACTAACAGTGAGTCTAACTCTACTTATAAGACAACGATCATCATTATTTACATTAGGTTAATAACAACCATGGGCGTAATTTCAGCATTTCGATTGGGGGGGCAAGATATTCTAGGTCATTGTCTCATCCTGATTTGATTGCATACACCATATACCCCCCCCCCTTTGCACTAGCAGTTCGTACTGAAGAATATGGGTTGGTACTTTGGTACTACACGGAGGCCACCCTTATACAGCGGGCTGCGGCGGTTATGTTAGGTCAGTTTATCATAAATATGTTAATAGTACTTTCCTCGTTTCGTTACGAATCGAACGATACCAGATGAGTCATAATTTTGCCCGCTAAATATCCTTGAAATAGGCCAAGGTCACGTCGTTGATCGGAGTGCTCGCATCACCTGTCAAGGGATTTAGCAGGCGAAAGTATGACTCATCTGCTATCGTTCGTTTCATAACGAAACAAGGAAAGTCCTACTAAAATATTTATGATAACCTAACTCAACATAACCGCCGCAGCGCGCTGAATAAGGGTGGCGATCGGGTAAAGTCGCTAGTGGCGGCGGCGACTCGATCAACTCAATCCTCACCAACATCGCTGTCTTCTGGGAAGCAGAAAACAAAGACCACTTATCATAATTATGTCCAATTTGGAAAGTAAGTCAATTAAAGCATGTTCTTTCCAATTACAAAGTTATTTTTGGTAATCAATAAAAAAATCTCTAAAAATAGTGGCCTCCGTATAATACCAAAGTATCTATGGGGTATATACACTGCCAATGCATATTATTTTCTTTATATCTAACTAGCTAAAGTTAATATTCAACCACGATTTCACAACACAATGTGAACTTGTAATCACCATTCACTTCACTCAAAGCCGTAACCAGAAAAAAATTGGGGGGTTTGGGCTCCGCGGTTACAGGAAGTGAAAAAAATAACTTTCTAACCTTTCATTTAAGTGCAATTTCAACATTGGCTATGGCCTTAACTTCAGTCAGTAATTGTACTCTATTTATTTGTAAAACTGCCTCACTGCAGTCAAAGCAGGCACACCAACTGTGCTTCATACGACTGGCGATTGACTGTTGCTATACTCTTATCTCTAACATCCAGTGTTGCATTACACAGGATTTGGCATTTATTATTTACCCGCCAACTCCATTGATAATCCTCACTTTTACCCGGTTTTTCGGCACTAATCCCTGCAAAATCCCTCCCAAGGACCAAAATCCGGGTAGTTAGCCGAAAAACCACCTAATGACTTTAAACACCAAATACCGGACTTTTTCTCACCTTACATGGACATTGAATATTTGCAAAGCAAATCACAATTCGAAAATCCCCGGCTTTACCCGTTTTTTTATGAATTTAGGATGCCAAGTAAATCCCCGCAACTCAAGTCTAAAATCCCCGATTTTACTCGATTTTATTAATCATGTTAATTAAGTCCCCGAACGGCCAACAAAAAACCCACTAATCGGGCTATTACCCAGTTTCTGGTTACACTGCAACGAAATAACCAACACAACCAAACCAAATGCATAACACCAACTTTCGTTTGAAAAATAAAATATCTAGAGTTCCAAAAAATCCTTGTACCTCGATCGTCAAAAATCCCCGATTTCACCCATTGTTTAATATCCAGGTTGATGAGTAAATTTCCTCAACCCAAGTCTTAAATCCCCGGTTATATCCGGTTTTTCTTAATCACTGCCAAAACTCCGCACGGCCTCCAAAATACCCGAAAACCGGGTAAATACCCGGTTTTGGTAACATTGCTAACGGCTGTGACAGACCGGGGCCACAGACCCTGTCTGACACTATGTCTTCTGGGCCCGATGTCAGACAGGGTTGCAAGTCCAGTCGACCCATTGTCAACCGCCCTTCAAAATAACTTAATACATGGATTGACTTGGAGATTCAATGGATGGTTTACATAGCAAACTTGAATATATGACGAGTTCAGTGATGGTAATCCCGATGAAATGGTTAGATAAATAAACAGTATTTTTAACTGTTGCGTATGGTTATGATAGTTTATTTTTTTTGTAATTTCCCCTTATTCGCTGGTTCAAAATTCCTCACAAAACCTATATCCCGCTCAAAAAATCATGGCCCCCCAAAAATGTTGATGGCGAAAATTGCGCCATTCCCCACCCTTCTGGGCACCCCTGGTGAACAGTGTCTTATGACAGGCTCTGAGCAGCACTGCAGAGTTTAGAGGTTGGCCTTCGTGGAGCGTTAGTTCATTGGTGGACGTGTCATTTGGCGTGGGAGTGGGTTCTCGTCGACCGGCACGCCATAGTGGATAGCGTGTATGTCTGTATTCGTTCGCTAAACGTATCCTTGCAAATTTGCAATCGGACTTCAAACAAAACTACGCCACCAGCGTACTTTTACGGCATGTCGAAGAGACTCATATTAATGAAAAATGTATGTAAATAATAATACTATTTTACGACTTGAAAAAACTTGATTAAAAACCATGTCACTTTTCGTTATTTATACCTAAAAATTAATTTTAATTTTCAAATTTTTGGGGGGGCAACTGCCCCCTCTTGCCCCCCCCGAATTACGCCTATGGTAACAACACTTTTGAATCAAAACTAATTCGAACCAGAAAGGGATTTCAAAGAGTAGTTTTTAAGGAAAGTTAAAAAAAATTCCAGCAAGCAAACATTAATTATTTACTGTCACTTAATAATACCGAATAAAACGAATACGAAAAATCAAAAACAAAAGAATATTGGCTCTTAATAAAAAAAATATATCTTATTTATGAAATTTACGTGTGTACCAGCAAAAACTGCCACTAATTAGAGGTTAGAACAAAAAAAGGATAATAACTGTGGATAACTTACTGTAACGTTCCATCTTCATTTGTTCCCGAGTTCCAACTCTTAGAGCAAACGGACTGCCTGTAAACAAAAATTAATTCAAAATAAGAAGGAAAATGAATTGGCAAAATGTTATTAATAGACATTGTAACGAAATGTTCTCCCACAAGTATTTAGGGGTCAGTAGGGGACAAAGGTACTCAGCGAATTCCCTGAGGGAAAAGTACTGAAGGAACGTGCCGAGGGAAAAGTGCCTGCCGGGGGCTTGGTACTGAGCACTTCCCCCCACCCTCCGAGCACCTTTGCTGCCCATAAGTACCACCCTCGCGGGAGTCACCAGTCAGTTGGGCCTTCGGGCCTGACCCCGGCGGATGGCCACCGGTGGGGTTTGCACCTGGGCGCATTGAGTCCGGTGCCGCTGGTAGGCGTGTTTAGCCGCAGCACCCCGCACCTGGGCGCGTTGAGCTCGGTGCCGCTGGTAGGCACGTTGAGCCACAGCACCCCACACCTGGGCGCGTTGAGCTCGGTGCCGCTGTTTGGCGTGTTGAGCCACAGCACCCCACACCTGGGCGCGTTGAGCTCGGTGCCGCTGTTTGGCGTGTTGAGCCACAGCACCCCACACCTGGGCGCGTTGAGCTCGGTGCCGCTGTTTGGCGTGTTGAGCCACAGCACCCCACACCTGGGCGCGTTGAGTCTGGTGCTGCTGGAAGGCACGCTGAGCCACAGCATTAAGTCCCCGGAGGCCGAATGGGTTGCCTCCCGGGACCATGAAACAGTGATGGAGAAGTTGAGACCCCCCTCCGCAGTCTGAGGATGTATAATCAGGTAGGTTGTGTTTCAGAGTGAGTCTGGAGCCGGCAGTGGAGCAGGACAGACACGAGACCGAAGCGAGAAGAGCTGCTGTTCTGGCGAGTCGAGAGTCGCCCAGCTCTTCGAGAGATTACTGAGAAGAGGACCGTGAGTCTACTACGAGGGACCTATCAACGGCACATCCGAGAGGACACCAATACAGCACTGCGTGGTCCAGGAGAGCTTTGCCAAGAAGGTTACCACGGAGGCACTTAAGCGATTAAGTCTCACCTTGTAAAATATTGTACATAGTCGACTAGAGTATAAGAATAAATGTATTGTGGAGATCCAGAGTTCAGTCAATGCTAGAACCCTTTAAAACCCGATGAAACGTCTAAAGCTGAGGACTGAGTGAAAAGGCAATAGTAAAGAAAGTTCATTACAACATCAAGTTAAATTTTATTTAACTGTAAAAATTCAACTATGCCTTTAGTAAACATTTCTTTATAATTTACTTGATAACTATCTATTTAGTGAAGAATAGTGCTTTTTTAACTTCTAAATTAAGTTTAAAATGCTAATTTCTATTAAATCAAAAAGAATATTTCAAACTTTAAAAAATCAGTTTTAACATTTTGATGTTTTAAAAACTCAGTTCCAATGTACGTTTGTCTAATTTTTAATACACACCTTTAACTTGAGATCCGTTGAAGTACACGTATATCCGGTATTTCCCGGGGCGAGTGGTGTGCAGGGAGACGTTGTACATGTTCTCTCCGATGGGTTCGATGGTATGAGGTAGCGACTGCCTCTCGTTGACAATGTCTACGATGATCTTGCCCAACCCTCCCGTGGCCCTTGCGTCCAGCGTAAAGTCAAATATACTCTCCGGGATGGCCGGTGTCTCTAGCCCGATCAGCTGTGTAGGAAAAAAAGATTAGTCATAGTCAAATATTATTATTTCTTTTATATAAAAGTTGTACCATAAATAGAGTCAATATTTCCGATGAACTTAAGTACTAATTACAACTAAAATGAACATTTAGTAATACGCATTTATAAACCAGACAGTTTGATATGGTACAAGAAAATAAAAAATTCAATTCTTAAAAATATCAAAAAATAGTGTAATTTCAGAGAGAGGTAGACAGCATCAATTATGTTGACATTAATTGATGAGGACCTTTTTGGAAACAAGTATTAATAAATTATCTGCAGTCGGCATAGTTAGAATGAAGGTTACTTTAATTTAAAAATAGGATATATATATTTTAAAGAGGGTTTGTATATAGTTTATGGACTCTAAGTTTGCCATGAAACTTGGTACATATATGTAAAACTTCATGGAGAAGGTTTTACAAGCCACCCATTTTGTCATAACTCAAATGGGTTCCTCCGCAGAGGCCAAAAAGGGTTCCCAAATCAGCCTTACGCAAAGATATTGTTTATCTTACTGTTTATCTTATTATAAAAATATTACATGTTTACTTGAACAGGTGATCTTTGTGTGAAATTGGTTTTAGTTGGACTCATTTCCCACAGATTGAAGCACATGTTGGATGGCCCACTCAGATGGTCTAATTTTATTGTGTATAAAGTCGACGTCGGTACCTTGATGCCGTTAGGATCGTACACCTTGCAGGTGAAGGGCCCGCCCTGTATGAGCTCGCCGCTGTGGCGCACGGCGATGCTCCACTCGCCCGCCTCGTCCGGCTGGAAGGTTGCCGTGTAGACGCCATTGCGTTCGTTGACCGGGCAGTCGAGCCGACGACCCGTCGGCGATGTAGCGATAACCTCGATGTGGCCGCTACGCGCTCCGTTGGAATTCACCTGTGTGCAAGTGAAATGAGAGCGGAAGTAAAAGGTCAAAAGTAAATTTTATTATTTTAACAGATTAACGTTAAAATTGGGTTAACATTACTCCTATCCAAACATTACATGTTGTTTTTGCCCTAAAATACAATTACAGTGGAACCTGCTAATTCGAACTTCTATAATTCAAAATCTTCTTTAATTTGAATATTTTTTTCCGGTCCCTAGCATTTCATATACAATCAATGCTAAATAATTGTGATTAATTCGAATTATATTTTGGATAATTCGAAGTTTTAACGTGAAAAAAGACAGTCGAAAGTCAAACCATTGGGCCAAGATTCCCAGAAAACGACTTTGTATCATTGGCATGCGGTCAAAATCCCTCCCCATCCCCTTAGCGCAGGCCATATTGTGAAGGTCGTCGGACCCACGTGCACCTTTGGCCGACTCCATTGTTTGGCCGACGTGACTCACCCCTACCTTTCACTTCCCTACCTATGACTTCTTTTCAGGGTCATTGCCCAACCCCTCCCACTATCTTATTGTTTTGCAACACTCCTCTTGTCACAGATCATAACAGAGTCATCCCTTACACCGTCTGGTAAAAACATTAGATCTATTGCTTAATGTAACAGTCCAGTATCAAACTATGTTCTTTTTGTCAGCTCTGATTTTTACCAATTATGTATGTATCCATAACATACTGTATTTCTGTGATATGTAGTACAGTACTTAATTTTAAAACACTTTGTAACATTTCTACTGTATTACAGTAATCATTCACTGTTGGCTACTTGATGGAATGTACTGTACAATGTAAATTTAAGTTACTCACAATCACAATAAAGGTTTTATGCGGGTAAGTAAAGTTTTATTATTTTACGCCTTTCAGACCAAACTTTTTTAATTCGAATTTTTGGATAGTTCAAATTTTTTCATCATTCCCTTGAGGTTCGAATTATCCAAGTTCCACTGAAATTATGAATGGTTATTGCGATATTTTGATTTTTTGTTCATTTATTGCTGATTTGTGTAGCATGAGTGAGTACGCTGGCATATGAATGCAACTTTCATTGTATCCATGCAAATACAAACACTATAATATATATTCTAATTAAGTAAAAATCAATAGAACGGGCAAAGCTTTCAAAAGGCCAGCCGATTTTTAAGCATTGTGTCAAATGAGCCCAGGATCAGCTGGCCTGCATCAAAACTTGACCTTGACCCAACAGTTCTATGGACTACATTATAATATGATTTTCTTTGATTGGGTAAAGAGTTAATGAACTATTTTTGGTATTTCAATTACAAAATAACTATAAATGTTCTTCTCATTGAATCAAATTGTTAAGAGTTCTGTGATCTTCAAGATATATTTTTGTAGGAAAAAATGAGCAAATTGGTACCTTTTTAGAATGTTTTGACTGTGTGACTATTTATATTAATGAAATAAAATATTGTAAAATAATGACAGTAGGTAGTCACGAACTGACTGTAATGACTCAACAAAAGCCAAGGTCTAGCCGAGCCTAGGCTCCTCAAAGGGTCCTTGGGGAGCAGTGTCTTGGGGGAATATACCAAGACATCGAAAATGATCAATGAGTCAGTGAGCACTAAGGTTGAGAAACACTGTCCTAGAAGTTATGATCTTAAAGTTCACAGTTTGGCTACATATTTTTTTTAATGTTTCCCAGTTCGTTGAACAACTTACCAGAACTTCGACAATGGATCCGATGGCACATGGCTCCATGCCGGGGCCGGAGTAGTGCACGGAGGTCAGCTCGGGCATGGCTCTGATGTGGAACGGGCAGCCCTTCACCAGTTCACCCTCATTGAACACTGCGATCTGTAAGAAAAGCACAGCAGTTACAATTTCTGGAGTTATAATCTTCAAAAATGTTTGCAGGGAAGGATCCTAAGAATTTGGGGTCCAAATCTCCCAGGTTATAGCAAGTAAATAATGAAAATTATAATTATGAGGCTTTAAAACATGTTCCACATTTAATTTTTTAACTAGGCATTTTTTAAATTTGAAATAAATGTCTTAAAAAAAGATGGGCATTTTAATGATTTTTACAATAGTAATATCAATATACCATCAAGTGCCCAAAAACAGAAAATAATAGCTTTTTTAAATGTTTATAGTTTATGGATTTTTCTCTGTGTACCACACTGTATTAAAAGAGGTAATCTGTTTTCTATGTTGAATCTCACCTGGTGCATACCAACGTGTGTAGGTGTGAAGGTTCCTTTACCACTGACACTGTCAAATGACAGTCGACAATCGACTCTCTGCAGCTCTGGGCCGATTACTTCGACAGTGATGTTACGACTGTCGACCTCGTCACTCAAGAATTCTATCTTGAAGTGGGTCTGCAACCAACCATTTTGAGATATTATAATTTTGCCTAATACTTTAATCAGAGAGGAAAAAAAGTTGGGTTTAAGAGGGATTTGTGGAAAAGGTAGACACAAAATAATGCCAGACTCAAAATCGATCTGGGACAGATAGAATTAAGAAGGAGAAAATGGATACGGTTTTTTTAGTGGAAAGGAACTGGTACAATAAAATAAAGGGGTTAAAAAGTTACAATAAATAGTAAAATTCATTACCAGGGACTCAAGTGACGCTTTTGGTACGAGGTCAAAAAATGACCTCAGTAACAAAAAGTAACTTTAGTTCCGTGTGATGAACTGTATTTTTTGTTATACCGCTCAATATATTCTGCTTATTACTTTAAAAAAGATTTTATAGCTTGTTTACCTTTAAGAGATTTCTCCCAATGATGAAGCTTCTGGTTTGTTCTTACTAGTTAAGACAATCAGCTTATTGTCTATTTCATTTCTGTTTAGGTTAGACAGACAGCAAACAACAATTTATGAATTGAACCCATTCAACAGATTGGTGAATTGAGTGAGTTTTGCGATATCAATTTTCATCTTACCCAACACCTTAACTGAGGCTATATTTTTACTTAATAAGCATGATGTCCAGTATTGACATCACAAGCCTGGGCTCCACAGGCCATATGGAAGTTTGGTAGCCTTATATTAGTTAGAGTAGGATTCACACAAGTTGGCCAAAATGAAAGTAAACAAACTATTATCTTCTTACGAACTTAAGCATAAAATCCAGCTGTGCTAAAAACATTGCTAACAAACATCTGTTTTAGCATAAAACTTGCAGTAAAGTGGAAGTTCTCTTGCGCAACCTAAAGTATTACTCATGGACTTTTTCAAATTAAATATATATTAATACGTAGAGGTTGTGTCTTGGATGCGGCATGATTAATAGTCTTAGATTTTATTATTAAATAATCTGTACAAAGAAACAGGTTTGTTTCTGATCAGCCCTTACTACTTGCTGCAAGTCAGCATATGACGTGTCTCATATTTTGTTCAAAACTTATTTAAATTGGTCCAGTAAAAAATAAACAAGCAGCTAAACAAACTAAAATAAATGTCAAAAAGGAAATAGAATATAATTGAACTTTACCGCTATGTAAAAAAGTTCATTAAAAATATAAAATTCTAAAAATAGGTGATATTTTAAACATTCAATAACCTAAAAGATTGCCGCGAATGACAACAAAACGATATTGTAAACAAACACAACTTGGCGATTTGACAGTTCGGAGAAAATGTAAACAAGAACCATATGTGGAACCAACAATGTTTTTAATGTGACTTGTGTAAAAATTTTTGATGAGATGATTAGTACATGCTTTGGCAAACTTAGGTGAATCCTACTCTACTGTCCTCTTCTTCTCTACAGACCTTGACTTTACTACGATAAAAAACAAACAGCTAATGACTTCAGCTGATTATTTTTCTCCCAAGGGAAAAAACGAGCTTCTTTAGCCCCACAACACAACTGATAAAAACTGTCTTTTTTGAAGCGGTATAACGGAAACATCTTTTCACACTTATCAATTCTTTTTTTTTAATTCATTGTTAGTGATGGTGATTTTATATTTTGATTTGGATTTTTACAGACATTTGCCATCACTGATTTGTAAAAAATGTGATGGCAAATGTCCACAAAAATCTGGATCAAAACACTTATCAAATTACATTCTTAAGAGCTACCGATACGATCAGCTCCCGCTCCGTACATACCGGCGTGTGTATGCGGGTGGTGTGGCTGTCGCAGCCGGCCGCCACGGTGAGGTTGGGCGCGGTGCGCGGCGGGATCCACTGGAAGTGAGCGGCGTACGCCATCACGCCGAGGTGCTCTACGTTGCTGTCCACCATGTCCTTGGCGCGCAGAAGCGGCTCCACCCCGAGTTTTCGGCCAGCCGTGATCCCTGCGATTTAAATTTGAATCCAAAAAACTTAATTCAAAAACATCAAGAAAGAACATTTTTAGTCTTATACATTCTTGAACATAGCCTGATGATGAAGTTGTTGTGATATGCAGAGTCATTAACATTCTCTTGTTCAGAGTCTAGCTCTTTTCCAAAGGTAGTAGTTTCCCTGTGCAAACTCATCAAATCAGAATGTAAGCTATGGTCCCAACCATTGCCCAATAATCATCCTCTTTCAAGCTATTTTTTATGTGGACAACTCCCACTAGCAGTTTTATTCAATACAGGCTGTATCTTGTCTTGTTAATGAAATATATGCTAACTTTGAAAACAAGGCTGACACTGGGGTAACTTTATGTGACCTCAGTAAGGCTTTTGATTGTGTTTGTCATGTTACTTTGCTAGCAAAATTAGAATTTTATGGAATTCCAGGTGTAACTCTGTCATTGCTTAGGACTTACTTGGATAACAGAGAACGAAATAAACAATCAGCTTAGTAGTAAACATGTTGTCACCTGCGGCGTACCGCAGGGGTCAGTGCTAGGGCCATTACTATTTTTAATCATGATAAATGACATAGACGTCAGTGCACCTTGCAAACTTGTATGTTTTGCTGATGACACAACCTTATTCAATGCAGGTCCTGATTCTTATACTGTAAATGAGGCTTCAAAATATGCTCTTAATATTGTATCTAACTGGTTCAGCAGTAATGGATTTCTCCTCAATCATGATAAAACTCAAACTGTTGTTTTTAGTTTAAAGAATGTTGTGGAAAATGAAATAAAGAACGAAGTTAATAATGTTAAAATGTTAGGCATAGTCCTAGATAGGAAACTTTCATGGCAGTATCATACTGATTACATTTGTAATAAGTTATCTAGGGTTATATAATCTCTAATCTCTATAATCTCTTAAGATCTTTGGACAGGCATGTACCAAAATCATATTTGAAACTAGCCTAAAATTGTTTCTTTCAAAGCAACTTATTATATGGAATCTGTTTATGGGGTAGTTCTGCAGGAGTAAAAGATGTGCTTTTAATCCAAAAGAAAGCTGTAAGAATAATTGCTGATGCTAAATCTAGAGATCATTGCCGGCCCTTATTTATTAGTGAAAATATTTTAACTGTATATGGTCTGTTTGTTTTATATGTTCTCTTAGATGTAAGAAAAGAAACTGAAAATCTATTGAAGAGGTCTAATGTACATAATCATGACGTTAGGTCAAAACACAATGTCGACATTCCTTTTTGTAGACTGTCTAAGGTAGCAAACAGTTCAAAAATTATCGGCCTCAAATTGTTTAACAAACTGACTGAATAAGAAATATTCAGTCAGAAACTCGATTTAAATGTGCTTTGACGAATGGGCTAGTTAAGAACCCAATATATTCGCTGGACAAATTTTTTAATTTTGGTGACACTGTATTTAATGATTTTAAATAGACTAGCCGGTTATGTAAATATTTAAGAATTTAACTTTTTGATCTGTGATAATTTTTTACATGGTTATTTATTACGTTAATATTATAGGAGCCACCTGTTTATGTGTATATATAGTCTGTGTTCAAATATCTTTTATACAACTTTTATATGCTATATTTATCTGCTGACTTTTGACCATGTCTATTGCCCAGAAATGTGCTTAATGACAATAAAGTATTCTTATTCTTATTCTTATATAACAAATATTTGGAAGTTTTTAGAGAAAGCAGTACAAATGCCTCAAACAAAGCCGAACACGCTAACTGTTAGGCACACGACCTGGTGTTATTGAGTCAAATTTTACTGTAGTTAATCAAAATCACCCAATTTCTTAACCGCGCTGAAATCTGCTCAAACATTCATATGCGTAGTCTCTATCAGTATCTACAGATTTCAAAATGAAATCACCCAATTTCTTAACTGCGCTGAAATCTGTTCAAACATTCATATGCGTAGTCTCTATCAGTATCTACAGATTTCAAAATGAAATTTAATGCTTCATGATTACAACGATAAAGAACAGTTTCATCGAATTAGGTTTTCCAAAACTGTCATTATTTCACAGACAAAAGCTATTTTGCATCAAAAACATTCTTCGAAACCACAGGTAACTTCTAGTTTTGTATAAAGCTAAAATGGTTTATTATTTTGTTGGCCATATGATTCTAATGTAATGTTTTTAAGATCCTGGACGAGTAATTACAGGTATGAATATATACAGGCTTTTGTCTACATAGTGAAAAATGCTATGATTATGACAATTTAACACGAAACCTCAGAGGGGGTTTTAAGTCAAAAGTGTCACAGCAAAATGAAAACTTACGTTGATAGTAAACCCTTTAAAATTACATTGAGTAAATAATTTGTATTAAAGCTAGTCAAATTAGTTTAAAATATTATTTCTTTTAAAATGAGAAGATATGAATCTGACTCATTTCAGTATTGAGGTACTATTCGATGTATATAGTGAAACAGTTAATCAAAGCAAAACAGTTTGATTGATGTGGTACAGTTAGTGCAATTTAACTTCGGCTATGGCTACCGGCACTATGCTACTATCCATATCATGTGATAAGTTCAACGTATGACATTATTGGTAAACACGTTTGACAGAGTATCCCCTCTCCTCCACGCACCTTGCAACCAGCTGACTCAGCCACAGCCACAAACTGTACATTTCTTTTAAAATGAACCACAAGAAGTGTTTGTATAGCATAAATAAGATTCCATTTACAATGAAAGGTAGTGTTTTTAAAAGGAAAATAAGGGAATAAAAACAATCACTAATATATCATGAGATGTATAGCTGGAGTACTGACCATTGTTCAAGTTTGACTCCCAAACGAGAGGGTCGTTGCTGGGTTGGTATCTGGCGGGTGCTCCGAGGGAGGAGACAAGATCGCACAGGACACTACCGTCGTTCCAGTCCCTCTGTAACACACAGCTCATGACGTAACCGGCCACAATACCCAAGAGTCACCCACTATTGTAGCCCTCAACATGAATAGTCAATACACTCATGACAAACAGCACACTTCATTGATTTGCTATTCATTTTGCAAAACTCTATTGTCAACATGATGTTTGGTTGATGGTTTTTACTAACATATTCATGTTGTTGAAAAATACGGCATATCAACTGATATAGACTGATTTGAGCTTTTGCGGTTCAGATGTTACTTCTCAGCTGAAATGTTGATACAGAATTTGTTTGTTGTTCAACATAAATGAATATAAAAAATCAACCCCGTCTTTGGAACACAATTTATTTACATTGTAAAATAAGGACTGAAATACTTGATACAAGCACTCAGCACAGCAATAAAATATGAGCAAATTTTTTGTCCAAAAATTTCTAATGTTCTATATTGGGTTTTTGGCCATAAGGAATAAATTGGTGCTGGTTATCAGGCTGGGATGAATCCGTTTTCCGTCATACAGCCCTTAAAAGTGCCCATGTTATCATTAGGCCCTATATGGATAGTTTTGACCAAATCAGCCAATTCATATGTTCAGGTTGTTTTTATCTGAGCAAAGCTTGGTTTCCTGGTGATGGTTTATTAATCATGAATGTTTTAAGTTTATTATAACTTTTAACATAATTTTAATTTAGTGATTTTTGGTGCAGGAGCACCAAATAAGGTAGGAGGCAAAAACTTTAAACTCATCAAATCATTGCTAAACCTCAGCTGAAATTACCAAATTAAATGTTTTTGTTGAACTGCCAAAACTTCATTTACGTTTTTCAGGGCCTTTAACTTGTAAATTTGTGTTTACTTTAACATATGATTATATGTATGATTAACTGCCCAAACAAATAATAAACAATAATTTCACCAACGGCACGCTCTCACCCACCCTATTTAGTGCTCTTTATACAGTAGTCTCTCGATAGTTTATTCAATACTTCGACACTCTGTATAGCTTAAATAATTTAACTTACGTCCAACTATCCTGAGTTTTATTTTGGATGTACGCGTTTCAGCCTAGGCCATCATCAGCATCCAAAAAAAAATATACCGTACACTAGGTTTCCTGCATTCCTCGCTGTTGTGATGTTTTAACTAGTGGCGTCAAGTTTTTTAAAAAGTTCACACATATTATGGTATACGAACACGGCAAACATACACATTAAACTGACAATGAAATTTTACAAACGTGCACACGTAGTGTTCCGAGCCCACTCCCGAATACGTGCGCACGTTTGTAAAATTTTATGGTCGGTTTAATGTGTATGTTTGTCGTGTTTGTATACCATAATATGTGTGAACTTTTTAAAAACTTGGCGCCGCTAGTTAAAACATCACAACAGCGAAGAATGCAGGAAACCTAGTGTACGGTATATTTTTTATGGATGCTGATGATGGCCTAGGCTGAAATGCGTACATCCAAAATAAAACTCAGGATTGTAGGACGTAAGTTAAATAATTTAAGTTATTGACAAAACCAATCCGTGCTACAAATCATAAATCATGACCTCTGTTTAGTCCGACACAGTCTAACACTCAACAAACAAGACTTCCAAATATTTTGCCCCGTGATATTTATTGGGATCTACACTATGATAAAAGTTAATTTATTGGCTGTGCAATGATTTAGGATGGCGGTATTTAATACTTTTAAGAAATGTAGATGGGCAACTATTATTTTTAAAACTTTTATTAATGGAAAATCCCACATACTCCCTACAGTTCGACGTTTTGATGCTTCACCACCTCCAAAGTCCACATAGTTTCGAACTATCAAGAGTCTACTGTAATAGTTTCAAATTTATTTAAGCCACAACTCTTGACTCAAGGGTACAGTATTATCAACCCTGCATTAGTAGGCTTTCTTTCAAAGAAACTGAAGTTATGGTCAGGGTCACTTAAAACATTTCTTTTGCAGTGTTATAGTTGTGATTCGGTGAAGTGAGTCGGTGACGCAGTTAGTAGCGCACTCGGCCCCGGTTCTGAGGCGGCAGCGTCGCAGGATTGAATCCCGATAATGTCGCATACTTTTAGCAGTACTGTTCATCCTTGTACTTTACCGGCGCACTCCTTGCTTTGCTTGATAACTTCCACGCACAGGCCTGAGGCCCATGTGGGGGGGGCAAATGCAACGTGGGGGAGGCAAATGCAAATGCCGCCACCCTCTTTTAAAAAAAAATGATTAAACCCTGGTTTGTTCAGCAGATTTTTGTTTCACTTGCCATCAAAGTTGCTTAAATTGGGAGCCTGAGGAACTAAATAAGCTACTCCCCAAGTCTATCGAGTCAGGACCCCATAATGCTTACTGTAAAGTTGGAGATGTGCTTCTCCCTGAGCTGCGAGTTGACCCAGCGCAGAGTGGCGCGGAAGCCGGGGCTGTTCTCCTTCATGAAGTACGACAGGTAGGTCATGCCGGAGAGTTCGTCGAGGTAGGGCGATGCGAGGTACTCGGGCTCAAGGACAAGCGGCACACCAAACTGGGAGCGCGCCAACTCCATGGCGGTGCGGCAGTTGCGGACACTACGAAACAAACATAACAGACATGAGAAGGGTATTTTTTCCTGTTGTGTTATATCTAAATCAACTTGGTATGTATTTATTTGTTCTTCATAGGAAAAATGAACATTTCAATTGTTTTATTGTCAGTTAAAAACAAATCATTTTTAATAAGTATTTGCTGTTGTATTTATCCATGTCAAGAAATACTGCCTGCATCAGAGTACCTGTCCCCTGAACCTGGAGAGAAGACAGGGTAATATGGTTTAATTTAGTTGATTCAAATTCCCTTCGGGCCTCAGGGGGATAAAAATAAGGTTAAAGGACGACCTGCAATGATGCAGGAATAAATGTTGTCTGAAAATCCGAAGAAAGGTATAAAAACAGGAAACATAGATGGAAGCATAGGTCACCTGTTCAGAGGACGGGTATGATGACGCAGACGATAGAAGGTTTAAATTGCCGGAACATTAGCACTTTAAACATCTATAATTTAGTTACTTTGCTAGAAACAATTGGCTGTTGTGCTATTAATTAACAGTCCTGTCTAAGGAACACGTCGGCCTTAGTAACAAGTCTACAAGATCACGTCACTGTCATCCTTAACTCATCTGTCATTCGTACTTGCCTTAAAATATCTACCTGGGTAGGACATCATTTCAAGTAAATGTATTATCAAAAATTTTTTTTCTTCATTTGTATGTTAGTATTACAGCTGATGTATATTTTTTGGTAGGATACTAGTGGCTTGAAGGGGCTAAAAGCCCTTAGTCATAATAGCAAATATTTTAAATCAAACAATTCTTCTTTTTATAATAAAATAAAATCTTCATAGTAAGTTCTATTTTACGTCCTCTTTTAGGTTTTTCTAGTGAATTTCAAGAAATCTCAAGTCCCTTGCATTAAATCTTTTATTTGAACCTTTTCCCATCATCCTGCAATTTGCCAAATGCCCACCATTTCTTTTCAAACATTTCACTTGTATAATTATTATAACTTATAGGTTATTAAAATTCTTCAAAAATATCAAAATAGAAACTTAAGAAGGCAAAAAATTAAAAACTGCAAGAGTAGGCTGTTTTAGTATTTTTAATTTAATTAAATAAGCCTCTTACAACAACCCAACTCGCTAATAACTGAAAAAGTACAAAACAGGCTAGCACCCAAGCACACCGTTATCCATTCACATCGGGAAATACATGGCTGTTTATGGTTGAGATTCCAAGCAGACATTCAACTAAGCAAACAGCATAACCAGTTCTTTATGTACGCACAACTCAGGCTTAGATGGAAGATGTTAATGAGGACCACTTCTTGGCTGTGTTCATGCGAGACCAAGCCAAATGTTTATATGATGAAAACATGCAAACTCTTGAAAGGTATACTATACTTGAAAATCAAATTCTTGTGGCCATACTATACCACAACACAAATACACAAATTACCATGAGGTATGCTTATTTAGTAAATAAATTCTCATTAAATAAACTCTCATAGGTACACACTCATGCTAGGTAAAACACATACTTGACCAAACTTATGAGACTTGTCAATGATACAAAACTCGTAAAATTTAATTATTTACAAGGATAAACTTATTTGATATAAACTTTCAATAGCTATATACGATATGTAATTAAATTAATACAAATTTTGAATTATATTACAAGGGTATTTGGCAAACCACACCATGATAAGTGGGGGCAGGTATTAAAATCACGGACTCTGGAAAAATACCAATATTTTTGATAAAGAAACCAGTGTGCCAAAGGCATGGTGAATAAATAATTTAACTTTATTTTTAATGACAGCTGACCATAATGGTTGCAAAGAGACCTAGTTTGATTTAATATTATATGGGAAAAAGAATGTTTGGAAGATTAAAATACTTTTCTTTAACTAATTATTTATTTAGCTTAAACTAATTGTCCTAAAATTAACACTAACAACCAAACTTTGTCACAATTTGACAGTACAAATTGTTCCTAAATCAGAATACCGATGTTGAAATAATTTTTTGATAACTTTGACAATGCTTCAGTGTAAGACCCACCTCGACAATAATAAACTACAGCAATTAATTAAATGTAATTTATGGAGTTCAATGAATGAATTAAAACTGCAAAGTAACTGGTCAACTATTGTTCAATCATAATAAATATTCATCAATCAAAGAATGAATGACGAATTAGCTTGCTGGTAGCATTAGGGGGTGGTCATTCACTGGTGCTTCCACCCTATTGTCATATAGTGGAACCTTGAGTTACATGACACTCGATAACTTGTCAACCTCTATAATACGTCTACTTTTCAAATCCACTTGAAAGTTCCATAACACTCAATGTTAAATTAACCTCTATAGCTCAACAGTTTTTTTGTCCAAACAGCCTCAATAAAACAGCCTTCTCCCAATTAACATCGTAGCTGTGAACCTCAACACCACGTTTTTAGAAATCAACCTTGATGCAGCGACTCCTTCGATGAAGTTTGCCTACCTATCGCTGGGGTCCAGGTGTCTCCAGTGCGGGAACAGTCCAGGCTCGCAGTAGTCCAACAGTGCGCTCAGGAAGATCCCAGAGTTCCAGTCCGTCGTGAAGTTTGTCACTCGGCATTCTGGCAGCACTGCCTGTCAAATACAGAAATCAGACTCAAGTTTTGGTGAACTTTTTTTTAATAAGGAGTGTAATACAGTAGAATCTCGCTAGTCTGACCTCGGATGGTCCGACTCCTTGCTTGGTCCAACCGCGCTGTCAATAGGCTTCCGCTCAATGACACATTATTTATTGCCAGTATGTATTTCTGTCATTAGAGCAATGAAACTTGATTCGGTTAGTACGAGTTCAGTTGATTTTCTTTCTATTATTTAGGCTCTTCTATATTTTTCTAGCTCATTAAACGCTCTTAATGCAATTTTTCTGTTTGAAATGCAGTTTTAGTATTTTTATGTCAATCATTGTGTTCCTCTGATAATCCGACCTTTTTGCTGTTCCGACCATGGTCTCAGTCCCATAGGTGACAGATTAGTAAGGTTCTACTGTGGTAATTATTTCTCTAAGAGAAAGGACTACACTAAACAGCATACAATTGCGAGCATCTAAAATATTAAAATGGCCGTTTCTCTCCTTGTATATCATAAGTAATGGAGTAGCCTTGAATTTAAAAGATGGCAATTGTGTGGCACCTAGAATAGTTTACTTTGATTTCTGTTTAACTGGTAGGAAAACATGGTGGTCCAAGCGTTCCACAGGTTCTCTTTACAGGTGACTGTGTTTGCGAACAGCTAATATGACTATAAATATTTATACACATAATTACATAAGGGAAATTTTTGCGCCGAAATTGTGGACTTTAGGCAAGTTGCAGGATGATGGGAGAGGGCTCAAATTGAAGGTCTTGATGCGAGGGACTCAGGTAAAACACTAAATTTTCTTCAAGTTTACTAGAAAATAAGAAATAACACAAAAAACCTGCCATTAATAAGCATTGGGTTTGGGATCTAAAAACCACTGCTTTGTTTAGATAAATCATGTGACTTTGAATAGAATCAAGAGTTGAATTAAACGAGACTGTAGCCCAGGGCAAGGACCAGAGGTCAACGTCAGTCGAGCCCAAGGAGCTCATGACATCGGCCTCGGGTGAAGGTCAAGTCCGGCCTGAGGCGCACACACTGCCGGATTTACCACTAGACCCACGAAGCTCAGGCTTGGGCCGTAAGCCAATAGGAGGCTGCAAACAATAGAAATGAAGGTATTTAGAGTGACTTTGAGGCGGTAATTATGTTTAAGAACGTAATTTAGCTAAAATGATAAAAGGTCACCGCTTTTGATGAAGCCGTCAGGTCTCACAGGGGGTCACACAAGGTTCACTGGTGGCTGTATACCAGCCCTGAGCGCATCAATACATTCTTCTGTGTTCGCAAATATATTTTCATTTAATTGCAACCACCAAAAATTATAACAAAAAAAGGAAATTCGCTAATATATTTATCACTTGATTTCAGATTCTATGTCATCTGATATGTAGGCCAACTAGCAAACTTATTTTTAGAATTCTAGTGACACATTTTTTTCATAGTGGAAATTTTTTAGATAGTTGCTAAGAGTGCTACTGTCTATGTTTGACCTCGGGATGATTATTTAACAATATAAATAAAAACAACCAAATTTTAAAAATTGTTTTTTTATAAAATTTTCAATTTTTAGAATTAATTTGGCAAATCTGAAAAGGGAAAAACAAGCATTTTAACCACTGTTCTCCTACATGATAAAGAGGAGTTGTTAAAGGAACAATGAACCATTTATTGCAAAATGAGACTCCCTTATCTGGCCTCCTTCTGACCTGCCACTGCTTTGATATATACCCCAAGGAAGTGGCTTATTTTATTTTTATCTAGCCAATATTGATCTACACACATTGATTAACCTGCTGAAATCACTCAAAATTCAGGGGGGGGGAGGGAGGGAGGGAGGGAGGGAGGGAGGGAGGGAGGGAGGGAGGGAGGGAGGGAGGGAGGGAGGGAGGGAGGGAGGGAGGGAGGGAGGGAGGGAGGGAGAGAGAGAGAGAGAGAGAGAGAGAGAGAGAGAGAGAGAGAGAGAGAGAGAGAGAGAGAGAGAGAGAGAGAGAGAGAGAGAGAGAGAGAGAGAGAGAGAGAGAGAGAGAGAGAGAGAGAGAGGAAGCGTAAAAGCAGGTTAGATGTGAACTTTCACCGGTTGTGACCCCTGAAATGTCAAATGCTCATCTGGTTGTTATGGTTGCATCACTGGTGCATCTACTGATTCATCTGAGTTGTTACCCAAGCAGCTCACACATTGCAAAACGTACTGATCATAAGTCGACAAGCCAGTTCCAGTTAATGTTAACAAAACCCGGTAAATTACACACTGAAAGGCATAGGAGTCCATCAGTGAGGGCAAGGGGGGGCTTGGCCCCCCTCAAATTCAGATTTTTTTAGGGAATATGGTATTTTAGAAGGTTTTCATCGTTTAATGTTATTTTTAGTAAAAGTAATATGAAATAGGTACAGATAAAGGGAGATACTATGAAAAAAGCAAAGACTTTCCAATTCATGTTTTTCATTTTAGTTTTAGCGAATTTCCCCTATAGGGAAGAAGCTATTACCGTAGATCTCATGGTAAATCCTAAGCCCGGGACCACTATAACTTTTCGTTTTAGTGCCCCCAGAAGTCAAAAACACTATTCGTTCAGATTTCTATGTATATATATATATATATATATATGTTGTGGTGAATTTAGTTCTTATTTAAGTCTGTTTTACACCAGCTGTTCATCTGACAGTTTATTTCATATTTTGTGTTTATTGTTTATTCTGAAGTAATGTCTTACTAGGATAAGTTTTATTCAATAAAGCCTTTCTGTGAAAAGGTTTTATTACAATTTATTGAACAATATGTTCATAATCATTCTTTTCAAGCAGTAATATAAAATATCATCAATTTGGAAGTGTGTAACAATAGATTGTGAACCAAAAACTCCAAAGGCAAGTTATGAATTCAAACATTGCTTAAAGACTTTTGAGAATTTTTATCATCAGTCGAGAAGTTAGCTAGATGATAGAGAAAAGCTGAAACTTCTAATCAATCATATCGGTCATAATGTTTATGATTTGATATCAGAAAGTCAAACATATGAAGAAGCAATTAAATCACTGCAATCGATGTTTGTAAAATCCCAGAACGAAGTATATTCCAGACTAGCTGTTGCCCGTGGCTTCGCTCACGATGACGATTTTAACACCCGCTGCCTAAATGAAGATGGTGCCACATACTGAGTTTATGATTAAATAGAGAAGGTACAAAAACTATTGATGACTTTAATATAGTACATATCACCTAAAAGAAAAACCAACCATAAAACCATGACAAAAGGAACCAAACTATAAATCAGCTGTAGAGACCTATCTGTATGTGAAGCTTAAACCGCCTTCTTGATTAAATGAAAATTGACAATTTAATCGAAAGATCATTAATTAAATTATACAGAAAGATTTAAGACAGTTGACTCCACCGAAAACCCCTGAAAATTTAGAATTTTGAAAACCCCGTTCTCAGCGGATGCTCACGCCCTTTAGGAACGTCCATGAAAAGTTTCAAGGTTCTAGGTCAAGTTCAAGTAGTTCGGGCTATGCGATGATAGGTCAGTGGTATTTGACAAATATAAAGTAGATCAAGTAGATCCGCTAAGAACGCAAGTCTGCTACGACGGGAGTAGTTAAAAAATTGCTGCCCCCCCCCAAGGCATTTTTATTTGGTCTCTCTATACTACACATGCCAGCACATTCCAGCGCCCCCGCCGGGTGTCGCTGCCTGGGAGGCTTATACTTAGTAGGCCGATTGTTGAATCTGTGCTGTAGTACACAGTGACCCTGAGGCAGGAAATACCCTCTTCGCAGCAGATCGTGCGTACTTAGTGAATCTTAAAGCAGACTCATGTTTCATGAAAGTTTATGTACGTAAAGTAGAAAATGCCTTTATTAAATGCCACCAAAGTATTTTCTAATGTTTTTAGGGTCTATTTTGAACAACAACAAAATAACATAGCCGTCCCGCAATTTTTTTAAAATGGTTTACATTATCTCTTTCATTAACAGCCGTTATAAGGAAGGAAGGACTTTGAAGTATCTCTAGTCAGTGATTTATTTTATATTTTACAGACAGCTGGTTTTACATTCTATGAAATGTCTTGCTTTTAACATCTGTTTGAATATAAACATTTCAGCACTTATAATTCTGGATTAAGGATATTAATATGTGATCTTTGAGAGGGTCTGTGCGCGGCCTTGGTCGTGGAGGAGTCCGAGGGTCAGATCAAGTGGGGCCTTGGTCAGATCAGGATGAAAATCCGATAAATGTATAATGAATGGGGAAGTATTAACTTTATATAGTACATGTCAATTATAAAGAATTATTATAAACCAAAACATAAAACTGAATGAAATCATAAAACATCTGTAACGACGAATCCATCATTGAAGGTATAGGTAAACTACCATCTGCTTGGAACACTGAAAATGTAAACAAAACGTCATCCCCTTGGATTATGGGGAAATTCAAAACAAACTTGGTCAAAATCAAATAAAACTCGGTTTTTAGAAGCTTGCTATTTAATTTCAAAAAGACGTACGCTAGTTTTAAGTCGTCTAAAACCTTCTCATATGTGCATACTACACAGAAAAAAAGTTTCAGCCATAACAATACTCTAGTTTTTGCGTGAAAAGCGGTCTAAAGTGTGATGTTGAGCGTTACCAACACACATCGTGACATAAATTGAGATAAGGCTTGATTCGGATTCTCTGATCTTCAAAACGCAAAAATAACCAAAAATTTCGTAATTCTAAGCAATGTACAGACAAAACTCTAATTTTATTTATATAGACATGTACTTGCTACTTGTAAACAACAACCAGGAGAATCTATAGATCAATTCATACAAAAATTAAAACAATTGAGTAAAGAATGCAATTTTCAAGCTGTTCCAGCCGAAGAACATAAAAATTGTTGTATACGTGATCATTCATCACTGGTTTGCTTTCTCCTCAAATACGACAGCGGTTACTTGAGAATAATATTCTAAAACTGGAGGATGCAGTGAGTCAAGCTAGGGCTCTCGAATCTAACCAAAAACATTCAGAAATCTATTTACAAGCACATCAAGATAATTTTGTCAATAGTAGGTACTACAAAAAATGAAACGAAGCAAAAAGAGCCTTCTAGAGATTTCACCCTTGCAGCCTCAGGGACAGTTAAGTGCTATTCTGTGGGAGAAACAAACATCCACAAAGCGTATGTCCAGCCAAGGATGCTGAAAGTCGCAGCTGTGGGATAAAAGGTCATTTCTCAATTGTTTGTTGTCGCACAACTAATCAGGTAAACCCACTAATAAAGCACTTTCAGCAATGAATACACAATCAGAGTCAGGACTGCTGGCTGCTGCCCCGCAATGTTTATCTAGGTCTGTTGTTAAAGTTAAAGTTAACAATATCTCTGGTGATGCTCTCATTGACACTGGCAGTTCTGAAACCTTCATCCATAAGAACTTTGTCGATAAAGTAGGATTTGGAGTAGTTCCAGGTGGTGGCCAAATTTCAATGGCATCAGTTGATTTACAATCTCGCATCTGCGGGCACTGTTTTGTTAATATAGAGCTATTAGGGCATAACCACTTGAAGTCTAAAGTTTCCGTTTTGTCAAATCTTTGTGCAGATATGATAATCGGTCATGACATACTCTCAAAACACTCTAATATAAGTATATCATTTGGTGAGTGCCAAACCTCCATTAGCTTTGGGTCCGTGTAGTTTGCCTACAGCATCAGTTGATCCTCCAGAACTATTTGCTAATCTTTCGTCAGATTGTCATCCAATAAAGATAAAATCCCGCAGGTTTTCTGTTGATGAAAGCAAATTCATTGAAAGTGAAATTAATAAACTCATCTCTGAAGGCATCATTGAAGAAAGCAATTCCCCGTGAAGGGCACAAGTTTTGATAACTAAAAATGAGAATCATAAAAGTCGTTTAGTAATCGATTATTCTCAGACAATTAAACTGTTCACTAATCTGGATGCTTATCCTCTGTCTAATAAGGATGATCTTGTCACTAAGGTTTCCCAGTATCAGGTCTTTAGCACTATTGACCTCCGAAGTGCTTATCATCAAATCCCCATTCGTGAAAGTGAAAAGAAATACACAGGTTTTGAAGCTGGAGGAAAACTTTATCATTTTAACAGAATCCCATTTGGAGTCACAAATGGAGTTGCATGTTTCCAGCGTGTGATTAACAACATAATCAGCAATGAAAATCTCACCGGGGTTTTTGCCTATCTTGATGATTTGACAGTTTGTGGAAGAAATCAAGAGGAGCACGATGCAAATCTCAAAAGGTTTATTGCAGTAGCTAAAAAGTACAGATTGACCCTGAACCAAGAAAAATGCTCCTTCTCCAAAAGTTCAATAAAACTCTTAGGATATCTCATCGAAAACAATACTATCAAACCAGATCCAGAGAGACTTGAACCTCTGCTCAATTTGCCAGTTCCTAACAACTCTGATCTGCTGCGTAGAGCAGCTGGGATGCTTGCCCACTACTCAAGATGGGTTCCTCATTTTTCTGAAAAGGTACACAGATTAGTTAAGTGTAAAACATTCCCAATCCCTCCGGAAGTTGTTGCTAACTATGAAAAACTCAAACACACTCTGCGGTAAGTAGTATTGAGGATTCTGTTCCTTTCGTCATTGTAACCGACGCATCAGAAAATGCACTTGCAGCCACTCTCAGTCAATCGGGCCGTCCAGTTGCATTTTTTTCAAGATCTCTATCAGAGAGTGAGAAGAAACACTCAATAATAGAAAAAGAAGCTGCAGCTATCGTAGAAGTAGTCAGAAAATGGAGGCACTTCCGTATCGGTCGACATTTCACAATTGTGACAGATCAAAGATCAGCGTCTTTTGTGTTTGAACAGAAACACAGCAGTAAAATAAAAAATGAGAAGCTCCAGCGATGGCGACTCGAACTGTCATGTTTCAGTTTTGATATTATATACAGACCTGGAAGTCAAAATCAGTGCCCGCCTTAGCGAGTGCGAGGCCCTGGGCAAGTAAAAGTTTGCGAGTTTCTCAACGCATTCTTAATTTTTAGACACATATTTAATCACATGTAAATTACGTTTAAGTAATGGAAAACATCGTAGTTCTTGATACTTCTCCCATAAGATCAATTCAAAGGCCACTAAGCAATATTGGAGTCTTAGTTACGGAGTTTATTATTCCAAGAGGGAACATCATTACATAGTCTGCTTCAGTGCATCCATGACTCAGATTATAGAAGACCTGATTCCCAACTTTTTAGACCGCAAATCTCTGCCTTTTTTTGACAAATCTGCCAAACTGCATTGAACACTATTAAATTGAGATACTTATTAATTAGAAAATTTAAGTAGGAGGGTTGGGAAATTCACGATCCTAAGTTCACTCAACAGTTTGGCAATTGCGTCGTGCGCTGGTCGTGCGACACCAACGTACGCTACTCCTGTGAAACATTTTGTAATTCATCGGCAATAACCTTCTGCAAAGAACAGATGAAACTAAGAGGACATTAATTCACTGCTACTTCCCTTACCTAGTGATTAGCCTACGGTATTTACTTTGAGTGCTTCTATTAGTTCATACATTATGTTCCATAGGCCACGCGCAGACCATACATCAAATAACCTAAAAGTGAAGATCGTACTTGGCTTACCGTTTTGCCGCCTTTTTAAATTGCAGTTTTATTAATACATGTAATAATTCTCATGTTTTAATAAATACCTCTGTGCTGGTTATTGAAATTTTATTATTTGTTGTCACATATTTTAAACTTTTATCGGAAGCGCGAGGCCCTGGGCGGCCGCCCCTGATGCCCCCCACTAAGGCCGGCACTGGTCAAAATACAGTTGCTGATGCCTTTACTCGACTCTGTAGTTCTGTAACAAAGCAGAGCTTGTTTGATTTGTATTAATCATTATGTCATCCAGGTGTGACTCGCATGTCAAACTGGGTTCGAACTCACAATCTCCCCTACTCAGTTGAAGATGTAAGAAAAATGACTCCTGCCTGTCCTGTGTGTGCAGAAATAAAGCCAAAGTTTTTGAAAAGAACAGGACATCTAATTAAAGCCATGGCCCTTTTTTAAAGGTTAACAGCCATTCCAGAATAGATGAGCCTCAGAGGAGGGAGATTGAAATCGGGTTTTTTCTGATTATTTTAATGAAAACTCCCTCAGAAATAGTAATTCTATCTCAATCCATCTAGGAAAACTGTTAACATTACACTTTTAATGATTTTTTAGTCCTCAAACTTAAACACGACCATTAAACATTCATTTTTGTTTGTTTTCGTTCATCTGTCACTGATTTTTGAGCCTAAATCAAGTTATTTTTAACAATAACAATTTTGTTAATAATGTGAGCATATTGCATAAACTTTAACAAAAAATACTCACAAATAAGTTCTTAATTCGGTATGTATTAATGAAATACAAATACATATTTGTTATAACATAAAAATTTCTTGATTTAAAACCTCCATTCACACGAGTCCCGTACAGAACCTTTACATGTCCCATACGGAACCAGAAAACTTCAATATAATAATGAAGTAACCATTGATAAACACTAACAGATAGCATTGAGTGGTTAAGAAATATGTCTTTCATTGCTCTGAATATTTTAAAAACCTCTTTTACAAATGGAATAAAAGATTTTTCTAAAACTATGATGACACGTAATTTTGTGGTGTCCCGTACGGAACCAGCCAATTGTTAATTTTTTCAAGATAAATAAAGTGTTTGCAAAGTTTCAAAACATATAACATATTAATTGACCAATCAATAGATAAGTAGAAGTACATATTATCCTGTAAAACCAGTTTAAATATTTGTAAGGTCTATAAACTAGCTGTAAAACATGGTCTAACTGTCCCGTACGGAACTTGGAATGGCTGTTAAACATAGACTTCAAAGGACCAATTCCTCCAGTAACAAATAATTCTTACATTTTAACTATTGTTGATGAATATTCACGTTACCCTTTTGCATTTCCTTGCCCTGACATGACAGCCCGAACCGTGATTAAACACCTTTACAAACTTTTCAGTGTTTTTGGAACTCCGTCGTTTGTACATACAGACCAAGGTACCTGTTTCATGTCAGAGGAGTTTAGATATTTCTTACATAATTTGGGTGTAGCAACCAGAAGATCCAGCCTTTACAACCCCAAAGGAAACGGGCAAGTTGAAAGATATAATAGTGTGATATGGAGTACAATACAATTGGCTTTGAAATAAAAAATATGAAAATAACTCAATCGGAAAGTGTGATCGATGAGGCTCTATACTGTATGAGGTCCCTCTTATGTACAGCGACCAACTGTACTCCACATGAACGGATGTTCAAACACCAAAGAAGGTCAAGCAAAGGAAGTTCTATCCCTACATGGCTAACTACTTTATGAAAGGTCTTACTGAAAAAGCAAGTTAGAAGCAGCAAGTATGATCCTTTGGTTGAGGAAGTAGAGGTGCTTGAAGTCAATCCGAAATATTCACTAATACGTAACAAAGATGGAAAAGAATCCATTGTTTCTTTAAGACACCTGGTGTCAAGAGGAGACACAAACCTTCAGCTAAATGACCAACTGAATTCAACAGATGACGAATCTCATGGGCAAAACAGTTTTCAACAGTTAGAGTCAACAACCACACCATCCTCATCAGAACCAAACTCTATTGCTCTGGATTCCGACCCACCTTTATCAAATACTCACAATGCTCCGTCTATTGATCAGGATTCCTACCCATCTACCCACAGTACTCCGGAACATTCTCAGAGTGAATACCCTCCTCGGTCTATTAGAGAGAAGAAATTCCCCAACAAGTATAATGACTACAAAATGTACTAGAGGGGAAGAATGTGGTGAATTTAGTTCTTATTTAAGTCTGTTTTACATCAGATGTTCATCTGACAGTTTATATTTAATATTTTGTGTTATTTGTTGTGTATTTGTTATGCTGAAGTAATGTCTTACTAGGATAAGTTTTGTTCAATAAAGCCTCATTTTCTGTGGAAAGGTTTATTACATCGACATATATATATATGTCTATAAGCATGATAGCGCTCACAAAAATGGTCCTATTGGAATGAAATTTGGCATAGACGAGTAAAGTAGTTATTATTTGGACGAGTTAGAAAACCAGCCCGATCGTGCCACTGGAAGGGGGGGGGTAGGGGGGTAAACCCCAAAAAATGGGTTTTTTGAGTTTTTTACAAAGAAAAATAGAAGTAATCCGATTTTTGTTTGCACCATTGAATTCAGCTAAAAAAAACCAACAATTTAGAATTTTGAATCACTGCTCTAAGTCCACTGGTTACCAAAATATTGAAAGTGGTAAACACAGTACGTTGTCCCAGTGTTAACCTTATGGGAAATAAGTAAAATTCTATATTTCTGTTATTTATTTCTCGAAATATATTGAAAAAAACTTGGTAAATAGCTTCTTCTAGTTCAGATCTACCAAATAATGAATTAAAACCACTCTGTTTTAATATACCTGTAGCAGAAAACCTGCATACTCATTCCCCATGTAATTTTTATGGAGCTTACCAAAACATGTCAAATCTCACTATATTGGATTTAAATATGTTGTTTTGCACTTAAAATTCGCTGAGTATGCAGGTCTGCTACAATGGGTGTATTTTGTATATGCCTTCAAAGATTTCAAAGAATTGTTCTGTGAGTGAAAAAATGTATGACTTTTATATTTTCTAAACTTGCACATCCTACGCCTCTAAAGTAGCCATTTGGCTGGGGGCTTAACCGGTACAACCTTTCTTGCTCTAATATAATTTGGTTTGTGATCTAGATCTCATATTTTACAAGAGAGTTAGGGGTTCGAGTGGTTCGACCACCTCTTGAAAAATGTAAAAACTCGTTTGCGTCTTGCTCCCGTCATTTGCCTGCTATCGGGAATTTCGCATCACACACGTGATCTTTTATTTTCAAAAGATTCCAGGGGGAACTCCCACACCTCTTTGTTTACCAGGGGGGCTATCCATACTTTTCAGATTTGCTCCGTAGTTGTATCCCCCTCCCCCAACAACATCATCTTGGTTGAGGCCCCCTTTGGAAAAAAGTATGATGGACGCCCATGCTGAAAGGTCAGCTACATGTTGCTGTAAGCAGAGCACGATCCTTTGCCGTTATCAAAATATACATTTCAGAAACAAGAGAACATGGGAAAATTAAGGTGTTTCCAAAAAAATTGTTTGTCGGAAACTCCTGTGGTAAATCAAATAAACTTTAAAAGTTTCAGTAGTTTAATCATAATTTTGTTATTTAATTTAACCCTTCGATTAAAAGTATATAAAGTAAGCTGTTTTTTCTTCATTCTTTTACTATATGATGTTTAGTTCGATTTCGAGCTACGTGTTGTCTAGTAGTAAGTAAATGGATTTAAAGTTTTACGGTACTCTCTAACTCATAAAACAGAAAATGGAATTTAAATATGTATGTGAACTCGTAACGAAAGTCTATCCATAGAACCAATTAATGGAGAAAGCATTGTTTTCCAAAAATGTTCAAATTTGGGTTGTTATTGAAAATATTTGTCTTATTGCTCCCTGAATAAAAAAGTACCTGGTGGACCGAGCCTTGCTCGGTGTTATTTCATGTTTACCAGTTCATCCAGTTACTATAAAATATCTCAATGTCATAAAATGTATCAATATATACCTTTTTTATTGCTCCATGGACTCTTCATCCCACCTGCTGTATTTTCCCTTGATAGCTGTAGATTCCAAACAGCTGTTATTATTACTTCATTTGTTTACACTTTCCTTGTTTATTTTCGTTGCTATCACGGCAACCCATAAGGCCAATGTTAAAATTTTACAACTTTAAAATTCGATTTATTACGTTATTAGATTTTCTCTGGCCAAGTAATCTGCGTAAAAGACGTTTTTGAGTCATCAATTACTTATTTCCAGACTTTGAAAGAAGTCCTCGGAGCCGTTTTTGAGATAAATGTGCAAGCAAGCATACAAGCAAGCATACAAGCAAGCACGCACGGCCGGACGATAACATTGCTCATATAAGAGTATAGGATATTGTTTTTGAAGTGATGTCTCTCTATCCGTAGGCCTATGGTATGAGTAAGTAAAGTAGTTTTATTTTGTATAGAAGTTATCCCAAACAAAACCCAAAAAATTTAAAAATCCATAATTTCTTAATAGTTCTTACGATTTAAAATTTGGTGGTTTACAAAGAGTCTAGAGAATAGGTCAGAAAAAAAGGGATTATCATGGAAATGGTGGGGTAGTTATTAGTACTTTCTTTAGCTAATATTCTGCTGAACTTCCTCTAGTCGGTGAAAAGCAAAATTTTCCAGCATATCAATATCCATGTTGATTGTGTTGCTGGTGATTGTATTTTCTTCTAAGAAAAAATGCCTATATTACTCTATAGTGGGACATTTCACAACGAACATTTAAACTTTTGCTGACCCTGATGGGCTCTTGATAAGTGTGGGATTTCAGTCCCCCATACCCTCACATCTTGCTTATTTCCTTTTCCTGTTAGCTGAAAAGTTGTACTGTCAGAATATACTTTACCGATGGTCCAAGCAAATTAGCATACAGGATGTAAATTCCTCACAAAGAATTCAGTCAAGTGAGATATTTTTTTCAAAAAATTGTAGTTTTAAGCACACAATTTTAAGGATAAAGAAATTTATATGCAGTTGAGTGCTTCATATAGACTGATTTCTTGGGACTGTTCGTAAATGTCTGTTGAACACACTGCATATCCTCCTCGCTGACACGGGATGTCCATTACCTTTTTGTGGAGTGAACTGCCAGTGTTTATAAATTTTTCACACCAACATTATAAATTAATGTTCTTAAAAGCGGATTTCTATTTTATTTAGTTTGATATCTCCACTGAACAGTGTAGTGTATCATACTTAGTTTCAATAAATAATTGCACACTTTGCACTTTAACACGACCACCCATTATGGTTTTTAATGGGACATCTAAATTATATTCTAACATATCTAAATTGTAATATGTTTTTGTTTACCAATTACCAAGCAACAGATGACCAGCCATCTGCTGATTACCAGCTGATTGTACTGAACTAGCTTTTAAAAACTTTTTCAGGGTCGGTTTCTCCAACTCAGTTTAACGTTTAACCACTATAATACCCCCATCGCAGCAAACCTGCGTACTCAGCGAATTTCTAAAAAATTATTTTTTATATGAGAGCCTATTTAATTTATGTAAAGGAAAATGTTTCAAACGTCTTATGTAATTAATGCAAAAAGTATATTACATAATAATTCAAGAGCTTTAGATATAAGGGAAATGATCAAGGGAATCACATCAGTATCCATTCCAGTAATACGCTTATTGTTATTCTTATAATTATTACAGTTGGATTTTTTTAACTAGAAGCTGTTAAGACGAGGTGGAATATCTTTCGCAATGCACTTCTTTTGTTTAAAGTAAAATCATGTGTTTCTGTTTATCTTGTAATGCCTTTGTTTACAATCCAAAAAAATAAACAATTGTATGAAATGGTTTAGAATATTGTTTGTTTTGATTAAAATCTAACCTCAATATTTGACAGGTAGAAACATGTGATTATATTACAAACAAAAAAGTTCATCACCAAAGATATTCCTCCTCGTCTTGACCGCTTCTAGTTAAAAAAATCTAACTGTACTCTAATATTTGTTTGTAAGTGTATTCTTGTTATAGTATAATGCACCCGTTGCAGCAGACCTGCATACTAAGCGAATTTCAAGTGCAAAAGAACATAATTCAATCCAACATAGCAAAATTTGACATGTTTTTGTAATCTCTATTAGAATAACATGGGGAATGAGTATGCAGGTTTGCTGCATCAGTTATGTTAAAACTGGTTGGTTTTAATTCATTATTTAGTATTTCTTGACTAGAAGAAGCCATATACCAAGTTTTATCAAGAAATGTTAAAAAATGAGGAAGATATAGAATTTTTTATTTCCCATAAGGATAACATGGGGAATGATTATGCAGGTTTGCTGCTTCAAAAATGGAAATTTCGGGGGTTTTAGACTAAAATACATTAGATCTCATCTAGATGAAGCCACAAACCAAGTTTTATTAAGATATGTTGAGAAATAAGCGAGATATAGAATTTTACTTATTCCCCATAAGGTTAACATTGGGACAACGTACTGTGTTTACCACTTTCAATATCTCGGTAACCAATGGAGATAGAGCAATGATTCAAGATACTAAATTGTTTGTTTTTTTGAGCTGAATTCAATGGTGCAAACAAAAATCGGATTACTTCTATTTTTCTATGTAAAAAACTCAAAAAACCCATTTTTTGGGGTTTACCCCCCTACCCCCCCCTTCCAGTGGCACGATCGGGCTGGTTCACGAACTCGTCCAATCGATTACCACTTTATGTGTCTGTACCAAATTTCATTAAGATCGGACCATATTTACGGCCGCTATAATGCTTACAGACACATATGTATAGGGGATCTATCTATATATATATATATAGATAGATAGATAGATATATATATAAAAATTCAAACGAATGGTATATTTTGCTTCTGGTGGCCCCAAAACAAAAAGTTTTCATGGTCTCGGGCTTAGGTCTTACCATGAGACCTACGGTAATAGCTTCTTCCCTATAGGGGAAATTCGCTAAAAATATAAGCAAACATAGAGTAAATTATCTAAAATCAGTCAAAATAAAAAAAATAAATTAATTACATGAAAAAAATAAATCCAAGCACATGATTCGTCCTAAAATTTAAATACACTTGTTGCAGCCAACTTGCATACTCAGTTAATTTCTAAATAAAAGGATTTATTTTTTATATGTGGGCTTATTCTACATAAGTTAATTTAAATAAAGTAAATTTTATCATTCATGTTCTTATTTCTCAATAATTATTCATTTTTTACTATTTTTTGATAAATGTATACTTGTTGTAGTACATACAAGACAGCAAACATGTTATCAATCGACCCAGATCCAAGGAATAAAAAAACAAATCAATCATCACATGAACAAATTTAATTCAGTCATATGGTTTGTATTATAATCTTTTGAAATCCCATTTAAGGGGAATAGAATGAAAAATTTGGGTATTTATACCAGGATTTAGATAGTTTATGTCCCTTCAGGGGACAATGTACTGCATTTAGAAGATCCAATATCTCAGTAACTGAGTATATAGAGAAATAATTCAAAATACTATATTATTTATTTTTTAAGCTGAATTCAATTTTAACCATTAAATTTGTATCAAATTAATGGAAATATGTTAAATCTTGAAAATAAATTTTATTTTGTTAAAAAAACTGTCTTAGAGAATACCAATCTTGCTGGTTTTCGAACTCGAAGTAATAAATGTCACTCTAGACGTATCTACCACATTTCATCGCAATCGGACTTTAAATCATGAATATCGCTATAAATGTTTATTCCAAATTTCGTCAAGATCGGACTTTATATACGAGAGTTATCGTGCCTACGGACGCGTACGAACGTTATTTTTGGGCTCTAGGGACCTCAAAACGAAAAAATAACATGGTCCCGGGCTTAAGTCTCACCATACCGCCTACGGTAGGCCTAATAGCTACTTTCCTATAGGGGGAAATTCGCTAAAAACATGTTCATTATAAAACATATGGTAAAGTTTGTCTGTTTTATCTTGACATATGGCCCACTCCATTGCTGGAGCTGTCAAATATCTTTATTCCCAATGATCTGGGGCAATAAACAATGTAAAAATTAATTATAGTTTAAACCTTAGCCTGTACATTGTTATTTTTGCTGAACGGTTAATAAAATTGTAAAAAAAAATTAATTAAAACAAACATCAACTGTGTTTTTTTATAAATTACAGTAAAGATCTAAATAGACAGCTGTTAAATGTTAACATGTCAGGCTAGTACGACTTTGGGCATCAGCTGTAGTGTTCTGATAACTCCAACTGCTTCAGATGGAAACGGTTCCCATAGCTCAAGAGGAAACGTACTAACTGTAGAGGATTAAATTCAATGCAAACCACCGCAGAATGCTGTGGTAACCACCGCAGAATTGTTGTAACCACAGTCACCAATGAGTAATCTACCAATCTGTAATAAGGGAACAGTAGTGGTGGATTTACCACCTACTGGTTATTGTTGTGCATCCAGCAAAAAATGTTCACGATGGATTTGTTACATTGTTGATAGGGGATTTGCCTATTAAGGGACTATAGTAACCGGTTAGTCACTGGTGACTGTGGCTGAACACACCCAATGTGTTTTAAATCTGGTTTAATTTCAACCTAGTTTAAACTGAGTTGGAGAAACCAACCCTGAGTCACTCTTTCTTAACATGACACTTGTAAAACCCTACACCCAATGAAACATAATTGGGACAAAGTCAAAGTTGTAGAATTTTTTAATATATACCCTTTAATACAAATTCAAAATAAATGTAATCCTTACCTTGAGCCAGGCCAACATCAGCTTTCTAGGAGGGAACTTAGAGCGGCCGATCTGATATCGGACGATGAGTGACCAGATCAGGCCCAGGATTAGCTTCAGATTCCCATTTACTATGTCCACATTTCCTAGGAACAAATTCTGATGTTATGATCCTTATAATATGTAGTTGGTGCCGATATATAAATTAAGTGAAGTTAAACACTCTGTATTTATTAGCTGATTTCACCTATAGGGGGAAGAAGCTGTTGTCTCATGGTAAGACTTAAGCCTGTGATCATCATAACTTTTTGTTTTGAGGTCCTCAAAATAGTGGATTGTATTCTAAAGGATCAAAGGAAATATGTTCTCCACTGGGTACCAAGTCATGTTGGCATTAATAATATATATATCTGGGGACCGAGCTTCGCTCGGGGTAAAGCAGTGACATTTTCAAATATACATGTTCATATTGCTTCCCACAATGACAATTAGCTTTGTAATTTGATTTACTGAGGTTTAAGTTTTGTTCATTGAATTTATCCGGTCTTTGATTTCTAATCGATGCTCTCATTGCTCGTTTCAGTGGCCAAGCGCTGTAACGAATGTTGTATATCCCAAACGGTGCCTTCATGAATTGCTCGACACTGTCATTCGTTAACAGATTACAAAATCACAGAAAATGCAAATTATATGATCTTAGGTCACAAATAATCTATCTTCTATCTATCTATATTATTAATTCTGTAAGCGATTTTTTAAAATCAAAGTTGTGAGAGTTTGCGAGCTCGCAGGTTGACAGGAGATGGCTTAAATGAAAGGTCTCGGCTTCAGGGGGTCGGGAAAAATAGCAGATTATGTCCAAATATACCAGAAAATGAGTAGTAACTAAAAATATTTTCCATTTAAAATGCATTGGGATTGAAAAGATTGAAAAACGTCTGCTTTTTTTACATTAAACATGTGATGCTAATGCTTGATTCAAAGCCATATGGTAGATGTTGACATGTGGGATTTGTTTCAAAATGCAGCTAACTATGCACGTTCAATGTACTATAACAAAAAATATTTAAATTTAAGATTTTCTGATTTTATAATAAT
The DNA here is from genome assembly GCA_035578135.1 of Flexamia atlantica. Lineage (NCBI taxonomy): Eukaryota > Metazoa > Arthropoda > Insecta > Hemiptera > Cicadellidae > Flexamia > Flexamia atlantica. The sequence goes on along the minus strand of JAQJVK010000012.1, from coordinate 17,743,140 downwards.
TAAGGGTTTGAGTTTTTCATAATTTAAAATTATAAAAAGTTAAGTACGTTTGTTTAGTTTGTGTTATAACGATGCAGATTTAATACCAAATTATATATACATATATATATATATATATATATATATAATTACGTAAGCAAAATTTTTCCGAAGAAGGTTGCAGAATGATGGGGGGGGGGGGGGCTGAAACTGAAGGTCTCCATCTCAGGGACTCGGGGAAAATACTGAAATTGCATTTTGTGGATCAAAAAGCCTATTTTCTAAGAAGGTCAGTGCCGGCCTTAGCGAGTGCGAGGCCCTGGGCAAGAAAACGTTTGCGAGGCCCCCCCCAACGCCAGTCCTTCTCAGCGCATTCTTAATTTTTAGACAAATATTTAATCACATGTAAATTACATGTATAAGCGATGGGAAATAACATCGTTGTTCTTGATACTCCTCCCATAAGACCAATTCAAAGACCACTAAGCAGTGTTAGGGTTTTAGTCACAGAGTTTCTAGGGAACATCATTACATAGCAAGAATACCCCGTTGCAGCAGACCTGCATACTCAGCAAATTTCAAATGCAAAACAACATATTTCAATCCAACATAGCGAGATTTGACATGTTTTGGTAAGCTCTATAAGAATAACATGGGGAATGAGTATGCAGGTTTGCTGCTACAGGTATATTAAAACTGGGTGGTTTTAATTCAATATTTAGTAGATCTGAACCAGAAGAAGCCATTTACCAAGTTTGATCACGATATGTTGAGAAATTACCGAGATATAGAATTTTACTTATTTCCCATAAGGTTAACATTCGGACAACGTACTGTGCTTACCACTTTCAATATCTCGGTAACCGATGGACATAGAGCAGTGATTCTAAATACTAAATTGTTTGTTTTTTTGAGCTGTATTAAGTGGTGCCAACCAAAATTCGATAAATTTTATTTTTCTTAATAAAAAACTCAAAAAACCTATTTTTTGGGGGGTTTATCCCCCTTTACCCCCGGTGGTCCGATCGGGCGGACTTCCGGTGGTCCGATCGGGCTGGTTCACGAACTCGTCCGAGTGATTACCACTTTACACGTTTGTACCAATTTTCATTAAGACCGAACCATTCTTACGGCCGCTATCGTGCTAACAGACACATACATATATATATAGATATATATATATTTATATCTAAAAATTCGAACGAATGGTGTTTTTTGCTTGTGGTGGCCCCAAAACGAAAAGTTATCATGGTCTCGGGCTTAGGTCTTACCATGAGACCTACGGTAATAGCTTCTTCCCTATAGGGGAAATTCGCTAAAAATGAGATACAGTTTAACATCTCATCTCCATCCAAAACTTATATAGAAAACCTAGTTCCCAACTTTTTAGACTGGAAATCTCTAACTATTTTTTACAAATCTGCCAAACTGCGTTGAATACTATTAAACTGAGACACTTATTAATTAGAAAATTTAAGTAGGAGGGTTGGGAAATTCCCGTGAGCTTAGTACCGATCCTAAGTTGAGGCTTGTAGGTGGTCTCCTCACTCAACAGTTTGGCAATTGTGTCGTGCGCTGGTCGTGCGACGCCACCACTATTACTGTGAAACATTTTTCAATTCATCGGCAATAACCTTCCGCACAGAACGAATGAAACCAAGAGGATATTAATTCACTGCTACATCCCTTCGGTACTAGTGATTACGGTATTTACTTTGAGTGCTTCTAGTAGAGCCAAAAGCGGAACAAAGAAAACGAAGAAAATTTAATGTAAATGATAAAGTTCGAATTAGTAAATACAAAGGAGTGTTTACTAAAAAATACCTGCCCAATTGGACAAACGAAGTTTTTACAGTGTATAAAGTACAATCTACTGTACCAGAAACTTATATTTTAAAAGATAACAAAGGAAATTTGTTACAAGGTGGTTTTTAAGGACATGAATTTTTCTATAGGCCACGTGCAAACCACATAACTTTATCAAATAACCTAAAAGTGAAGAGCATAATTGGCTTACCGTTTTGCCGCCTTTTTAAGTTGCAGTTTTATTATTACATGTAATCATTCTCATGGTTGAATAAATATCTCTGTGCTGTTTATTGTAATTTTATTATTTGTTGTCACCTATTTTAAACATTTTAAAACTTCTATTGGAAGCGCGAGGCCCTCCCAGGCGCGAGGCCCTGGGCGGCCGCCCCTGTTGCCCCCCCTTAAGGCCGGCACTGAAGAAGGTATTTTGTACTATAGTAAAGAAGGGGCTATTAGTATAGCCCTTCAAGCCTCTAGTAATAATAAATTTCATATATGATCATAAATTTTCTGAGCATCTAAATTTTGAAGTACAAACTGAAGTTTGAGGTGGATTGAATTGAATAATATCACGTTTTTTCTTATATGAACCTTGTCCAAATGAAATAAACTTGTTCTTTGTAGATCTTTGAGAATTTGCTTATCTCTATTTCCTAAATTGTATTTGCGAACTTTAAGAAACATTAAACTGATGATTTAAATTTAGTAAATCTTAATCATAAAATCACCTTTATGTAAACAAATACTCGTTGTTGATTTGATATTAAATAGATAACACGTAGCTCGAAATCGAGCAAAAATCATATAGTAAAAGAATGAAGAATAATCAGCCTACTTAAAGACTTTTAAAGTTTTCATTAACAAAATTATAGCTTAACAACTGAAACTTTCAAAGTTAATTTTATCTACCGCAGGAGTTTCCGGTATAAACGTTAACGATTGGGAACACCTTCATTTCCCCATTTCATCTTTTTTCTGAAACGTATATTTCAACACCGGCAAAAGATTGAACTCTGCTTACAGCAACATGTAGCCGACCGAGAGCAAACACTGGCACGTAATGACTTCCTTTGTTTAGTGATTGCACCTTATTGATAATTATCGCCAAAACAGAGATTGTAAGGAACGGCTGTCTTTATATGCATAACCTTGTAAATGACGCACTATCTCTACCGGTCTTTTCATTCTTCAAATGCAACCCACCGCAATGAAAACATTTTTAGTTCATTAATCTGAGGTTGGAAGGAGCATCAAATGGTACATCGGAAGGGTGATTAATCATTTAATCATTCTTAATAAGACAGGTACCTCATGGAGGACGAAAGCCTGAATATGAGTGAAGTGCCAGCGGTTGCGATCGTGTTCGCTCCGAGTCCTCCGACCGGTCAATGTTCGTCTACTTCTTATCGGTGGCATTATGCAACAAATCCAAAAATAGATTTGCTCAGATTATTGCAACTTCAAAAAACACAATGAGATGTCGTAAACGACATTGTAAAACTGATAACTGCAATGTTTAAGAGCTTTAAAAACTTCATAAAATTACATAATAAATCTTTAAAAAAAGAAAACTGTTGAAAACAAAGCCAAACCAGCTGTAAAAATAAGTTTACCTGTAGAACTATTTCAGAGCTTGGCCATATGTTCAGTTTGTAAACAAAACTGAGCTTGCTCAAATGTCGATGAATAGCGCCACTGTTCCGAAACTTCAGCCCTTTACTGTACTTTGTCTACACAGTTAATTATTTGAACATATTTCCAACAGATAGAAGCACAATTACTTGGGTATATTTGAAGAACTTTCTCAGCTGATTTGGAGGACATAAACAAAGAGCATAACTGTCTATAACTTCAGATGGATAAATTATCGGCCAAAAGCATATTTTGAACGCCAGCAGCGCACTCACTCACCCGCCTAATGATTTGGCCGGAATTCTAGTGACGCCTTTTTTTTAATTCTGAGACTTGTTGACAAATCTACATAAAATTCCCTTTAATTTGACACCTCAAATGTTAAAATACGCCCAGCCGTTACTGCGGTTGGACTGTGAAAAGAAAACCGCTTGCGTATTAATATATAGATATTTATAATTAACCTAAAACACAGCTGTTTACCTGTTTGGATTTTTAGATGGGGATAATACTCCATGAGCAATCTGTACTCAATTGTATTATCCCTGTTCTATTCTACTGTACTGGCAACGTGCTACAGATCTATTCAGCCAGGAAGTCTGGTAGGGGTGGAAGTGCGAGAGAGATGGAGAATACCCCCACCACCGTTTTCCCTTCATCGGTTGTGTATAGTCAACTTAAAATCCCACATGGCCTATGACAACACTACAAATATTGTTGCAAACAAAGAATCATATGTTTTGACAGATGAGTTATTTCGAAATTTGACTGTACTGAGACTCGCGGTAGGGGAAATCTTCACTGCTCATGCGCATCCCACAGGACTTCTGGGTTGAACAGATCTGTATAAAAGTTTTAAGTGGCTTTGTCATGAGCAGCTGGATGATTCTTTTGTTTACTTTTTTGTTGTTATTGGCAACTCATATGACCCCATGTTAAAAATTATCAATTTTAAATTTAATTTTTCTAAACATTTGCGTTTCTACAGCAAATTCAACCACATAGGTGAACTTAAAAATAAAAACTACACCTACATGCAAAATTTCATCAAAATGGTTAGAGCCGTTTTCGAGATAGGATTTATATATAAATATATAAATATTCATTGCTCATTTAAAGTAATAGGATGAAATAGTTGACCGATTGGCCAGGGAGGCAATCTCAAACATTCAGATACCAATGTCAGATTTTAAGCAACAAAGACAAAAGTGACGGCTCCTTGGATCAAAATCAAAATTTAGTTTGGAAAATAAATTGCTTCTCTATAAGACTATTTTGAAACCAATTTGGACATATGGTGTGCAGCTTTGGGGTTCTGCAAGTGTCTCTAACATTGAAATAATTCAAAGGTACCAGTCAAAATTATTACGCAAGATCGCCAACGCACCTTGGTATGTTTCCAACAGGACCTTACATGAAGACTTTAAACTACCTACAGTGAAAGAAGAGATCACGAGATTTAGTGAAAACTATATTGAAAAATTAGAAAACCACCCTAATCACCTAGCCTTGAACCTACTCAACAATACAGACACTGTTTACAGACTGAAGAGGTCTTCAATCTTGGACTTGCCTTTTCGTTTTGTAAACTGAGGATAAATTTCTGTAACTAACATTGTAACCTACATAATATTTACTCATTGTTCACATTAGCATAGAACAGATTGTAAAGTTAAATAAATAAAAAAAGAACAGTATAATTGTATTGTAAACAACTCAACTAAAGCACAATGGTATAAAGCTATACAAGATAAATTCCCTAACAAACCCTGGTTTAGTCAAACTAATTTAACAAGATATGAAATAATAAATATATGCAAATTAAGATTTGGCCATGCCAGAGTAAACAGTTATCTTTTTTCTAAGAATATGTATTTCACACCCCTATGCCTAGAATGTACTCTTGGACAAGGTGAAACTTTGGAACATTTATTTTGGTTGTGCCCCTGGTTGTGCCCCAAATATGAATTTTTCAGACAATCTTACCTTAAAGAAACATATAGACTATATAAAACAAATTTAATAAATGCACTGAAATCAAATTATGACATAGTCTACAGGGAAATCAATACATTTTTGAAAGAAGCCAAAAAGAATGTTTAAAAATTAAAAACATAAAGTGATAACATCTTTGGAAGATCTATCTTTTCAAGTCTTGGTTTAACGAAACTGAAGATCAACCATAGAAGCAAAGTGGAATAGTGCACTTCGAGGCTGCATGGCTAAAAGACTGCATTTATTGAAAATTAAAAGGCTAAGAATTATATAAAATACAAAAAAGTGCTGTACATATTACTAATAAAAACCAAAGTGATCCTTATGTACATTTTCCTCATGTTTAATGCTCATGAATGATTAAATATAAGTTTTAAATATATTATTTACAAAACATTAAATAAAACAATATTTTCTTTTACATACGTCGAATGCTCACATATAAAAAATAAATCCTATGGAAATTTGCTGAGTAGGCAGGTCTGCTGCGACGGGGGTATCTTGATTTAAGTTAATACATGTGGCCCAAGCCGTAGCCGAGAAAAGTTTTTTTTTTGGGGGGGGGGATTGAGTTGCATGGTTATAGGAAGAGAAAAAAAATAACCTTAAAACCTTTCATTTAAATGCAATTTAAACATTTTCACAGAGGGGACCCCCCACATTGACGGCCTTGTATGTGGCTTCTTTTAATTAAGGTTTATTGAATGAGGGTTTTGATTATCTGGTAGCCATCTTGTATTGGAGTTGTATATAGTATGAAAAATGTAAGAATTGATTTGTTTATCCTAAGGTGCTCATTAACAATTATCAAAAGTTATTTCAGTTTTAACAGGTCAGTCAAGCAAAATGTGACCCGCCAAGGGAAAAGGGACCTTAACTTCCATTTTTTCAAAATTTAGTTATTAGAATATCTTTATTCTACATTAAACACCGAACAAACTTGCGAAAGAATTTTCAATACATCTCAAAAAATGTCTGAATTATAAATGTTTAATTTGAAATAATAAAACATAAATTTTAGGAAATCGAGGTCTAAAGTTTTGTAAATTTCTAACCTGAATTTTTTTGTTACTACTTTCATAAAAAAGAGTGCAACCAAGTTCCTTAACAATATTGGTATTGTCCCCGGTGCACAATTTTTCAATATTTGTGAACCAACAGTGAATAGACGTTTGAAGGCGAGGGTTCTGCAGGACATAATGAACGAAATAGATTAGGCTTCGATTGAAAATTAGTTCCTGGGTGTCTCCATGAGAGCGAGCCCAATAATGTTTCACATGTTATATAGTTAATGTTATTACATTCTGTGCATAATACTTATTTTGTATTGACCCGGAAATAAATTGATTAGAAAAAAAAAATTTTTTGGTTATGTTTTGTTTATAATTTTGTCAGAAATTTAAAGCAGAATATGAATCCACCACTGAATTTGTGTCAACTGTTTGTATTTTTTGTCAAATGTTGCTGAAATAGACAGAAGTAATAAAAAAAAGTTTTAAAGACAAAATGTCTTGTTACTTGATAAAAACTAAAGTTAATTTTAATGTTATACTCAAATAAGAATTTATTATAAAAATACTAGCAAAATATGACATAATGTAGGTGTCTTGAGTTTTTACCTTTTTATTTGTTGACCTTCTAGAAAATTGTTGTTTGTTTTAAACTTCACTTGGACCAGGAGCTAAGTCGTCAACTACTTCTTTTGGAAAATCCTGTATATTTTCATGATATGATTCCTGGATCAGGACTTAGCAAGTCCTGCATTTAATCCACACAGAACTCTCGGATTTTCTTAACTCCAAAGCGTTGAAATAGCATCGGAGAAGTCAAAGTCCTTATTCTCCAGATTGCAAGGGTTTCGAAAAAAAATAATTTAACTATGTTAAAAGTTAAATTCAGGTGTAAGATGGTCCAAATATTGTTTGGAAACATATAGACATTAAGAAACAATAAAAATCAGAAAATATGTTTTTGACCCTATCCTCTAAAACTTACTGTCCTGTAAAATTTTGTCTGGGAAGATAAGGTCCGCTTTCCTTTGGCGAGTCACAAATATACATATCAGCCCCTACTACATGAAAGGTATTCCTCTACTGAACCTTTACTGAAATATTCCATTTTCCTTAATATTAAGGTCATATGGCTTATCAAACAAAATAAACATACATAACCTAAAAAGTTTTGATTAAAATAATCCTCATTTTTTACTTTTTAGCAAAATAGAAACTTTACACATACTTATCTAGTTTTTTCACCAATATATTTTTTGCAATGTTTACTGATTACAAAAAACTTATCAGTCCATATGCTTATGAAGCCATTATTATTTTCTTATTATTGTTCAAGAGTGTTCTATCTTTAAATAATAATGTTTACTTCAGTGACACAGAAAGCAAAGTCTTAAGTAGACAAATAAATTCTAATCTAAATGACTGTGATATTTTAACTTATATAACTAATTGCAGCCCCAATCGAAAGCACAGGACAAAATTCACTAATTATAGATACATAAGGTTTTTAGGTTCTGTCTCTATGAATCACTGTAAGTTTAAGCATTTGATAGAAGACATAAATACTAACTGGGAAATTTGGAAGTGGGATGAAATTGAAGAATATGAAATAAAAGTAAAGGACATATCAGACAAATCATCATGTTTAATAGAAGAAGACTCTCTTGATTATGGTATTTATAGACTAAAAATGTTGTCGATTGTATTCTTCCAAGACTCGACAAAAAGGAACGTGGAAAACGAATGTTACTTTGAAGTTGTCGATATTGGAACTCAGACAATTATTTATGGAGGATATTACCGGACAATAAGTGCTGATTTTGCCTTGAATTTAGATATTTCAACAATGCTAGCACCAGGTAGACTAGCACCTAGTAAAACTACTATTGTGTCATATTGGTGGAGATGTGTTGAAAATTCTTATTGGGAAGATTTTTGTAACGCTTACCACACATCGAATACTCATAGGGTGGTCGAAGGAGAAGGTGGGGGATTTAAGTTGGTAGAAAAATATAACTTGTTACCTAAAACTTACATTTTTGAACTCTCAATTCAGATTGATAAGGTACATAGTGACAAGCATGAATTAAAACGATTTCCAGTACAATTTGCATCACAACAAACAATTCTTGTTACAAATGTTACCGGTATAAATATTGGAATTACATGTTTGCTGAACTGTGGTGGAAAAACTTTTAAAAGCAACCCCCAAGAAATTGTTCATTTTACAGCAATATTTGACAATACGATTTTGAAATCTGTATCAGAAAAGGAAGTTAAATTTGTTTGGTCTTATAAAGCCAACAAGGAAACTGAAACAGAAGTTCCGTTAGAAGCCAGATCTGACGATTTTGTCACTAAAGACTCTGCGTTAAGAATTAAAAGAAGTTTTTTAAAAGAAGATAGTGAATATTTATTTTCTGGAAAGTTTACTGCAAATGGAAAAACCCTGCAACAGGCTCAAATAGAAGTATTTACAGGAACGACACCTAAAAATGTAACATGCAAAGTGATTCCACCAAATGAAGATGAAAATAAGAAGCTATGTGATATATTCTGTACCCATGAACACCAAGAATCAGAACTTAACTCGATGCTATTTGAATTTTATAATAGAAACAATGAAAAGGAAAATGGAAGACATTTAGGATTCAGTGTATCAGGAGAGTTTCATGAAGTTTTATTAACAAGACCTCAAATTTATGTATCCATCACAAACCTATTTGGAGTATCTCACACAACAAGAACTAACATAGTAGATTTTCACGAGACCAAATTTAATCTAGACGTACAAAATCGTTTACTAGAAGAAATTGACTTAGTCTACAGTATTCAAGGTATTTTACTTAATAACTACTATTATCGTATTTCTATAATTTCTGCTTACTGTGACCTATTGTCGAATTCAAACATGACTTCACAATTTAAGTTTGATAAGATAAATTACATGTTGGAAAAACTGAATTCCGAACTTACACCTGTTGTTACAGAAGCTCTAACTCTTCACAATGTTCTGACTCACATTGTACATATTGTAAACAACACAGAGCCAAAGAGTCTCTTAAAAAGTGAAAGTGTTTATTTCATTGCAAAGATAATGAACTCTGTATCGTTAGTATTAAAAGAATTCACAACTGACTCAAAGAGATCATCACGTTTAATGACAACTTACAGAGTTTATAGCATTGCCAAAGAGCTTCTAGAAATTTCTAATTTGGTGTTGGTGCTAAAAAGAAATTATGATTTAATAGATCTAAATAACAGAAACAATTTAAAAAAAGGCATTTCTGAAATGATAACTGCTTTAAAAAATATACTAATTTCACTTGAATATCAACAGTTATTTGTAATCGAAGACCTGAAAATTGAGTCGGAAATTATAGGGCTTCAGTCAATTGTATGGAAAGAAGAAGAAAATAATTTTCTAAAAATGCATAAATCTAATAGGAAGGGGAAAATATTAGATTTAACACCTACACCTAGACTACATTTAAACATAATAACTTATAAAATAAATCCATATTGGTGGAGTAATGGATATAAAATAAATACTGATGTTAAAATTTTATTTTTACCTCAATATCCAACTAACATCATCTCTGAAACACAGCTAAACAATTTAAGACTTTATTATAATTCATTAAAATATAAACAAATTCAAATTGAATTGAAAACAAAAGACTTTAACTATTTGTCCGTCTCGGGCCAAGTAAAGCAGCCTCACCCTGACAACAGCCCTGAAGTAAATGATATGTCAGTTGCAGTTCATAGAATAGAATCTGAGGTGAATTCGTTGTCATTTATTAATTTCACCTACATCCAAAACTTTACCAGCCTAAGAGTTGTAATTCTTGAAGGACTAAGACCTGATTTTGACTACTTGAATGATTATAAATATACAAAAATAATAACAACCAATTCAACAATACTTGAATTTTTAATGCAACCTAATAAGAAAGCAGAGTTTTTTTACATAGGAATCCTTCCTGGACAAGATGTTAAAGTTGGTGAGATAGTTGATTATAATTTTACAATATTCAGTTCTGCTTGTAGAATCTGGAAATATGAAATGTGGACTGCAACTCAAAAATGTTTAACAACTAAGACGAAATCAGCTAAAAGTAATTTACATTGTGTATGCCAGTTAGGTAGTGAAATTGTTGGTGGTCATATTCATGTCCCCTCTCATCAATTCAATCCTTTTAATGATTTTCCACTGTTCTTCACAGAGAAAGATTATCCATTCATAGTAGTTGTTTTAATTATTATGTGGATGCTTTATTTCCTTATACTTATCTGGGCAATGAAAAAGGACAAAGAAGATAAAAAAAAATTAAGAATTATGGTTCTGGACGACAATGACCCTCGTGATTCACATGCATATCTTGTAGGTGTATTCACTGGTGCAAGACTAGAAGCTGGGACGACTTCAAATATCGGAATCAGACTGTTTGGCGAATCAGGTCTCAGCAGACCTCACATTTTGAATTCCATTGACTGCCCAACTTTAAAAAGCAATTCTGACAACTGGTTCCTTCTTTTCTCTCCTCATTATTTAGGTTCACTCACTGAAGTATTACTTTGGTCTGATCACTCTGGCCAACACCCTAACTGGTATTGCAGTAAAATACTAATTTATGATGAAAGTAATTATGAAAATGATTTTTTTTTCTTTGAATCTTGGTTTGGTACAACATCAGAGGGAGTACATCTGGAACATTTTCAAGAATGTGCAACTTACGATGATACTAACAAGATCAGTAGAATAATATCTGAAAACTTGTACTATTGTTTTCTGGAGTCACATTATTGGGTAAGTATCTTCTGCAAGCATCCTCGCTGCCCAGTCACAAGGACTCATCGTCTGTCAGTGGTCTTTTGTGGATTACTTGTCAACATTTCAGTGTGCATCTTGCTGGTCTATCCTTCTCACCCCCAAACAACAGATGTCTCTTTGTTTAAAGTAACAAAAGACACAATAATTATTTCAACAGTTGGAAGCTTTTTAGGGTATCTTGTTACATTCCTTATTATGTGTGGTTTATACAGCTGTTATAAAGATACTGAGGTTCCCCCAAATATTGAAACAAATAAATTCTGTTGTGACATTTACCAACATAAGCGAATAATGAGCCAGTTGAAAGGGGACCCAGGATGGCTGACATACTTAAGAAATTGTATTTCACACAATATACAAACAGTCAAAGCTTTACCACTGCAAAGTTCACATAATGAAATAATAGGAATAGACATTAACAAAGAAAAATTAAAAGTTCTTGTATCATTATATGTTGTCATAATGATTATATGTTGTCATTTTATTATAGCATTAGGTTTTCAATACAACTTAGATAAAACTGTATTGGTGTGTTCATGTATAATGGTATCCATTTTCCAGATAAACATTATTATACTGATAAAAGTATGTACAGTGGCAGTATTACTTGGATGTACAAAAACTAGATATTATGATGTGACCACATTTTGTTTAGCATTTAAAAATATTACGTACGATCTAAAAAGAAAATACAATAAAAGCTATAAACGTTTTCTGGCAAGGCTGAGAAATCTTGAAATGTATAAAACTCCATCAGAATTCAAAGTTATAAAATTAACACACCATAATCAAAGATATGTTTTGGGACTGTACATATACTATACTGTTGGCTGCATAACTTTTTTATGTGTCCTTATATGGCTTATTCAATTATTCAAAATAAGATTATATTATTTAATGAATATTGAGGCATTTTGCACTGTATTCGGAGATGTTGAATTATGTAAAATTGTTTATCTTTATGATCTAAATGATTTCTTAGAATTTTGGAAGAGCATCTCTACGGAAATTTTACCATCCCTTTATTCAAAAACATGGTATAATGGACAAAACAAGTCACTGCCTCAAGAAATATTTCATGAAACAGGATGGCTGCTCAAGGGACCTTCTCGCCTCATCGGGGTCCCTCGTTTACGGCAGATTCGTTCAAAACCATACGATGAATCTCAATGCCATGTGCCAGAGGTAATGAAGACCATCGTAAGAAAATGCCACACACCTACCACGAGCCTATCCATAGAAACTGAAGATAACAAAGATTATGGGGTAGGGTGGGGTAACAGCACTTGGTTTCATGAATTATTTAAGACTTCACCATGGGTATATACACAACCGACTAACAAGCCAGTAAACTACTTGAGAGGACCCTCGGGTCATTTATATCATGATGGAGGCTACGTAGCATTTTTGCATCGAAATCTGGTTAGTACAAAAGCAAGCTTATCAAGTTTACTTGATACCAATTGGATCGATGACAGGAGTAGAGTTATTTTTTTGGACTTTACAATGTATACCGCTAGCCATGATGTGTTTACACAGACCAGTATTGTGACAGAAATCCTTAGTGTAGGAAGTGTGAAAGTGATATTTTACTTCAGATCCATAGTAATTTCAAGTTTATTCACTGCAGGAGTATTGTTTGGACTCATTCTGGTTATTTTTAGTCTTCAGCTTTTAGTCCAAATGAACATAGTTGGTACTCAGAAATTTTTTGATAATTTTTGGAATGTTTATGATTGTGTAATTTTGATTTGGTTTATTTACTCTGTGGTTTCCTACTGTGTTTGGTATGTAAGTGTAGCAGGAGCTAGAGAAGAACTTTCAAAACAAGGAAAAGACGTTTATTTTTCAATTGACGAGATTACTGGCTTCAAAAATCATATCAAAGATGTAGTAGGAGTTATGTTTTCTTTACTGTTGGTGAGACTATTAAGAATCATTCGATTTAATGAAGATATCAGATTATATGTTCATGACCTGCTAAAAGCCAGAACTGAAATTATCTTTGCTTGCATCATTACAGCGATGTTAATGTTTGTTCAAGTTAGATTTATTATGTTTCTGACAGTCCCACCCTTTGCACACCGGGTTAAAGATATCCTAATCTTCAGGTCTCAGTTTAAAACCATAGTGCGATCTACATACCGCCGCTCTACTACAGGGCAACTGTTGGCTTATATTTTAAACTTTACATCTCAACTTGGAATATTTTCGTTTATGCTTTCACAATATCACCACTTCAAAAAGGCTCAAATAAAACGAGTGCAAAACTTGAGGCGAAGAGAAGCTCAAAAGTTACTTGGTCGTTTGGGAAAATAAATTGAAAAACATAAAATACTAAAGATTTTGAATAGTGGAAATGATATTTAAGCAATTGTAAATAAAATGTACACAAAATAAATCATATGCTTATAAAAATAGTGCTTTTATTTTTCCTGCTGGACCAAACCTTAGCAAATGTTTTTAATTTTTTCAGTACAGGCTCTAGGCCAGGATTTTAATTCTGGGAAAAGGATGACAGCTAGCTTAAGAGTTCAGTCAGGCCATATCTTGTAATTATTTGTGACTTATTGTGTTCTATAACCTGCCTGAACTCTTTCAATGGTAAGCCATATGTACTTTATGATATAGCAATGGCACTGAAAAAAAGAAAAGGCATAGTTTTATACAAGACAAGGTGTCACAAAATTGTGTCCCTCAAAACTTAAACAGCTGGTATTTACCCATCTTATATCTTATACTGTACAAGACATTGGATCACACATATCCTCTAGCGTGGTAAAAGAGAATTTAGAGAGAGATGGAGAACGAGACCAAAAGAGAGAGAGAGAGAGAGAGAGAGAGAGAGAAAATGGTTGTCACACTTCCTTATAAGTTCTGAAGCAGGTCTGCCTAATTCAGCAGAGATTTCATTCCATGCATCATTTCTCTTAATTTTATGATAGTGCATCGGATGTGCTAGGTCCCATAGCACACGAAATAGGCCGAAGCTTAAACTCTTCAATGAAGAACAAAATGTTAATGTACAGCATGGTGTAAGGAAAAAAGAAAGGTGTGTGCACAGTCAGCTGGTATGACGTAGTCGGGCTCGAAAAACTAGCGGACCTAGCGGTTTGACTGCAGAACTACGACCGAACACAAAATACTTTGATTGAGTTGTATTAACTGGATTGTATTGTATTCGTCGTGAGCGATAGTTGCGTGAGCCCAACTACGTCACATCAGCTGACTCTGCACACACCTTTCTTTTAGCGAATTTCCTTAGAAATAAGCTATTACCATCGTTTTAACAGAACAGAATGGGCAAAAAATATCCGTTCAGGGTAACCTCAGCAATCATATTAATATTTATATTAATTGACAGCTTTTTATGTGTACTTTCTGGATATGAAGTGAGTTTATTGTGAAAACGCATTTTTACCTGCAAAAATCACGATTTGTTTGAAAATTTAACATGGGCTTATATGGGAAATATAATTTGAATTTTTATAGTTTTGTTAGCACGATAACTCTCGTAAATATCCTCCGATCGTAACAAAATTTGGTACGGACATGTAAAACTAGATTCTCTTGGACGAGTTTGTAAACCAGCCAGATCGGCATATCCAAAGTGGGGTAAAGGCCTCATTTTACCCCCCAAAAATGGGTTTTTTGAGTTTTTCAAATTGAAAAATTATATTTATTCAATTATTGTTTGCACCATTGGATTTAGCTCGAAAAAACAAACAATTTGGTATCCTAAATCATTTCTCTAAGTCCATTGGTCTCCGAGATATAGCCCCTTCCATTTTTTCCCCTGTGTTTTTAGTATCAGGGCAGCAGAATGTTAGCTTACCCAATTTCATATTTACTCTCTACTGAGGTTCTCAAGGAATCGCTTTGGTTTTGGTTTTTAAAACAATTTTGGGTTTTTAAACAATTATATGTAATTATAATTTAAAAAATAAACATTCTTGCCTACTTCATTACATGAAATATTTGTATTCTTTCATCTAATTCATTTACGAATATTTTTTTAGAAAGTTTTTTGTAAAACAAGCTATAATATATTATTTTAATGTATAAATATATCACTTGTTTATTTTTCTTTTTTTTCGTAATAATTTATTAATTACTGGATATTTTGTAATTGGAAATTCGCTGAGTACGCAGGTTTGCTGCGACAGGGGTATTTTCCTTACACCATGAATGTACAGTTTGCGCATTACATCTCCGGCTATGACTGAGTCAGCTGATTGTATGGTGCGGGGGGGAGAGGGGGTACTTTTCTGGAAACATGTTCTAAAACACTGCTTTAGAAAATGTTATCATGTATACCTATGTTAATATACCAACAGTATATTAACATAAATACTGTGTATTAACATAAATATAGTATATTATCACAAATGTTAAAATACTATATTATATTATGTATACTTCATCTGTGGTGGCTTCATATAGATGACATCTAATGTATATTAGTATAAAATCCCCGAAATTTCCATTTACATGGCAGCAAACCTGCATACATATTCCCCATCTTATCCTTATGGGAAGTAAACAATTCTATATCTTCCTTATTTCTTGACATACTATATTGATGGTATATGGCTATAGTATATGGCTTCTTCTAGTTCAGATTTATTACATTTTTAATTGAAACCACCCAGTTAACATACCTGCTGCAGCAAACCTGCATACTCATTCCCTATGTTATTCTTATGGAGCAAGAGCGTATGCCACTAGTGCAAGTTGTTTCGCGAAACATTTCACGCTAAACACAAAATCGTCTGAAACAGTCTTGCAAGTTACCGCTGATGTATCTTGGGTCTTACCCCCACCACAGTCAACCCTTATATCGGGCATTCCAGTCTGACCCGTCATAGCTGCATCATGTACTGCTCTGGTGTAACGTAATAAAGTGATTATTTCCAAGTCTTATAGTCATATCTCAACTCCATGTGTCTTCCCACTCGCCACATACATCATTGGCGACGATAAAATGTGTTTTAAAGTCAGTTTATTTTGTTTGAATTAAAGAAAACGTAAGTATTGTGAAAGTGAAAGTTTCGTCGGCGTCGGTAAGTCCCAATAGTCCATTTTGTTCAAGTTTGTGCAGTAACTGTCTGAACACTAATTGGTAAAATGTCTAAAGCACCGATTTTTGTTCCTGAAGAGGAAGATTTTTCTATGTATACTGAAAGACTTATTGAGTAGTATTTTAAAATAGAGAAAATTGATGATGACCTCAAGAAAAGTCATTTGAGTGTTAATTTTCAGCCGAATATCTATGCAGAACTAAAGTCATTGTTAAGTCCTGTCGAATTCAAGACAGCAACTTATAGTCAGTGTACTGAAGCATTAGAGAAAAAGTATACTAAAGTCAAAAAAGTTATTTCTGAGCGACATTCATTTAATTTAAGAAAGCAAAAAGTCGGTGAATCAATTAGTGACTATATTTCTGCAATCAAAACTCTTGCAGGTTCATGCAATTTTGGTTATTTTTTTGACAATGCATTAAGAGATCGGCTTGTGTCTGGACTATTAAATACCAATATGGTTAGCCGTCTTTTGTCAGAGGTAGACACTATGACTTTTGAAAATGCGTGTAAAATTATTTTTCACATGGAAGCAGTTGAGAATTCCACAAATATTATCTCTGGAAATGACGTCACAGCCCACGTTGCTACGCAGTCCCAGCGTCAGTCTACGTCACAGTCCGGCAGGCCCTATCAGCGATCACGAGCCTCTTCGCCCCCCCCCCCCCCCCGTACAATAAGTCCCGTTCTTCGTCCGCCGGAAGTCAGCGTTATCAGCTTTCTGGACAAAGGATTCCATCCCGAAACAGATCACCGTCCCCCCGCCGTCGCCCTGACCTACCCCACAGCAGGAAAACTTGTCGTTATTGTTATAAAAGACACAATCCTCTTAACTGTCCCGCTAAAAATTGGATTTGTCATAATTCTGGTAAACAAGGTCATGTTGCTGGTTTTTGTTATAATACCAATTTTGTTAACATGTCTAATTCAATTCATGTAATTAACCCTCTGTCAGTAGAAATTCAAGTGAATGGTACTCCCACTAACTGGTTAGTAGATACGGGCAGTGCAGTAAGTATTGTTAGTGCAGATCTAGCCGAAAGTTTAAAGCTTACTAAACTGTCTCCTTTTCTTGGTTTTATTAGAGGTGTTAATGGTCAACAATTAAATATTTTAGGTACTTATCAAGTCGAGGTTAAAACCTACAACCAAGCTAAAATGCATATTTTGAATGTAATTGTAGCAATAAGGGCCGCCGACAGATATTTTGAGGCCCGGGGCAAAGTTTGGGAGTGAGGCCCCTAAATACAAAAAATCGTAAATAAAAAATACCTTTGTCTGTCAAATAGCTACATTTGTAAATTCTGCTGATTACAAACTTTTTGATCTAAAAATGTTGAATATCTTAATTTGTTCAATACCAAACAACTACAACACAGGTCTGTACTAAACTTTTGATTTATGAATTTTAAAAATTCAGAACAGTAAAAGCTGGTAAAATCCTTTTTGATACGGCTACTGAATAACACAGAACTTGGGATTAAAAGCACTAGACTAAAAATGTATGAAATCCTTTGAAATGAAATGAAATGAAATCCTTTATTTCCACTTAAAAATGTGTACAAAAAATAAATTAAAAATATATAATTATAACTTGGAATAATTCCCCACAAAGGCCAAGCCTGAGCGTGGGGAATGAGTTCATGCAGTCCGCATCTTGAGCACAATCACTTAGTTTTTCAGAATTTACTTTATATATGACTACAGTGAGATAAAAAACATGCAAATAATTCAGTATATACAAATAATAAACATTATAATAAAATAGAATAGAGCCACAACAAAAACTGAGTCTAATAAGCCGTATGTTTCTAATAAGCCTGTACCTGGGGGTAAAAAGGATTTAAGAAACAGTTTTAAGTTACTATACAAATAATTATTCACGGGCTATCTAACTACTATAAACTATATTACTTGTTTTCCTTCTGTTTTCCAACTCCCATAATGCCTGTGATGCGTGTGACGTTACCAGGACACCATTTTACCGGTTGAATCCTAGCCCTAGCAAAAGGCCCCCTTGGCCCTTTGGTAAAAGTATAGCTTAAGTCGAAGATATAGTAATAACTACTCTCCGACAGGCCAAGATACTTTATTGTGCCAGCTTGAGGCTACAGACGAGCGCATTCTTACGGTCTGCTGGAGGCATCATGAGCTGCTTAAATTTTGGTATGAGGAAACCTGAATTTCTTTGGAACTTGGTTCATACCACAGATAAACGAATACATTCGTTTATGTATTCGTTTATCTGTGTTCATACGTAGCTGAACTCAAACTCAGAGGAGAAACGAAGCTGAAGTTGTTAATCATTGGAAAAAATTAATGTCACGTCTTGAGTCGTAAATGTTATTGTTATTACTATTATTCTTTTGTAAAATATACACCATTTAGTTAAAGCTAGGAATCCTTTTCCTTGGTCCATCGTAGGCCTGTACAAAAAATGTTTTATGATGAATTTAGGGTGTAAACGATTAGTATTGGGCGATTACTGAGCTTATGGTACAGATTTAGTTAATGTGAGGTCTGGTGCAGGCCTATTACCTCGGGGGGCCCAGACGTGACGGCCGAAAACCAAATGAAATTGTATCAAAATAAGACAAATGAACAGTTAGGTAATTTTGATTATATACGTTTTAAGTACTAAGTTTTTTATATGTCTTCTAATACATTTAATGTTGGTATCCTTGTTTTAAAAACTCTAATATTTAATAATCCTCAAAAATATTCTCAGCTCAAAATGTGGCCCCCTTCCTTTTGTGGCCCGGGGCAATCTGTCCCCTTTGCCCCCCCCCCTCTCGGCGGCCCTGATTGTAGCTGGATGTAAATAAAAAACGTTTTACACTTAAAAATATATTTACACTTATACTGTGTTAACATACAAGATGGTAAATATACAAAAATGGTGGAAAGTGGCGATCGATTTCGATTGGTCACACCAATCATCATCAGGCCCAATGAGAGACTGGCAGATCCGTCATGGCGTCCGTCCTTTTATCCTATTGGCTGCCGGAAGTTCCGCTGGAACAGGTTTTTGAACGTACCACCAGTGTCAAAGTTCACTTGCTCGTTACAGTTTGTCTCTGTCTTTACATTTTCCTTTAAATCTTCCTTCTAATTTCTTATGTTATGTCCATCTTCTAACAGGTGTTTGGCAACACCTGTAGATCTTTCCGGTTTCTTGTTTTTCCAGGCTGATATATGGTTTTTGTATCTCTTTACAAAACTGACTGTTTGGCGTTTGGCCTATATAAAATTTATCACAGTCATTGCAACTAATTTTGTATATTCCAGCAGTATCAAATTTGTTGCATTCTTCAATTCTTGGGCGTAGAATTTTTCCGATTGTGTTCTGTGTCTTGAATGCTATGGAAACTCCGTATTTCTTGAATCTGTTTGCAATTTGTTGTGTCCTCATTCCAGTGTAATTAAATGCTGCATATTTCTTAGTTTCTTCTTTTCTTCCATCTAATGTTGTGGTTTCACGAAGGCGCTCTTGATTCTTTATTTTTCTCTTTATTTTCATTGAAATTTCTTCGATATGTGAATATCATGCATGAATTTTTCATGCCTATTTCATGCGTACAAAAAGGGCCCTCAAGGCCCATACTGACTAGAGTCGTCAGGGGCACCATAAAACTAGTCTCTCCTGACATCTATTGGTGAATGAGTTATAACTACTTCAAGTTTTTTTAATAGAAGAATATTGTCACAGACAAATGAGTAGACATGTCTACTCCTTTGTCTGTGATATTGTCTAATTCCGAAAATCACCGTCTCGACAGTACATTTCTCTTCAATTCCTCGGTATTTTGCCTTCCGACTTGAGGTCCCTTTTCATTTTTTTCAGCAGGAAGGTCTCTTCCTCATTTTTTTTAACAATGAAATTGTAAATGTATCACGTCTGTTATGGTTTAGATTTTAGGATCTAGTTTTCAGCTTTATTTTGATACATCTATATAAATAAAATTAGAGTTTTGTCTGTACATTGCTCAGAATTATGAAATGTTTGGTTATTTTTGCGTTTTGAAGGTCAGAGAATCCGAATCAAGCCTTATCTCAATTTATGTCACGATGTGTGTTGGTAACGCTCAACATCACACTTTAGACCGCTTTTCACGCAAAAACTAGAGTACTGTTATGGCTGAAACTTTTTTCCTGTGTTTTATGCACATATGAGAAGGCTTTAGACCACTTAAAACTAGCATACGTCGTTTTGAAATTAAATAGCAAGCTTCTAAAAACCGAGTTTTATTTGATTTCGACCAAGTTTGTTTTGAATTTTCCCATAATTCAAGGGGATGACGTTTTGTTTACATTTTCAGCGTTCCAAGCAGATGGTAGTTACCTTCACTGATGGATTCGTCGTTACAGATGTTTTATGATTTCATTCAGTTTTATGTTTTGGTTTATAATATTTCTTTTCAATTGACATGTTCTATATAAAGTTAATATTTTCCCATTCATTATATATTTATCAGGATTTTCAATATTTTCATCCTGATCTGACCCTCGGATTTCACCACAAACCAAGGCCGCGCACAGACCCTCTCAAGATCACATATTGATAATATCCTTATGCCAGAATTATCAGTGATGAAATGTTTATATTCAAACAGATGTTAAAAGCAAGACATTTCATACAATGTAAAACCAGCTGTCTGTAAAAAATAAAATAAAACACTGACTAAAGCTACTTAAAAGTCTTTCCTTCCTTATAACAGCTGTTAATGAACGATCTAATGTAATGCATTTTTAAAAAATTTCGAGACGGCTATGTTATTTTGTTGTTGTTCAAAATAGACCCTAAAAACATTAGAAAATACTTTGATGGCATTTAATCAAGGCATTTTCTACTCTACGTACATAAACTTTCATGAAACAGGAAACTGCTTTAAGATTCACTAAGTACGCACGGTCAATTTAATAGCACAGACTACTATAATAGAGCTATGAAAGCCCGTTCATTCTCGCTTGGGTACATTCACCTATAATAGCACAGATTCAACGATAGGCCTACTTAGTATAAGCCTTCCCAGGCAGGGACACCCTTAGGGGTTTTATCGGCGGGGGCGCTGGAATGTGCTGGCATGTGTAGTATAGAGAGGCCAAATAAAAATGCCTCGTGCGGGGGGGCAGCAATATTTCTAAGTACTCCGTCGCAGCAGACCTGCGTTCTTAGCGGATTCCTAAAAATCTTTCTGGCTGATGAAAGTATATCTACTTTATATTTGTCAAATACCACTGACCTATCATCGCACAGCCCAAACTACTTGAACTTGATTTAGAACCTTGAAACTTTTTATGAACGTTTCTATACGGCGTGAGCATCCGCTGAGAACGGGTTTTTCAAAATTAAAGGTTTTCTGGGTTTTTCGGTGGGGTCAACGGTCTAAAATCTTTCTGTAAAATTAAATGGATGATCTTTCGATTAAATTGTCAATTTTCATTTAATCAAGAAGGCGGTTTAAGCTTCACATACAGATAGGTCTTTACAGCTGATTTTTATAGTTTGGTTCCTTTTATCATGGTTTTATGGTTGACTTTTTTCTTTTAGGTGATATGTGCTACATTAAAGTTACCAAGAGTTTTTGTACCTTATCTATTTAATCATAAACTCAGTATGTGGCACCATCTTTATTTAGGCAGCGGGTGTTAAAATTGTTATCGTGAGCGAAGCCACGGGCAACTGCTAGTATATACATACATATATATCCAACGTCGTCCTGATTGACCACTAGGCATAGGACCAGTCAGTTATTTCTTCTTCAAACATTAGGCTATTGAGCACATCTTCGGGATGTTTGTCCTCTCCTTATGGCAGAGATATTCAAGGAGGGGGCTGGGTTAGTTTTGACCAAGGCAGGAGTGAGAGTTAGGTTAGGTAGGATGGAATCTGGTAAAAACACTGGTTTACAAGATATGTTTTGAGCTCATGTTTAAACTTTTTAATATTATTAATCTGGGCTATGTTGGGTGGAAGTTGTTAAAGTAGCTTGAGACCTATGTAATCTGGGTTTTTTCAAAGAGTTTTAAATTATGATGTACATAAAGATTAAAATTACGATTTCTTGTATTGTAAGAATGCTGATGAGCAGTGATTTGTTTGTGTTCTTTTACATAGACAATTGTTTCAAACATATAAATGCTAGGTACAGTTAGAATTTATAGTTCTCTGAAATGCTCACAGCATGAGCCACTTGGTCTAAGTTTCAGCATACATCTAATTGCTCTTTTTTGAAGGACAAAAATTCTATTCAAATTACTTATACTAGAAGAACCCCAAAGGATTATTGAGTACCTAACCAGACTCTCAATCAAGCCAAAATACACCAGTTTAGACAGTGATAAATTATTCAATGAGGAAATATTTTTTAGAACAAAAATATTTGTAGCAAGCTGTTTAGCTGGTTTATCAACATGGTCATTCCACCTGAGACCACCGTCCAAACTCACTCCCAAATAATCTACATACTGGGCTTCATCTATGATCAAATCATCGAGTACTATGGATGGAAGAACTGTTCCTGAATTAACCAAATGGTTGCGTTTCTGATCAGTCATGAAATGTATTGATTGTGTTTTTTTTTTTTTTGGGATTTATATGACGATTGATACCTGAAAAGTACTGTGAAAGAGTATTCAAATTGAAGAAGGTTTCCTGTTCTAAAATATTGAGATTTCTATGGGAAGTTAAAACTGAAGTGTCGTCTGCAAAAACTCAAAGAAGGTTATCCGGTAGGGAGTCAGAGATGTCATTAATATAAAGGAGAAAAAGAATCGGCCCTAATATGGATCCTTGCGGAACACCAAATAAAGCTGCCTTTGGATTTGAGTAAGAAGTTTTCCTGATGTCGTTTTTATCAATGAAATCTATTTTGGTTTTATGGAATCTGTTGGAAAGATAAGATAATCCAGCTAAGTGCTGTCCCTTTGATGCCTATTGCTTCTAACTTTTTCAGAATGATCGGGTGAGAGACGCAATCAAACGCCTTGGACAGGTCAATGAAACAGCCTATGGCTGTCCCACCACCGCACCGTCCTGACATTTGGATATACATTTAACACAAAAATGTAAACTAATGTCGTGTGTAGTCCCCACCTAGTTCAAAAGAACATACATTGGACAGTTAACGAGTAATTATTATGGAAATCTCTGATTGAGGCTACATTTTACACAATAAGCAAATAAATAAGGATAAAATCAGAAAGTAGTCTCCCGTCGACGACTCCACGCTTCATGTTGGAGCCTCTGGCTCCATTTCATAAGGATGTTAGGTTTGGAGACCACGAGCTTGGTAAATAGTTAATATTATGGATTTTACCCTACGTTTAACACTCTTTCGTGGTTGACCGTGTGCAATACTGCTTTTTCTTGGTGGATTTAAGATGAAATATACTTTTGATTGACCTTTAAAGGCAAACCTTTTTAGTAGGATCAAATTTAAAGCTGATGTTGCACTCAATAGCTATTAGTGCAGCACGCTCTGTTGTTCCTCAGACAAAACTATGACCATTTCCGACCGCACATAAAGCTGGTAGAGCTGGTCCTTAAAAATAATGAATGAAGTTAGGCCTCTGTACTTATAGCCTGCCCTCATTCGCTTGTGTAAATGAATAAAATAAATAAATGATTTATTGCAGAAACTTCAGAGTTACATCAGAAGCATTACAAACGTCAGGTCACTTATACTAACTTATACTAAAATGGATTAATATTCCAGAATATACGATACAATTATGTACAATATATACAGAAAAAAGTACAAAAAAATATAGAGATCATAAACGATATGGATGAACAGTCTAATCTAAATTATGAACAATTTCATAAAACTCACTTATATCATATATGGGGTTATTAGTTAGAAATTCTTTTAGTATCACTTTCAAGTTTTTCAAATCTATATACTTTATTTTTGATGGTAGAGAGTTAAACAATTTTATTGAAGTATTAAGGAAGCTCTTTTGTGTTCTAGCATAGCAGTAGTAGCTTATCAATGTTTCAGATAACTTGGCTTTAAATCAGCATCATCTAATACTACATGATACATTAACAGTCGTATTTAATTCCTCTTGCTTTTTAAGGTTAAGGTACATCATAAAAACGGAAAATTCAAAAGTAAAAAACCGTTCTGTGTTGTAGTATGTTCAACCTATTTTGCTGGATTTTAAATAAAACATATAAACATCTAACATCAACATAATTAGCTCTTTATAATTTTTAATCATATTACTTTAAATGAGCAATGAATATTTATATATTTATATATAAATCCTACCTCGAAAACGGCTCTAACGATTTTGATAAAATTTTGCATGTAGGTGTAGTTTTTATTTTTAAGTTCACCTACGTGGTTGAATTTGCTGTAGAAACGCAAATTTTTTAGAAAAATTAAATTTAAAATTGATAATTTTTAACGTGGGGTCATATGAGTTGCCAATAACAACAAAAAAGTAAAGAAAAGAATCATCCAGCTGTTCATGACAAAGCCACTTAAAACTTTTATTAAAGCACGTTGCCAGTACAGTAGAATAGAACAGGGATAATACAATTGAGTACAGATTGCTCATGGAGTATTATCCCCATCTAAAAATCCCAAACAGGTAATCAGCTACGTTTTAGGTTAATTATAAATAATTAATATCAAAGCAACAACGATTATTTGTTTACATAAAGGTGATTTTATGATTAAGACTAGCAGTTGCACGTGGCTTCGATCACGAAAAAAATTGTAACTCCCTGCTGCCTAAATGAAGATAGGGCCACATACTGAGTTTATGACTACACAGATAAGGTACAAAAACGAATGATAACTTTAAGTTAACTAACTAAACTAAATCTAATATTTATATAGTGCATATAATCTAAATAATCAATCAACAAAACAACCATAAAACCATTGAAATGAAATGAAATGAAAAAATCGTTTATTTCCAGTAATATTAACAAAAAACAAATCTTCCATGAATTCAAATTACAATTCAATAGTTGGTAATTACAAAGAAAATATAACTAAACTAGCAGTTGCCCGTGGCTTCGCTCACGATAACAATTTTAACACCCGCTGCCTAAATGAAGCAGATGGTGCCACATACTGAGTTTATGATTAAATAGATAAGGTAGAAAAACTATTGGTGACTTTAATATAGTACATATAACCTAAAAAAAGAAAAAAAACAACCATGCAACCATGATAAAAGGAACCAAACTATAAATCAGCTGTAGAGACCTGTCTGTATGTGAAGCGTAAACCGCCTTCTTGATTAAATTAAAATTGACAATTTAATCGAAAGATCATCCATTAAATTATACAGAAAGATTTCAGACCGTTTACTCAACCGAAAACCCCTGAAAACTTTGAATTTTGAAAAACCCGTTCTCAGCGGATGCTCACTCCCTATAGGAACGTCCATGAAAAGTCTCAAGGTTCGAAGTCAAGTTCAAGTAGTTTGGGCTGTGCGATGATAGGCCAGTGGTATTTGCCAAATATAAAGTAGATATACTTTCATCAGCCAGAAAGATGTTTTAGGAATCCGCTAAGGGTGTCGCTGCCGACGGGAGTATGTAGAAATATTGCTGCCCCGCCGCACGAGGCATTTTTATTTGGCCTCTCTATACTACACATGCCAGCACATTCCAGCGCCCTCGCCGACAAAACCCCTAAGGGTGTCGCTGCCTGGGAAGGCTTATACTCAGTAGGCCTATCGTTGAATCTGTCCTATAGTACAGAGTGACCCTGAGGCAGGAAATACCCTCTTCGCAGAAGACCGTGCGTACTTAGAGAATCTTAAAGCAGTTTCCTGTTTCATGAAAGTTTATGTACGTAGAGTAGAAAATGCCTTGATTAAATGCCACCAAAGTATTTTCTAATGTTTTTAGGGTCTATTTTGAACAACAAAATAGACCCTAAAAACATTACAGAGCCATCCCGCATTACAAAAAAAATTGTTTACATTGTCTCTTTCATTAACAGCTGTTATAAGGAAGGAAGGACTTTATCTCTAGTCAGTGATTTATTTATTTTTTACAGACAGCTGGTTTTACATTCTATGAAATGTCTTGCTTTTAACATCTGTTTGAATATAAACATTTTATCACTTATTATTCTGGTATAAGGATATTAATATGTGATCTTTGAGAGGGTCTGTGCGCGACCTTGGTCTGTGGTGGATTCCGAGGGTGAGATCAGGATGAAAATCTTGATAAATGTATAATGAATGGGAAAATATTAACTTTATATAGTACATGTCAATTAAAAAGAAATATAATAAACCAAAACATAAAACTGAATGAAATCATAAAACATCTGTAACGACGAATCCATCAGTGAAGGTAACTACCATCTGTTCGGAACACTGAAAATGTAAACAAAACGTCATCCCCGTGAATTATGGGGAAATTCAAAACAAACTTTGTCGAAATCGAATAAAACTTGGTTTTTAGAAGCTTGCTATTTAATTTCACAAAGACGTACGCTAATTTTAAGTCGTCTAAAACCTTCTCATATGTGCATACTACACAGGAAAAAAGTTTCAGCCATAACAGTACTCTAGTTTTTGCGTGAAAAGCGGTCTAAAGTGTGATGTTGAACGTTACCAACACACATCGTGACATAAATTGAGATAAGGCTTGATTCGGATTCTCTGACCTTCAAAACGCAAAAATAACCAAAAATTTCATAATTCTAAGCAATGTACAGACAAAACTCTAATTTTATTTATATAGATTGAATGATATGCTAAATTTTAATTACAAAAACATTGTCCATGAAAGATATTTATAACCAAGGAAATAAGCCTTCATGGGCAGGTTGCCTGTGCGAAGGCTTAGCCGATATTACAGTCAGCAAAGGTTATTTATTGTGAATAAACTTTTGGAAAAAATTTGCTTTTAATTTTTTAATGCGGAAAAGAGTGGTTTTTAAAAAACTAGACTTGTTGAAAATAATAACAAATAATTTAGAGAATTAACAACGGAGCATGGGAGTGGCAGAGAGGGGAAGATGGCAAGAGGCAGTGTAAAAGGTAGTCAAATGTAAGATTCGGTCAGATCAGGTCCTAGTTGGTGTAAGTAGTAGGGTCAGGTCTGCCTGTACTGAGGAGTGATAAGAAGTTCAGAATCTGTTATTCCCAGTTCAACGAGCCAATCAGTTACATGCTTTTTAAATGATTTCACAGAAGGAGAATTAAAAATTAAGTTATTTGAATAGGTTGTTAAGTTCCGGTACAAAACAGATGAAATGTAAGAGGAGTTGGTGGTAGAGTAAGATTTAGTTAAGTGAGTCGGTGGCGCAGTTGGTAGCGCACCCGGCTTCGGAACTGTGGCCTCAAAGCGTCGCAGGTTCGAGACCCGGGCTTGTTGCATACTTTTAGCAGTACTGTTCACCCTTGTACTGTACCGGCTCACTCCTTGTCTATGCTTGATAACGTCCACGCACAGATCAATAGTCTAAGTGGGCGGGCAAAGGCAAGGTGAAAAAAAGAGGCCGCCACCCTCTTTTAAAAAAAAGAAAAAAAGAATAGCTGGTATTCCTACATTTTGTGAATAGCGTGTGTTATGAGTGTGTGTTATGCTAGTAAATAAGGAGTTAAAATTCTTGTAAATATGAATCATCAAGGTCTTAATAAACAATTGTCTAACGGTAAGCAGTGATAACTCATGGAATAGTACGGTTGTGGGGTAACGAAGAGGTTTCTTAAAACATTATGAAAGTAACAAAATTAAAATCAGCTGTATCCGTATGTGAAGCTTGAATCATCTGCTTGATGAATGAACATTGAAAACTAAACAAAAGATCATCCATTCCATTTACTTAGGAAAACTTATAAACTTCGACCTCGCCAAGACCCCTTAAAAGTTCGAATTAAAAAACGTTCTTAGCGGATGCTTACGCCATAAAGAACGTCCATGCAAAGGTCCAAGGTTGTAAGAAAAGTAGTTTGGGCTGTGCAGTGATAGGTCAGTGGTATTGGACAAATGTAAAGAAGGTAAACTTTCATTAACCAAAAAGATGTTTTCAGGAATCTGCACAGACCGCATGTCTGCTGCGACTGGATTTATTCTGTTACTGCCATTTGGCCTCACTGTACTATACATGCGAGCAGATTCAGTGCCCCGCCGACAAAGCCCTCAAGTGTGTCACTGCCATAGTAACGCTTACGCCCAATATCGTCAGATATGCTCGCAAGTATGGTATTGAGTGGCACTTAGGTAGGATATAAATACCCCCGTCGCAGCAGACCAAGTATACAGTTTCTTGTTCCATGAAAGTATATGTACGTAAAACATAGAATTTTCCCTTGATTTAATGTCAAAAAAAGTTCGAAGGTTTTTAGGGTCTATCTTGAATAAAAAATACCCCCGTAGCAGCAGACCTCCAGACTTTGTGCATGACCTAATTTTATTTCTTCCATAAGAATAACATGGGGAATGAGTATGCAGGTCTGCTGCAACAGTCATGCACACATTTTGTGGTTTTAAAACAATATCATGTGAATCTGAACTCTGAACCATAAAAGCCACATACCAATTTTCATCAAGGGATGTTTAGTAGTAACCGAGATATAGAATTTTTCTTATTTTCCATGAGGATAAAATAGGGACAATGTAATGTGTTTTCCGCTTTGAATATCGTTTAAATGGTGTTTTAGCGAATTTCCCCTATAGGGAAGTAGCTATTACCGTAGGCGGCACGGTGAGACTTAAGCCCGGGACCATGTTATTTTTTCACTTTGAGGTCCCCAGACCCCAAAAACACCGTTCGTTCATTTTCATATATATATATATATATATATATATATATATATATATATATATATATATATATATACCTGTCAGTAGGCGCGATAACTTTTGTAAAAAAGGTTCGATCTTGATGAAATTTGGAACAAACGTATAAAGCGTCATTCATGACTTCGAGTTCGAAAACCAGCAAGATTGATTTACTCTAAGAAGGTTTTTTACAAAATAAAATTTATTTTCAAGATTTAACACCTTTTTACTAATTATTTTTACACTTAATTGTCAAAATTGAATTAAGCTTAAAAAAACAAACAATTTAGCATTTTGAATTATTATTCTATGTCAATCCGTTGCTTAGATTTTGGATAATATTGGATGTGCTTAACATAGTACGTTGTCCCATATTGTTTTTGATTATTCCCTCCAAAAAGTATAGTCACCCTGATTTGAGATTTTTAAAAATACAATTCTGAACATATGATTAAATTTGCAGGTGTTGAATATTTTATTTGTGTTTATTTTGAATAGTTAGAGTTCATTTATCAAGATTTTGCAGAAAATATATATAAAAAAATACAAATTATTTTTAAATTTAATAAAGAAAGAAAGAGCATTTGGAGGGGGGGATGTCTTGGTCTAAACTGCCTGAAAATGTAGCATAATATATGGTATGTTTACAATTATGAGGATTGATAATATTTTTTATTGAAATTGGCTGCAGATGTAGGTCTGTTGCAACAGGGATGTTTTAATTACTATAAAACTGACCATATGATTGAATTGAATTTTTTCATGAGATTAAATTATTTGTTTGTTTTGAGTGTTTTGAGTTCATTGGTTATAATATGTTTGTTGACATTGATACTCTATAACAAGATTACAGTTATTAAAAATTGAAAGACTAAGAATTATATAAAATACAAAAGTGTATGTATTACTAATGAAAATCAATATGGTCTCTTTGTTAATTTTCCTCATGTTTAAAGCTCATGAATGATTAAATATGCGTTTTTAGTATATTATTTACTTAACGTATTCAAATGATACTTCCTTCAAACAAGTTGAATGCTCACATATAAAAAATAAATCCTATGGAAATTCGCTGAGTACGCAGGTCTGCTGCGACGGGGGTATTTTGCTTCAGGGAGCCCCAAAGTGAAAAGTTATCATGGCCTCGGGCTTAGGTCTTGCCATGAGACCTATCGTTATAGTTTATTCCTTTAAGAAAATTCGCTAATTCCGTCAAAAAATTCGCTAAAAGACAAAAGAAAAGTCTTTTTTCTAATGATGTACATAAAATAAATGGTTTAAATTAGCTCTTTCAATAACAGCTGTTACAGGGAAGAAAGGTCTTTAAATTATCTCTAGTCAGCGATTTATTTTATGTTCTATTCCTGACAGCTGATTTGACAAACTACTATTTTTTTTGCTTTTTACATCTGTTTAGATATAAACAGTTCATCAATTACTATTTGTATTCTGCCACAAGCCAAACTTGGTCGAGATAAAATAAAATCCGTGTTTTAGGATTTTGCAGTTTGATTTCAAAAGTACTTGTGATTTAATAAATTGCCCAAATATCAAACCTTTAATACTTGATGAGTAGATTCCATGAGCAAATGGATTATGTATGAAAACAAACGATGGATTAAATGCTACTTTTATATAGTACATAAACAAATAAATATTATAAACCAAAACATAAAACTGAATGAAACCTTTAAACATCTGTAACGACAAATCCATCAGTGAAGGTAACTACCATCCATGGCGTAAGGAAAAAAGAAAAAAGATTCTTTTTTCTTTACACCATGACTACCATCTGCTTGGAACACTGAAAATGTAAACAAAACGTCATCCCCTTTAATTATTATGGGGAAACTTGGTTGAAATAAAATAAAACTCGGTTTTTAGAAGCTTACTATTTAATTTCAAAAAGACGTACGCTAGTTTAGAGTCGTCTAAAACCTTCTCATATGTGGATTTTAAACAGGAAAAAAGTTTCAGCCATAACAGTCCTCTAGTTTTTGCGTGAAAAGCGGTCTAAAATGTGGTGTTGAGCGTTACCAACATCGTGACATAAATTGAGATAAGGCTTGATTCGGATTCTCAGACCTTCAAAACGCAAAAATAAAAAAAAATTCATAAATCTAAGCAATGTACAGACAAAACTCTAATTTTATTCATATAGATTTACTAAATTTAAATCATCAGTTTAATGTTTCTTAAAGTTCGCAAATACAATTTAGGAAATAGAGATAAGCAAATTATCAAAGATCTAAAAAGAACAAGTTTATTTCATTAGGACAAGGTTCATATAAGAAAAAACGTGATATTATTCAACTCAATCCACCTCAAACTTCAGTTTGTACTTCAAAATTTAGATGCTCAGAAAATTTATCATCATTTATGGAATTTATTATTACTAGAGGCTTGAAGGGGCTAATTGCCCCTTAGCATAATCCTTCTTTACTATAGTAAAAAATACCTTAGAAAATAGGCTTTTGGATCCACAAAATTGCAATTTCAGTACTTTCCCCGAGTCCCTGAGATGGAGACCTTCAGTTTCAGCCCCCCCCATCATCCTGCAACCTTCTTCGGAAAAATTTCGCTTACGTAATTATATATGTATGTATAGATCATTTGGTATTAAATCTACATCGTTATGACACAAACTAAACAAACGTACTTAACTTTTTAAAATTTTAAATTATGAAGAACTCAAACCCTTAATTATTATAAAATCAGAAAATCTTAAATTTAAAATATTTTTTGTTATAGTACTTTGAACGTGCATAGTTAGCTGCATTCTGAAACAAATCCCACATGCCAACATCTACCATATGGCTTTGAATCAAGCATTAGCACCACATGTTTAATGTAAACAAAGCAGACGTTTTTCAATCTTTTCAATCCCAATGCATTTTAAATGAAAAATATTTTTCGTTACTTCTCATTTTCTGGTATATTTGGACATAATCTGCTGTTTTTCCCGGCCCCCTGGGGCCGAGACCTTTCATTTGAGCCATCTCCTGTCATCCTGCGAGCTCGCAAACTCTCACAACTTTGATTTAAAAAATCGCTTACAGAATTAATAATATACTAGAGGCTTGAAGGGGCTAATAGCCCCTATAACTTAATCCTTCTTTACTATAGTACAAAATACCTTCTTAGAAAATAGGCTTTTGGGTCCACTTTTGGATCCACAAAATTATGATTATATCTAGCATTTGGTTTTAAGTAAACAAAGCAGACCTTTTTACATCCCAATGGTTTTTAAATGACAGCTATTTTACGTTATTTCTCATTCATTGTAAGCTTAAAGCAATTTCAGTATTTTCCCCGAGTCCCTGGGATGGAGACCTTCAATTTCAGCCCCCTCCCATCATCCTGCAACCTTCCAAACGCCCACAATTTCGGCGCAAAAATTTCCCTTACGTAATTATATATATATAACTAATAATGGTGTAAATACCTTGTACTGTCAAAGTGATCCTTTGTAGTCTTATAGGCTACTGCAGTTTCGACCTCATTGAGATCTTCTTCAGGCAATAATGGACATCAAATTCATTCCAGTGGAAGTCGTCAGGATTGATAAAAAACCATCATTCCACATATACACGAAATACGAACGGACAGACGCACATAACACACAAACATCGACTTTTTAATTAAAATTCCGGTACCGGTACACGCGACACGCATGGAGGGCTAGTCTAGACTGATGCGTGATGCGTTCGTTATCTTGCAGAGTATTCACTCCCCCTCCCCCTCCTTCCTTATCACGGGATGACCATTGTTTTGGTTGCATCTCACCTATTCTAATTGCCGATTCGTATATTAAATTGGATTTAAAGCCTCTCTGTTCATTCAGGACATTGTGAGGCTCTGTTTTCACAGCCTTGTAAATTTCATATTCCTCCATTGTATCCATGAAAGGGCCATTTTTACATTTGTGTAATATTTGGAGACTGTCATCTATTTTTGAGTAACTATGTTTATTGTTAATTAAATGATTGGCGTAAGAAGATTTATGTTTTGTGGTGGGATTTCCTGGCAAATGTTCTTTAAATCTGACATGAAATGATCTGGCTGTTTGTCCGATATAAAAATTAGGGCAATCATTACAGTTTAATTTATAAATGCCCGTGCTATTCATGTTATTTTTATCTGCTGTAGTTACTGCTTTCTTTTTAAGAATGTTGCTTAATTTATTTGTCGTTTTGAAAGATACTGTGGTATTATTCTTTGTCATTTGACTCTTTATTGTATTGTGAAGTACAGTGCCATATTCCAAAGAGACATATTTTTTGTCAGATTTCGGGTTAGTATTTATTTTATTTGAATGTTTGTAAATCAGCCTATCTATTACATCGCTCTTGTAACCGTTGGATACGGCAATAAATTTTAAGATGTTAACTTCTTCATTGTAATTCTCAGGGCTGAGTGGTGTAGATAGAAGCCTGTGTACGAAGCTATTGTATGCTGCTAGTTTTTGATTCATCGGGTGGTGTGAAGTACTGTGGATGGTCTGAGAAGTGGTTGTTGGTTTTCTAAAAATTTTATACTGGTGTTGGGTTTTTGATCTAGAAATCGTAAGGTCTAGGAAGTTAATGGATTTGTGTTGTTCTTCTTCCTTTGTAAACTCCAACTGAGGATGAAAACTATTAAAATGGTTGCATAATAACTGTAGCTGCCTTTTATTTCCGTTGAAAACAATGAGTGTGTCGTCTACATAGCGGTAGTATGAAATTATTTTGTGAATGTGGGCGTTGTTTCCAGACCACATGCACTTGTTCTCAATGTTGTTCAGAAATATTTCAGCAAGTATGCTTGATAGGGGAGAGCCCATAGCCAACCCATTGTTTTGGATGAAAATTTTATCTTCAAATTTAAAATAGTTTTGTTTCAGAACTGTCTTTGTGAGTGCTATGAGTTCGTTGATTGCTTCTTTATCTATACATGCATTTTAACTAAGTTGTTTTTTAATATTTCTATTGTTTCGTCTACTGGGACATTGGTGTAGAGATTGGTGTAGAGATCTATATATATATATAGATCATTTGGTATTAAATCTGCATCGTTATAACATAAACTAAAAAAAACGTATATAACTTTTTATAATTTTAAAGTATGAAAATACTCAAACCCTTAATTATTATAAAATCAAAAAATCTTAAATTTAAAATATTTCTTGTTATAGTACATTGAACGTGCATAGTTAGCTACATTTAAAAAAAATCCCACATGTCAACATCTACCATATTGGTTTGAATCAAACATTAGCACCACATGTTTAATGTAAACAAAGCAGACGTTTTTCAATCCCAATGCTTTTTAATTGGAAGATATTTTTCGTTATTTCTCATTTTCTGGTAGGTTTGGACATAATCTGATATTTTTCCCGACCCCCTGGGACCGAGACCTTTCATTTGAGCCATCTACCATCATCCTGCGAGCTGTCAAACTCTCACAATGTTGATTTAAAAAATCGCTTACAGAATTAGTAATATAGATTAATAATATAGATAGATAGATAGAAGGAGATAGATTATTTGTGAAGTAAGATCATATAATTTGCATTTTCTGTGATATTGTAATCTGTTAACGAATGGCAGTGTCGAGCAATTCATGAAGGCACCGTTGGGATATACAACATTCGTCACAACGCTTGGCCACTGAAACGAGCAATGAGAGCATCGATTAGAAAACAAAGACCGGATAAATTCAATGAACAAAACTTAAACCTCAGTAAATCAAATTACAAAGCTAATTGTCATTGTGGGGAGCAAAATGAACATGTATATTTGAAAATGTCACTGCTTTACCCCGAGCGAAGCTCAGTCCCCAGATATTTGTAAATATGTACTCAAACTCGTAATTATAAGTTTTGGAAAATCTTCAACTTTTATGTACGAAATATATCACACTTTTTTATGAACCTGAATAAAATATACATTTTTGTTTCATTGAATGTTTTGTTTTCAGATGGTGCGAAACTACAAAAGAAAACGGCCACGGGAGACTCAACATTCTTTAAGTGTAAGAACTGTGATGACGTTGATGATTTATAGCCTATTGTAATGACATCGGTGATAACGAGGTTTCTGATTCCTGAGATTAATTAAGTATAACATTAAAGTTACTTCCGAACATAAAACCTTGGCCTGTTTATTCAATTCCCCAATTCAAATACATGTGTAAAGGTACCCCACCCTAAGTTTACACACATGATCAAATATTTGCTGGCATTTTTTATTTCATAAATGGTGTTATTTAATAAAAGGTACGGACACAAAATCAAAGTAAGATAGCCATTTGTTACATTAGCACTTATAAAACCGTAAAAATGTAAAAATTAAAAAAATTAAAAATACAAAACTTGAAAGTGTGTAAAGTGCCACGGTCTACCCTAGGCTATTGATCATGTGAAAAATTCCGGTCCCATCGCAAAACAAAGTATCTTGATTCAATTGCGGCTGAATAAAAATTTCTTGGTCTCGTAGCATGAGTAGCATGGCCTCTCGAAATTTCGTGACTGTAAAATCACTGCAAATCCCTCGGTTGTATATCGGCTGACAAATATTATACTGGTCTTATACAGCCACCAAAACTTCCGACCGTAATACGGTGCTAAATTTCTCGGTCGTTTCGCAAAATCATATCTCCATTCTATCGCGGGTTGGAATATATTCGTCGTATCACAACACAACCATAGGATTGCATTATGCATTCGATTTGGTTTGGTTGATGTTGTTTTACATTTTCTGATATTTCGCTGTTACACAATTTTATGGCCGTTTGCAGACATGAAAACATGTCGGTTGAATTGTGGCCAGCAAACCTCGGTTGTATTTCAGCACAAGAATCTCTTATTCGTTTCGCGGTCATTGAACGTCCGTTATTTTGATCAATATCTTGATTCTAGCGAGGTTTCTTAGATTATCAGTAATATTTCGGTAATAAAATCTCTCGGTCTTGTCATCGTAGAAAGTCTCGCAGTCAAAATATATATTGAAAGACTCAACGATCTTAGATTGGTTTAATCTTGCTCTTGCATGTGCTTAAATTTAAGAAAATACACAAAAAATTAGATTTGAACCGTTAG
This sequence comes from Flexamia atlantica, assembly GCA_035578135.1. Classification (NCBI taxonomy): domain Eukaryota; kingdom Metazoa; phylum Arthropoda; class Insecta; order Hemiptera; family Cicadellidae; genus Flexamia; species Flexamia atlantica. The sequence goes on along the minus strand of JAQJVK010000012.1, from coordinate 17,706,950 downwards.
TAGTTGTCATAAGATTACAATCATTTTAAATTGTAATTCAAAGAACGGTAGTTCATTACTAAATAAATTACTCCTCATCATATTGCAGACCTGATAAAATCAAAGTGACGCTTTTTCATTAGCAAACACATTGCAGCGGTACCTCAGTAGCTCTATGCCTTCTTCTAAAAGGCGTCTTCTAGCTTCGCCACCCCATATTTGGACTGATCGCTTACATTCGGCAATCTTCGGCAACGTCCGGTTCATCACAGTGACACGGTCCCGGCGGAAATGGATGTCTCATGTGACGGTCAGCTGTTTTGTTATTCAGCTCATCGACTTCAAGGTCATGTGACCAACATGTGTGACCGCCATTGTTTTGTTTCCTATTCTTTAGGTTCCCCTCCATTATTGTCTCATTTTACGACCGTCTACACAGTTTGCAGTTTGAGGTTGGTAATGTGATCGAAAAATAGTCGTACATGGTTAACGTTATTCCGTTTTGTGTATTTATATGAATTATGTACTTTGGAAATAGTTGAATCTTTTGACAACTAAATTCTGATTGAACTAATTTTTGCTCAAACAATTCTAGTACTTAAAAAATTCATCGAGGACACATCAGAGCCAGAAGTTCGATGGGATAGTTTATATTTTGCAGGACATGTATCATTTCCACTGGCTGCCCACTCGCCACATTGTGAGTCGGCGACAGAGCGTTCAGTCAAACCACCCGTCCTGGTCACCGCAGCGACGACCCCGCTCTGGACACATCGTGAGTCGGCGACAGAGCGTTCAGTCAAACCACCCGTCCTGGTCACAGCGGCGGCGACCCCGCTCTGGACACATCGTGAGTCGGCGACAGAGCGTTCAGTCAAACCACCCGTCCTGGTCACAGCGGCGGCGACCCCGCTCTGGACAGACACATCGTGAGTCGGCGACAGAGCGTTCAGTCAAACCACCCGTCCTGGTCACCGCGGCGGCGACCCCGCTCTGGACACATCGTCAGACGGCGACAGAGCGTTCAGTCAAACCACCCGTCCTGGTCACCGCGGCGGCGACCCCGCTCTGGACACATCGTGAGACAGCGATAGAGCGTTCAGTCACACCACCCGTCCTGGTCACCGCGGCGGCGACCCCGCTCTGGACATATCGTCAAACGGCGACAGAGCGTTCAGTCAAACCACCCGTCCTGGTCACCGCGGCGACTACCCCGCTCTGGACACATCGTGAGACGGCGACAGAGCGTTCAGTCACACCACCCGTCCTGGTCACCGCGGCGGCGACCCCGCTCTGGACACATCGTGAGACAGCGATAGAGCGTTCAGTCACACCACCCGTCCTGGTCACCGCGGCGGCGACCCCGCTCTGGACACATCGTCAGACGGCGACAGAGCGTTCAGTCAAACCACCCGTCCTGGTCACCGCGGCGGCGACCCCGCTCTGGACACATCGTGAGACAGCGATAGAGCGTTCAGTCAAACCACCCGTCCTGGTCACCGCGGCGGCGACCCCGCTCTGGACACATCGTCAGACGGCGACAGAGCGTTCAGTCAAACCACCCGTCCTGGTCACCGCGGCGGCGAGCCCGCTCTGGACACATCGTCAGACGGCGACAGAGCGTTCAGTCAAACCACCCGTCCTGGTCACCGCTGCGGCGACCCCGCTCTGGACACATCGTGAGACAGCGATAGAGCGTTCAGTCAAACCACCCGTCCTGGTCACAGCGGCGGCGAGCCCGCTCTGGACACATCGTGAGTCGGCGACAGAGCGTTCAGTCAAACCACCCGTCCTGGTCACCGCGGCGGCGACCCCGCTCTGGACACATCGTGAGTTGGCGACAGAGCGTTCAGTCAAACCACCCGTCCTGGTCACCGCGGCGGCGACCCCGCTCTGGATACATCGTAAGACAGCGATAGAGCGTTCAGTCACACCACCCGTCCTGGTCACAGCGGCGGCGACCCCGCTCTGGACACATCGTGAGACAGCGATAGAGCGTTCAGTCACACCACCCGTCCTGGTCACCGCGGCGGCAACCCCGCTCTGGACACATCGTCAGACGGCGACAGAGCGTTCAGTCAAACCACCCGTCCTGGTCACCGCGGCGGCGACCCCGCTCTGGACACATCGTGAGACAGTGAGAAAGCGATAGAGCGTTCAGTCAAACCACCCGTCCTGGTCACCGCGGCGGCGACCCCGCTCTGGACACATCGTCAGACGGCGACAGAGCGTTCAGTCAAACCACACGTCCTGGTCACCGCGGCGGCGACCCCGCTGTGGACACATCGTCAGACGGCGACATAGGGTTCAGTCAAACCACCCGTCCTGGTCACCGCGGCGGCGACCCCGCTCTGGACACATCGTGAGTCGGCGACAGAGCGTTCAGTCAAACCACCCGTCCTGGTCACCGCGGCGGCGACCCCGCTCTGGACACATCGTGAGACAGCGATAGAGCGTTCAGTCAAACCACCCGTCCTGGTCACCGCGGCAACGACCCCACTCTGGACACATCGTGAGACGGCGATAGAGCGTTCAGTCAAACCACCCGTCCTGGTCACCGCGGCGGCGACCCCGCTCTGGACACATCGTGAGACAGCGATAGAGCGTTCAGTCAAACCACCCGTCCTGGTCACCGCGGCAACGACCCCGCTCTGGACACATCGTGAGACGGCGACATAGCGTTCAGTCACACCACCCGTCCTGGTCACCGCGGCGGCGACCCCACTCTGGACACATCCTGAGACGGCGACATAGCGTTCAGTCACACCACCCGTCCTGGTCACCGCGGCGGCGACCCCGCTCTGGACACATCGTGAGTCGGCGACAGAGCGTTCAGTCAAACCACCCGTCCTGGTCACCGCGGCGGCGACCCCGCTCTGGACACATCGTGAGTCGGCGACAGAGCGTTCAGTCACACCACCCGTCCTGGTCACCGCGGCGGCGACCCCGCTCTGGACATATCGTCAAACGGCGACAGAGCGTTCAGTCAAACCACCCGTCCTGGTCACCGCGGCGACTACCCCGCTCTGGACACATCGTGAGACGGCGACAGAGCTTTCAGTCAAACCACCCGTCCTGGTCACCGCGGCGGCGACCCCGCTCTGGACACATCGTGAGTCGGCGACAGAGCGTTCAGTCAAACCACCCGTCCTGGTCACCGCGGCGGCGACCCCGCTCTGGACACATCGTGAGTCGGCGACAGAGCGTTCAGTCAAACCACCCGTCCTGGTCACCGCGGCAACGACCCCGCTCTGGACACATCGTGAGACAGCGATAGAGCGTTCAGTCACACCACCCGTCCTGGTCACCGCGGCGGCAACCCCGCTCTGGACACATCGTCAGACGGCGACAGAGCGTTCAGTCAAACCACCCGTCCTGGTCACCGCGGCGGCGACCCCGCTCTGGACACATCGTGAGACAGTGAGAAAGCGATAGAGCGTTCAGTCAAACCACCCGTCCTGGTCACCGCGGCGGCGACCCCGCTCTGGACACATCGTCAGACGGCGACAGAGCGTTCAGTCAAACCACACGTCCTGGTCACCGCGGCGGCGACCCCGCTGTGGACACATCGTCAGACGGCGACATAGGGTTCAGTCAAACCACCCGTCCTGGTCACCGCGGCGGCGACCCCGCTCTGGACACATCGTGAGTCGGCGACAGAGCGTTCAGTCAAACCACCCGTCCTGGTCACCGCGGCGGCGACCCCGCTCTGGACACATCGTGAGACAGCGATAGAGCGTTCAGTCAAACCACCCGTCCTGGTCACCGCGGCAACGACCCCACTCTGGACACATCGTGAGACGGCGATAGAGCGTTCAGTCAAACCACCCGTCCTGGTCACCGCGGCGGCGACCCCGCTCTGGACACATCGTGAGACAGCGATAGAGCGTTCAGTCAAACCACCCGTCCTGGTCACCGCGGCAACGACCCCGCTCTGGACACATCGTGAGACGGCGACATAGCGTTCAGTCACACCACCCGTCCTGGTCACCGCGGCGGCGACCCCACTCTGGACACATCCTGAGACGGCGACATAGCGTTCAGTCACACCACCCGTCCTGGTCACCGCGGCGGCGACCCCGCTCTGGACACATCGTGAGTCGGCGACAGAGCGTTCAGTCAAACCACCCGTCCTGGTCACCGCGGCGGCGACCCCGCTCTGGACACATCGTGAGTCGGCGACAGAGCGTTCAGTCAAACCACCCGTCCTGGTCACCGCGGCAACGACCCCGCTCTGGGCACATCGTGAGACACCGGTAGAGCGTTCAGTCAAACCACCCGTCCTGGTCACCGCGGCGGCGACCCCGCTCTGGACACATCGTGAGTCGGCGACAGAGCGTTCAGTCACACCACCCGTCCTGGTCACCGCGGCGGCGACCCCGCTCTGGACATATCGTCAAACGGCGACAGAGCGTTCAGTCAAACCACCCGTCCTGGTCACCGCGGCGACTACCCCGCTCTGGACACATCGTGAGACGGCGACAGAGCTTTCAGTCAAACCACCCGTCCTGGTCACCGCGGCGGCGACCCCGCTCTGGACACATCGTGAGTCGGCGACAGAGCGTTCAGTCAAACCACCCGTCCTGGTCACCGCGGCGGCGACCCCGCTCTGGACACATCGTGAGTCGGCGACAGAGCGTTCAGTCAAACCACCCGTCCTGGTCACCGCGGCAACGACCCCGCTCTGGACACATCGTGAGACAGCGATAGAGCGTTCAGTCACACCACCCGTCCTGGTCACCGCGGCGGCGACCCCGCTCTGGACACATCGAGAGCCAGGAGTTCGATGGAATGGTTTATATTTTGCAGGACATGTATCATTCCCACTGGCTGCCCACTCGGACACCGCACAATCCAGTGATCGTGCCAAATGTCCCGGCTTTACCTACGCGAGCATTGTTTCATATTTGCTAGGACGTATTTCACTTTGAGCTCTTATTTGCAAGTAAACGTGCCTGACTGGCTGGGCGCAAGGTGTTGTAAAAGGATTTCGAGTTTTGAAATTAACTGCGTGCTAAATCATAAAGTGATTTTGGTACTTAGACCTGTTAATGTCCATTAGCTGTACACTCGGGGTAATACAATTGCAAGTTTCGAAAGTTCTGGTAAAATACTATGGAATTCTATTTATGTTTGGTGAAACTGTTTCATTTCAATAACCAGAATATTTACTATCACGATCATTATGCTAGGCCTACTAGGTCATTTTTGGACTTAAACTCATATCAATAGTATATTACGTTACTAGGGCGGAGAGTACTGTTTTGCCGGACGAGCATGATAGTTTCATTTTCTTGCGTCAGGCACTTTCCGGCCGTTTAACGTACGATACTTTTCATCATACTACTCAGAAAAACAAACATACTTTCAATCTTAACGTAATCTTTACATAAACCAATAAGTTTCTCAATCCTTCAAACTTAACCTATAACAAAAAGAACAAACATTTGCTAATGCTGCCACTACATTCCTTTAAAAAACAATCATAAACAAGCACTAAACGTCGGTTTGCTGCAATTCAGCTGACTGTTTACTTCCGTTTTCCCGGCCTAGGACGGCATGGGTAACTTTCGAGCCAATAAAAAGGAACCGAAAACAGATGTTTCTGTGTCAGTATGATAAAAAAGTTTCTCTGTTTATAATAATAGTAATACTGTTTATATTATGGAAGATACATGAAATATCATTAAGTAATGAAAGATAAATTTTTACATGTAACCTATATTTTTCACAACACAAATTATTTCTACATTATGAATCAATTAATGTAGTTAACATTCTGTATATTGTTAATAGTTTCATTTGAGCAAAAAGGATATATTTAAAAAGTGACCGTGCACATGACATATACATTGGACTTTAAAATGCAGTAGAAACTTGCTGATTAAGAAGGAACTTGAAGTAGGCTGAAGGGAAGATTCTGAAGGAGAGAGAGTGCAGCCCTCTCTCCGCTGAGTAAAACGGATACCTTTGGAAGGCTCTAAAACCTACCTACTGACCCGTGGAGGAAAAGAAAAACGACCAATTACTGAACATTTAAAACGCGGAAAAGTGACATAATCACCCAGTAACTCAATCACCTTAACAGCTTTTCCTCTAAAGGCGACCACCCGTAAGAGAACAGCTGTTCTCATCAGTACAAGTCATCTTGAACATACTTGCCTTGCTGGCAACATATGTGGACAGTATGCATTTGCGGAAGTACTGCTGTTACCTTCAAGTGGCAACATATGTGGCTTATATGAAAAATAAGGTAACACCATATACTATTTATAATACCTCCATATATGACTCCATATATACCTCATATACCTCTATATATGACACATTTTTGTGGCCAGCTATTTATTTTTTTAATAAACTTATAAATCATAACAAGAACGTGTACACCCACTAAATTGAACCTCCAGAATTCAAAAATGTTGTAAACATTTTTTTAAAGCAGTATTTCATATAGCATGCATGAAGAGGTTAACAGATTTTTACGATTGGGGTGTCATTTTAAGGTTATAATATAGCGCACCGGGGTCTGATCATTATAATGGGCATTTCTTTTACGGCTTCGACCCCCCAAACCTATGATTTATTTCTGGAGGGCTACTGAACAACTTGCGTTATAACGGTTTTAATACGTGTTTTTAATTTAACGGCTGATAGCCTTCAGATGGATTTTCAACCTCTAGTGTAAACAAAAATAGACAGTCTGCTACTGTAAAACAAGATTTGATACATTTTATGAAAATTAATTCTTTAATGGTAACTTTTGTGATAATTGTAGCCTTATTGAGGTAGGAAGATAATTTTTTATCGTACAGGTACAGAAAGAAGTAGAAAGCAAAGAGCAGTCAGTGAGATTACTTTCCGAGCCAGGGAAAAACTTACGCAACCTTCGACAAGAACAGAGAACTGCTGAGAGATAGTCTGATAGAACATCAGAGGCACAGCACCGCCAATATTCTTACTTGCGATGATGTTGCGACTTGAAGATGATGTTTGGGCATGAATACGCGTAGAAAAACTTCCGGTATGCCACTGTTGTTCCAGAAGACAAAATAAAATACATATTGCTGGGGTGATGAGCAATGTGTGTGTTTTGTTCAGTTAAGCTTTTATTTATTTAAATTTCACTTGAAAGGTTCATAGTTAATTGATAAATTACGGCGAGTTTAAAGCCATAATTCCTTCTAGCCGTAAGCAAGTTTCTCACAAAGAGAAATAATAATACAATGCGCAATTTGCGCATAGGCCCCTATAACTTTGTTTGTGCGTAGTTCTGTTGGTTTCGTTGATACTAAAGAATTTTTAATGTTATTATATTCACTTATAAATTCTACAACGTAGGGTTCTAAAAAATAATTGAGTCCGTTACTGTAAAGGTAACAATTGCTTGATGAGCAATATCTTATAATTACTATTCACACTGATCTGGAAGCACAAAAACGGACAGTACGCTGTTCCTGTAATTAAGACTGATAAACCTGTCAATAATATGCTTTTAACATGAAAACTAAGCAAATTACTAATCAAGCTGCGTAAATTTGACGCCATGTGTCAATGTCGGGTCGGGCGGGGAGCCGGTCAGGTGTAGCGTGGGAGGGAAGGAGGGCCTCTCATTGACAACTCCAAGAATGGAGCGACCTGGGGACGCCGTGGGCGCGGCATACCTCAGCGGCAGCGACCACGCAGCTGCTAGCGATGCTGGCGGTACCGCCTGGCCAACGGCAGCAACCACGCCGCCGCTAGCGATACTGGCGGTACCGCCCAGCCGAGGGTAGCGACCCCGTAGCTTCTAGCGATGCTGGCGATACCGCCCGGCCGACGGCAGCAACCACGCAGCCGCTAGCGATACTGGCGGTACCGCCTGGCCAACGGCAGCAACCACGCCGCCGCTAGCGATACTGGCGGTACCGCCCAGCCGAGGGTAGCGACCCCGTAGCTTCTAGCGATGCTGGCGGTACCGCCCGGCTGACGGCAGCAACCACGCCGCCGCTAGCGATACTGCCGGTACCGCCCAGCCGAGGGTAGCGACCCCGTAGCTTCTAGCGATGCTGGCGGTACCGCCCGGCTGACGGCAGCAACCATGCCGCCGCTAGCGATACTGGCGGTACCGCCCAGCCGAGGGTAGCGACCCCGTAGCTTCTAGCGATGCTGGCGATACCGCCCGGCCGACGGCAGCAACCACGCAGCCGCTAGCGATACTGGCGGTACCGCCTGGCCAACGGCAGCAACCACGCCGCCGCTAGCGATACTGGCGGTACCGCCCAGCCGAGGGTAGCGACCCCGTAGCTTCTAGCGATGCTGGCGGTACCGCCCGGCTGACGGCAGCAACCACGCCGCCGCTAGCGATACTGCCGGTACCGCCCAGCCGAGGGTAGCGACCCCGTAGCTTCTAGCGATGCTGGCGGTACCGCCCGGCTGACGGCAGCAACCATGCCGCCGCTAGCGATACTGGCGGTACCGCCCAGCCGAGGGGAGCGACCAAGCAGCTTCTAGCGATAATGGCGGTACCGCCCGGCCGACGGCAGCAGCCACGCCGCCGCTAGCGATACTGGCGGTACCGCCCAGCCGAGGGTAGCGACCATGCAGCTGCTAGCGATGCTGGTGGTACCGCCCGGCCAACGGCAGCAGCCACGCCGCCGCTAGCGATACTGGCGGTACCGCCCAGCCGAGGGGAGCGACCATGCAGCTGCTAGCGATGCTGGCGGTACCGCCCGGCCGACGCGACGGCAGCAACCATGCCGCCGCTAGCGATACTGGCGGTACCGCCCGGCCGTCGGCACAATCTTCATTTTAAGAAACCAACAACAAACACACGCCCATTTTGAAAGGCGAGGACAAGCAGGTTGATGGGAAGATAAAAAAACAGGACGAAATGGAATAACTATAGGGCAATCAGCTGACAATCGAAACTAATACTCAGCTGACTGTTTCCGATGAGGTAACAATCAAACGCCCACTTTCGCCATTTCCTGTATCCTCTGCACTATTTTGCTGTCGTCCAGGCCATCCCGCCCGACGTACTGACCAGTGTAAACCGTCGATATTCCGCGTGGCAAACTTGATAACTCGAGTTATGTCATGTATAAGTTTTTTAAATCAACTTCGTAATTAAGTTCAACAATATATTCATTTAAAAAATATGTAGCCGAAACACCGGCAAACCATCAGCTAACAATAACTAAAGAGGTGGCCTAGTTTAGAATTTTCGAAGAAAAACTACAGAACGCAGCACAATCTATACGGGTAATATTCTTTCGCATAATAGAGGACTCAAATCAATTCGGTGTCGCCCTCGCGGGTGAGATACGTACTATCATAACTCCACGATGACAATTGGTAAAGGTAGTGCAACGTAGTGAATAACCAGTTTTTCTAAAACATCGTCTTAACTAGCAAATAAAGAACTCTTTTCCACTTTCAATGTCCAAAATATAGCTTCAGAGGCTGATTTAATGTCGTCACTTATTTATATAAGTGTCCAAACACATACATTCCTCCGCGGGGTCGGTGATCAGCGCGTGTAAACGTTCACGCGGTCGTAAATTACGGCAACATTTTTTAATTTAGAGAAAATAATTTTTTCGTCATACTAACACAGAAACATTTGTTTTCAGTTCCTTTTTGTTGGCTCGAAAGTTACCCCACAACTTATCGAAGGCTCCCGGGTAAACTTTTTCCGGCCTAGGCCAGATAAAACGGAAGTAAACAATCAGCTGATTTGCAGCAAAGCGACGTTTAATGCTAGTTTATTGATTATTGGTGGATTATTTGTTTCTTTTTAGAGGAATGTAATGGCAGCACTGCATCCGTAGCAAATGTTTGGTTTGTTTGTTGTAGGTTAGGTTTGAAGGTTTGAGAAACGTATGTTAATGCAAGGACTACGTTATGATTGAAAGTATGTTTTTTCTGCGTAGTATGATGAAAAATATCGTACGTTACACGGCCGAGAAGTTTTGCCGGACGAGCATGATAGTACCGGGATTTTCATGCGAGTACAGCAAACAGTACTTCCCGTCCTAGCTAGTAACGTAATAATATACTATATTGCACCTTGAAGACAAATAAATTCAACACTAGGTTCGTTAAGTACATTTTTCATTTAATAATTGTATAAAGTTACATTTTTCATTTTCTTTTTACATTCCGAGTTATTTTAGCTCAAAATAACATCTAGCTAAAACCTTCTGTTAGAACTCGAACGCCCATTACTATTTATTACGACATCGGAAGAATAAAAATTGCATATTGTAAGGATTTTATTTCTTTTCATTTTGATACGCGACTTATTGAACATTAACTTTTGATATTGTTGACAATAAAGAATAACGTTGCGAAATATGGTTTTGCGCGATGTTGTACCCCGCTGAAATTGTGACAACACCCTTAAGCGCGGAAACGCATTACGACAATAATTTTAAAACGAAAATGAAATCGATATAAATTAAATTAGAGGAAAAATACTACCAAATATTACCATTTTCCTCCACGATGTTATGAAAAATAAAAGAGAAATCATAACTAAATTTTAGCAGATGATTTTTACGTGTTGCAACGTAATTGGTTAAATTCGATTTTGTAAATTCAGAGGTTTACACTTTTCGTATATCGTCGAAGCAAATTGTAGCATTTTGTAGAATTTTTTATTCTCATCTTTGTTTTGATATTTAGCGGTTTGATTTCTGTCGAAAATTATTGTTGGAATGCGTTTACGCGCACTCCGCGCAAGCGTTGTCTTGATTTTCGCGGGTTTACAACATAGCGCGAAACCATATCCTGACGTTATGTTTCAACGTACGACAATAAGCTACGTCGTATTAAAATGAAAACGAATAAATTCCTTACGATATGCAATTTTTATTTTTCCAATATCATAAAAAATACTAGAGTAATTAGCGTTCGAGTTCAAATAGAGGGTCTTAGATAGTTGAATTTTTAGCTAAAATAACTCATAATGTAAAAAGAAAATGAAAAAACTGTACTTCAGGACAGGACAGTGTTGAATTTATTTGTCTACAAGGTACAATAAAATTATTTTCTCTAAATTAAAATATGTTGCCGTAATTTGCGACTTCGTGAACGTTTACACGCGCTGATCGCCGACCCCGCGGAGGAAAACTATATATGAAAAAAGAATCTTATATGGCTGAATAGGCAGGTTTGCTGCAACGAGACCGCAAAAGTTCGGGTTTTAGGATAGACAATCCAATGCCTTTGGCTAAGAAAATAAAATGGCTACATTAGCAAAGTAACAAATTAGATTAAAACTAGAGGCTTGAAGGGGCTAATAGCCCCTAAGCAAAACCCTTCTTTACTATAGTACAAAATACCTTTTTAGAAAATAGGCTTTTAGGTCCGCAAAATTTTGATTATATCTAGCATTTGGTTTTAAGTAAACAAAGCAGACCTTTTTAAATCCCAATGTTTTTAAATGATAGCTATTTTACGGCAAGCTCATTTTATAGCAAGCTTAAAGCAATTTCAGTATTTTCCCCGAGTCCCTGGGATGGAGACCTTCAATTTCAGCCCCCTCCCATCATCCTGCGACCTTCCAAACGCCCACAATTTCGGCGCAAAAATTTTCCTTACGTAATTATATATTATATAAATCACTTGGTATTAAATCTGCATCGTTATAACATAAACTAAACAAACGTACTTAACTTTTTATAATTTTAAATTATGAAAAAACTCAAACCCTTAGTTAATATAAAATCGTAAAATCTTAAATTTAAAATATTTTTTGTTATAGTACATTGGACGTGCATAGTTAGCTGCATTTTGAAAAAAAAATCCCACATGTCAACATCTACCATATTGGTTTGAATCAAGCATTAGCACCACATGTTTAATGTAAACAAAGCAGACGTTTTTCAATCCCAATGAATTTTAAATGGAAGATATTGTTCGTTATTTCTCATTTTCTGGTAGATTTAGACATAATCTGATATTTTTCCCGACCCCCTGGGACCAAGACCTTTAATTTGAGCCCTCTCCCATCATCCTGCGAGCTGTCAAACTCTCACAATTTTGATTTAAAAAATCGCTTACAGAATTAGTAATATACTAGTGGCTTGAAGGGGCTGAAAGCCCCTTATAAGGATAATTCAAACAATCAGCCTATTTATTATACTACAAAACAACTTCATAACAAACTGGCCTTTAAGTCTACCATATGTTAATACCTAGCACATGGTTTTCAATCAAGTACCAGCATCACATGTTTTATGTAAACAAATAAGCAGACGTTTTTACGATCCCAATGCTTTTTAAGTGGCAGTCATTTTACGTAATTTCTCATTTTCTGGTGAATTTCAAGCAATTTCAGTATTTTTCCCGCCATCACGGAATAGAGACCTTTAATTTGAGCCCTCTCCCATCTTTCTACGATTTGACAGACGCCCACAATTTTGACGCAAAGAATCGCCCTACAAAATTAAATATATGACTAGAGGCTTGAAGGGGCTAATAAGCCCCTAAGCATTTACTATAGTACAAAATACCTTCTTAGAAATTAGGCTTTTGGATCCACAAAATTATGATTATATCTAGCATTTTTTGTTTTAAGTAAACAAAGCAGTCCTTTTTACATCCCAATGGTTTTTAAATGACAGCTATTTTACGTTATTTCTCTTTTTTTTGTTTTTTATTTTAGCTTAAAGCAATTTCAGTATTTTCCCCGAGTCCCTGGGATGGAGACCTTCAATTTCAGCCCCCTCCCAACATCCTGCGACATTCCAAACGCCCACAATTTCGGCGCAAAAATTTCCCTAACGTAATTAGATATATAAATAGATCATTTAGTATTATATCTGAATCGTTATAACATAAACTAAACAAACGTACTTAACTTTTAATAATTTTAAATTATGAAACAACTCAAACCCTTAATTATTATAAAATCAGAAAATCTTAAATTGAAAATATTTTTTGTTAAATTACATTGAATGTGCATAGTTAGCTGCATTTTGAAACTAATCCCACAGTTAGCATCTACCATATGGCTTTGAATCAAGCATTAGCACCACATGTTTAATGTAAACAAAGCAGACGTTTTTCAATCTTTTCAATCCCAATGCATTTTAAATGGAAGATATTTTTCGTTATTTCTCATTTTCTGGTATATTCGGACATACTCTGCTATTTTTCCCGACCCCCTGGGGCCGAGACCTTTCATTTGAGCCATCTCCTGTCATCCTGCGAGCTGGCAAACTCTCACAATTTTGATTTTAAAATATCGCTAACAGAACTAATAATATAGAAGATTGGCCTAAAACAAGGTAAAATGTGATACTCTTGTCAAAGCCAAGTTTCCAACCCTTAAAGAAATTTATTTGAACAACCGTGCAAATAGTTTTGTTCATTACACTTACCAGCAAGGAGGACTCTTCGTAGGGGATAAAAAGTAGCAATTATGGTTTTAACCTTAGCATTTCCTAAAATAATTCTTGAGATTCCGTATTCAAAATACTCAGCCCGTACTGTGCAAACTTCTTAAATAGATTTACATTTTTGCCCAGCAATTTTATTCAATGTATAATTATGCTAAGAGATATTAACATTTACTATGCTTCATACAACGTGAAAATCATCATGGTACATGATCCAAGATATGCGCGTACTATAATTATCCGACATTCGATCACGAACAAGGAAGACAAGTTGGTTTGGAAAGTGCGAAGATATTGCAATTAATTACATAGACACTAATTTAGAAACTAAGTCGTTGTACCCGTGCAGTGAGTGTGGATGTAGGAAGGGCGTGTTCGTAAATGAATTCTGACAACGACAGATTTAAAGAGCAATTTGATGGGAGGAGGTTGCCTTTTCTATAAGTTGTTCCCGTTTGTGTTGTCCTTGAGAGTTTTCCTTATCTAGAGAAAATAGCATTGAAATTATTAAGTACGCATCTGCCATTCTGAAATCAAAGCTTGACCGTAGTCGAATGTATAACTCCAATAAACAACAACCTGCATGTTTCAGCTTGAAAAGTATAAAATAAAAAATAAAAAATGTGTCATAATAAAATACAAAGTTGTTTCGAGAGCAAAACACTGAACACCTTCACCAATAAAGTCCTAGGCGGAAGCTTTTAGTTTTTGGTGCGTGAAATCTAAATATTGACGGATTTTCCTTCGTGTGACAATGCTTTCATTCAGCCTCCATTCATTAAATACCGCCCACATGCCCTCACGTTTATCATAATAAGTAAAATCTAAATAAGCGATCGTTTCAATAAATTATGAATATTGAAATGTGTGTCAATTCATAATTACCTACATGTAAGTACGAAATACTGTACATATAAGTAAGAGTCGTTAGAGATTAGTCTCAAATTTTATAATGGTTAAACAGGCAACTGATTGTGAGTTTTAAATATAAAAATAAGGTAATTCATTTTGGATTGAATTTTTCTTTTATTAAACCAAGCAACCGAGCCAAAATAAATTCGTACTACTTCTACACCGGTGATTATAAAGAGGTTTGGATGTTTATTACCTAGATTGACCCTAACTAATCATATATAAGCTCGATATTGCCAACGAAAGTGATAAAAACCGTCAGCTCAGAGGACCACCCTACCAGAGTCGAGGCCCGATGAAGGTGAAAGTGACTCAAATTGGGCCCTTTCGGCGTCGGAGGTTGTTGACTCCGCTTGCGCAGGTTCTACTGCTTGGCCATATCGGCGGCTTGTCCACTAGAACCGACATATGTGAAAGTTGCTCTGCATCAATATGGCCTTAATAGACCACTTATACGCGGAGTTTCTAATTTTTTTAGCTTCGATAGTTTAGAAAATATATGGCAATTCAAGAATATAGATTGGGCCTAATCATATAATACCCCCGTTGCAGCAGACCTGCATACTCAGCGAATTTCAAGTGCAAAACAACATATTTCGATCCAACATAGCGAGATTTGACATGTTTTTGTAAGCTACATAAGAATAACATGGGGAATGAGTATGGAGGTTTGCTGCTACAGGTATATTAAAACTGGGTGGTTTTAATTCAATATTTAGTAGATCTGAACTAGAAGAAGCCATTTACCAAGTTTTATAAAGATATGTTGAGAAATAAGCGAGATATAGAATTTTACTTATTTCCCATAAGGTTAACATTGGGACAACGTACTGTGTTTACCACTTTCAATATCTCGGCAACCAATGGACATAGAGCCATGATTCAAAATACTAAATTGTTTGTTTTTTTTGGGCTGAATTCAATGGTGCCAATAAAAATTTGAAAAATTTTATTTTTCTATGTAAAAATCTCAAAAAACCCATTTTTGGGGGGGTTTACCCCTCTTTACCCCCCCTTCCGGTGGTCCGATCGGGCTGGTTTACGAACTCGTCCGAATAATTACTACTTTACACGTCTATGCCAAATTTCATTCCGATTGGACCATTTTTGCGCAAGTTATCGTGCTTAAAGACACATATATATATATAGATATATATATAGATATATATATAGATATATAGATATATATATATAGATATATATATATATATATATATATATATATATATATTTATGAAAGTGAACGAATGGTGTTTTTGGCATCTGAGGACCTCAAAAAGAAAAGTTATGATGGTTTTAGGCTTAGGTCTTACCATGAGACCTACGGTAACAGCTTCTTCCCTATAGGGGAAATTCGCTAAAAATCATATTGACGACAAATTGGTAACATTTTAATGTATGCTACAGTGGTTTAAATCATTTTAATGTATGCTACAGTGGTTTAAACGTAATTAGGTAACTGGACCAATGGAGATCCTTTAGATTATATTTAATTTAAGTGAGAACAGATATTATTTAAAATGAGATACTGTAAAGTAACAAAGCTTTCAATTAATTGTTGTTTCAATTGTACTCGAACTCAATTCGGTAATTGGGTTGTTGGAGAGAGGGTTATACTTCCGCAGAAGGGTTACACCTAATAGGGGTGGAAGTCAGTGGGAACCTGTAATGTTTGGAGGGGAACTATTGAGCGATAATCATTACCAAATTACAAAATAAATTTTCCTGAAACCCTACTTAACCATTTTAAGGGGTTTTAAAATGAACATCAATTAGATCACAAACCTCATGTAGTCATTGCGTTGAGATGGAAATGGGTGGTTGATATTTCAGTTATAGTTTAGATAGTTATGGTTTAGATAGTTATAGTTTAGTTAATTCTGGTTTTAATTCAATAGTAGTTATATTAATATAAGCATAGTTCAAATTTAACTAACCTTAAACTTTTTTATAAATGTTTTGTAGTTTTGGATCTGTTTATTTTCATTCATGAAGTTTTATGTATTGGGATGGTATTGGTAAAAGTAATTTTCTCTACACTTTGATTCAGTATTTTAGTTAGTAAAAGAAATTTATGACACTTAATTTTAGCACTTTCGTAGTCTTGAAGGTTGTAAGAGCAGAGTATTAAAATATATAAGAAAATGAAAGTGACATACTGACAGCAAATGGTGTAACCCTTCTGCGGAAGTTGCACCGGAGAGAGATGGGGTGAATTCTTATAAGAAATTAACGTACACAATTCAAGTTAATTATACATCAATTTCACCCACTGTGATGAGTAGATTTAAAATAATAACAATAAGAAGTTTTTCACAAAAGCCTCAATGCCAAACCTTCCAATAAATTCAATCATCAACTTCAAGGAATAAAAAGTTTATACCTCATCCAGTCCTTGGCTTTGACTTGAGAAGCGAATGTGTTTGTAATGTAAACGTATTCCTGGACATGTGCAAGGCTGGTATTGCTACCCAGAGTCCGGCTACGGTTGACAAGGCGGCGATACTGATACTGGGCCAAGGTCTTCTGACAATGCCGCCTGCCGCCTGCCGTGTGCACCACTCGACACAAGGGGCTCATCAACTCGCGAGGTGAAAAGAGAGCTGTAAAAGTTGTCCTCGCTAATTCTTTTTTATTTCAAATGTAAAGGCAAGTTTAGACCATAAGCATTTTAAGTATGGGTGACCCTCAGGTAAAGAGTATATAATCAAAGAGAAAGAAAAGAATACTAACCTTAACTTGATTGTAAAGAAGAAATATATTAGGAATTCCAAACTTATTTAGTTCATTTTACGTGTACCGATTCTTTTAGTAAACCGGTATGAAAGCAATGACTTATCAGTAGACTGATAATCATTTATGCCTTGCTAATGAGTTATCAAAATATGTGGGATGTGAATTGATTTCTAAGTGCCGTTAACAAAGTAATAATAGGAAAAGATAAAAAAGATTAATTTGTAAGCAATCTCATACACGGTAAAGCGACAACACGACTGTGCAATAAAACTGACAAGGGCTATCGGTTTACCTGGTTTGCAGGGCTACGACTACACGACTGTGGTGCAGCTGCGAGGGGACACCGTCGTGTAGTCGTAGTCTGCACGGCTTGATTGGGGTAAACCTTGAGGTTAGGTTAGGTTAGGTTAGGTTAGGTTAGGTTAGGTTTGGTTAGGTTAGGTTAGGTAAAAAATAAATACAATAGTTTGATAGTATGTAGATACTGTAGATATCACGGTGTATTTAATTACGTACAGTAGTATTGTGCAGTCATTTCTTTGTTTTCAGTGTAATCAAATTAAGGTAAAAATGTTGAGAAAAGTATTATATACGGCTAATTTCTTAGTTAGTATACAAATCCGCTGTGGTAACGTAACTAGAATCATAAAACGACAATTTACACTTATGATTTACACATTAACAATTATGTGAAGTAATTTTAAAGGAGTAAATATTTTCTAACTAGAAACTCAGTTATGGCATGGATAACGTTTTCTTCAAGACAGCCTCGCAGGTAGCCGCGGGGGGATTAGCGGCTGGGGGCTCGGTGCAGACTACGTCTATGGGACTGAGCCGCTAATTAGATTCGGCACCGTCGTGCTGTCGTAGCCCTGCAGATTTGTTTATTGGCCCCCAGTGGGATCAGGTCGCATTCAGTCGTGTAGTCATACAACCCTCATACACACACGATGCGAAATAGCTTGAGACATGTCAAATTACTTGCGTTAGAATAAAAGTGGCTTTTGGTTCTGGTATAATATTAAACTAGTGGATCCGAGCGCACGGAATCGTGCGCTACTCTAGCAGAGCGATAATTCAAATGGCGACAAATTTAAAACACAATCATGCTAACACGATCCGTCTTGAGGGTTATGTTTACACAAATTAAAAAATAGCAGCAATTAAATTATCCAGCTGATCAAAATGTAAACAATTATGTTCTTCATAAGGATAACATGGGAACTTTAAAAGCCAATGGGGCACAGCCCAAGGGACTTTTTCAAAAATGTAAGGCCAGTTTGCAAATCTACGCGACACGCTCTTTCCAATGAGCCGTCAATGATCAAAATCGTTTAAGAAATGACGGAGGAGTTCAAAGACAAATTTCGTGTTGGCGTATTAATTATATAGATTGATTTGGTGAGGGTTATTATTTATAGTAAAACTAACAACAGTACATAACAAGAAATTGGCAAATCATCGAAATATAAGTTCAACCCTTGATTATTGTATCAGAATTTCGATCTATAGTAAATTGTTCGACGCTTAAATAAAAATCTTAATTGTTACTAGGTATATCAGATAACGTTAATAAAATTATTGTTGGAGTCGTCATTGCTTTATTGACTCGTTTGAAACATGTTAAAAGCAGGAATCTTCCTTGTTAATTAATTAGAAATAAACAATAAGAATTTCCACGCTGCAAGGACACTTGCACAACGTCGACCTCGAACTGCCTCGAGACAAGATAATAAATAGCATGCAGTTGGCAATTGCTGTAGATAACGTGGTCGGTGTGCAAACGCTTACAAATACCGCTTATATTGCGGTTTGACATGATACGAATAATTTTGACCGAGTGGCTGTAAAACTTCAAGCCACACTGTACCAACTTATGGAATTCCACTTACCATTTCAAACTGATCACATAGACCCAAAAACCAATGAAAGTGATCAACCATTTGCAATGTTACATTCGTACACCCCGAAATGTTCATATGTACTTCTAGTCTTGACATCGAACGTAACAGTTTCAGGAATTCATTTTAAACTTCCGTTACAAATCTCGAAACATAAGTCCTCAGGCCGGAGACACGAGATTTTTATCGCCGCGGCGAAACTGCCGCTCGCCCGAAGTGCATTATTTAAATGGACCGCGGTAGTATTATCGCGCGATATTCCTACCGCCCCGTGTCTCAGTGTCCATTTAAATCTATGCACTACGGGCGAGCGGCAGTTTCGTCGCGGCGATAAAAAACGCCCCGTGTGTCTCTGGCCCTGTGTTTTTCCATTAAATATGGGTTTTAAGAGGGTTCAACATGTTTCGGATTGTTTTAGCATACGTCGTTGATGGTGCACATTTGCACTAATATTGGCAATTATTATGAGGTACGTTTTTACTCTGACCCCCTCCCTTCGCAACTATAGTTCATTCAGTGAGAGTGTAAAGTAAAGCCACACCTCTTGCATCAGCTGTAATGTTGGCAGGCTGTGTCACATGAGTACCTGATGTTATAGCTACAAATCTCCAAAGAGCTTTAGTAAAACCTGGAGTTGGAACTGGATGTCTGTTGACAAAGCCAATTATGGTTAAATTTGTTTGCAGTGAACGTAAAATGCACGTATGAGCTTTACGAAAAGTAAATAAATTGTTCATAAGACAAATTAATGAATCCACACATGCTTTAATTATTATTCATAACATATCAATAATAATTAATAAGTATTAATGAATAAGTATTCATTCAATTGAAATCACAAGGGGGAATGGCTGTGAACCATCCCTTGGAACATATTGACTACCTCTTTTCTGATTGGTTCTTTTGTTCTTTTCTATACAAATGTTATTTAAGGGGAGGGGCTTTACTTCACACACTCACTGAACGAACTATAGCTGCAGCACTACAGCCGACTGATTTTGGCGTTTGTATTGGTAATTTTCATCAACCAAACTGTTGTCATCCTATTGCAGTCGCCTGAAGCAGATCGCCGGCGGAAGCGTGTGGAGGGTGGTGCGCGCCGGGGTGTGACCGCCTTGTGCACCTACTCGACGTTTCTGTCGGTACGGTGTTGCGACGGGGCACTCGACTACTGGTTTAACCGACGGATTCATCTATTCGAGTGGTCGATTTTTTTGACAAGTCGATATTCCTGATTGATTGATCTACGATCTACAGACAATATTTTTTTACCGTTGGGTCGGTAATTTGACAAATTATTGTAGAACGAGGGTTTCTATCGGTTATTGCTCATTCAAGTAGTTTGGACGAATACAGTTCGACACTAATCGACTGGTAGGTAGAGAGTGAAAAGTAGTCGATGTTGCGTTCACTACGGCGGGCGGGTGCGGGGACCAGAACATCGCGGTTACACTGTCACTTCCCCTCGTCGTCATCGATTACCACGGTCGAACAGGCGATAAACAACTGTTGAATCACCGCCGACCGGTGACTCGGCTGGTTGCAGGACTGATTCAAACCCGGCGCAGAGGTCGGCGACGGCTCTGAGCTCAGGGTGGTTGGGTTGGGTACTAAGCCGTGCTGATTCAGTTAACAATGTGTAAAGCTGTTTGTATAAGTTACGGGTAGTCCAATTATTTGTCAATAATTCCTTATAACTGCACCTGGCTTGACATTTTACGTTGAACATTATTTAACCTAAGGACAAATATATTACCCATAAGAATAAAATTGAAATCAATAATTAAAAAATTAGAGCGCCTTCAAATTTCTACTCATACATTATGCTAATATAATGCAGCTCAACGAATGCAGGCACTAACAGCTGATCTAGTGACAGGAATAATCAAATAAGCCATTTGATCAGCCAGTTAATCACTAACAACAATCAGCTGTGAAAACATTTAAGAATTATTGAATTAGTTAAGCATGTGAAAGCGCTGCAACGATCAGCTGATCGCTGGTGCCTGCATGGTTGCAGCTGCCCGGACACCCGGACGCAGGCGCTATTAGCAGAAACTAAACAAAGAATATTTAATATTGCAGGTGAGGGGAAAATGTTTTGAGTATTTTGAGAGTAAAGCACATTTTCACTCGTGAGACAATGTTGTAATTAACTCACTCAACACACGAATAGCTATTTCCATTCATATTATATTGTTCTACTAATACCAATGGCACAATTCACTGTCCAAAGTGAAAAAGAGCATAGTGGGAGCCAAATTGCACCTCGAGCCAAATTGCCTCACAATTAAAAGTTTGAATTTTCCTTGCCCAGCTCTATTCAAACTGATCCTGGGTTCAAGGTGGCCCAGCCCAAAACATTTCCACCCGAACATTTTCAGCTCTCGTTCGTTAAGAAAATTTACGCTGTGCACGAAGCTTATTTATAATCTATATTGTAGGATGAGAAGATTTCCATTCCGCCTAAGAGTTCTTATAAAAATAAGAGCGAAATTTCCTCTTGACATTTTTTTTCTTGACGTCAAGGTAGGCGAGTAAAATGGTGGAATCGAATGGTCTAATTATGTGAATTTTCTGATTAAATACATTTGACACGACGAGTTACATGATACATTTCATCATGACTATTCATTAACTTGGATTCTGCCAGGTTGTTCATGTCTTCATTCTCATAAGTTGTTACGCCCTACTCCTGACATACAGTAGATCATTTGCACAGTGATTCTGTCACTGATTAGCACTTATAGCTGTTTAACTGCCAGTCAGCCGCGCCGCCCTGTTGCACTTCCTTGTTCTTGTTGCACCTGTTGCAATAACGAACAGGTTATGTAACAGCCACTAATGCAAATGGATCCGTTGTAGGTTTTACTTTTCTACCATAAAAATGTCCACGTTCAGATGGTTCCTACATGTTTAATTCCTCAAGTAAACTCTCGTTGGGTCATAAGGCGAGACAGACTTGCCCAAATGTTGGGCGAGAATCAAAAAGCTTACTTAAAGAGAAAAGTACATCACTGCGTCGTAGACTGATGTTTTCTTCCATCTATGGAGTAGGTAACCTCAAGGATAATTTAATTTTTGAGAGGGATATGCTCAAAATAATTGAGCTGAGGTCAGATACCGGAACGAGTTAATTTTTTCAGGATCTGATAATACCAATCTTTTATCGTAGATTTTTTTTTATAACAAAGAGTTTACTTTGTATCATAGTTTGTCGTTATCAAAATAAGAATTAGATTATAATAGTTAAACAAATTTCTTGGACAACTAATGACTAGGTTAGGTCACAGTTAAGCCTATGTGATGATTTATTGTTACAAAAATGGAAACATATACCCCTATGTGATATGATAGGCATAATATTACAATTCGAGATTCGATAAAAAATTCTATTTTATACGTCTTACTAATTTTTCAGTTGGGAATCTGTTGCTGATTTTAGTCCACCCACACATTTTCTTACCTGGTTCTACACACCAACCAAACATCCATATAACTCTCTCCTTTTCTCGATCCTTAAAAGAAATAAGATGCATTATGTTTCTTCTTTGTAAGGAGTGGGAGGTCTGCAATATTGGTTCCGCACGAATTGGAAAGAGTAATTCTTGGCTGAACCTCCAATCAGATTGCTGATTACGCTGACACGCCTGAGAACCACACAGATATTTAGTTATTTTACTACGACACTTTCCACTTTATATAGGTGCTTTTATACAAATATATGTGGGTCCACATATATTATACGGCCTTTTAGCAATTTTTTAGTCAGCAAAAAACACCGTTATCACTTGAAATTTTAAAACCAAACGTATCAACAACATTCCAACCAACTCATCAACCAAGTCATGAGAACATTTGGTAAAGAATGAAAAGGAATAAAGACAGTAAATTGGTTTCATGTCAACCGCGGGGATTCTTCCTTGACATACGATCTTCGAATCGCTGTTTAAGTGACATACGACAGTCGGCGCGGCGGCTGTAGAATACCTGATTACAAGGTCAGTAAACCCAATGTCACGAAGATCTTCTACAGACTGCTTTCCAGTCTTGAGGCCATCTACAGCAGAGTGGCTGCCGAGGACGTGGCCGGCGTGTAGAGGTGACTCGACTGTCTCTCGCTCTCGCTCGCGCTGATTCACCGGCCGTAATCTGCGTCTACATACAAAATTTTAACAATCCTTTGACGAGGAGTTCGCTACCTCAGAACGACACTACAGTGCTTGGGCTTCCAGGTTTTTCATGGGTTTTCTCTACTAGAAATTCCTACGAGGACAGTTTTATAGCCACTTTTAATAATTTATTTTATTTGGTGTCATTTTTTTGTTCAAACGCAGTATAAAAACCAAAAGGGAAATACAAGAAATATGCATGAAACAAATAGCAAGAGATTAAAGAGTTCACAAAAAATCACAAAAATAAATATTTAATTATCAATAAAACAGCAGATATGTTGGTGAGAAAAAGCAAAAAATATTTACGATGTTTTAACGGTGTGAAACTCAATAAACTTTAAACACATACATTTAATAATTTTAATTAAATTTAGTTTATTTACACATTGGTGGAAATTTTTTCTCCGGCTCAATTACATCAACCAACCTTTAAAATCTGGCCATCAAAAGTATAAATTATTTATATTATTAATATATTATTTTGTTCTATAATAAAAACAATTTGATGAGATACAGTACTTGAGTTTGCTTTGCCCATTAACAAGTCGCAAGGCCAAACCTTTCAGAAATATGGAATCAAGCCAAACAAACAATGGCAACTATAAAAAGGTGTAGGAAATAGGGGAAAATTCCCATTTGGAACTATATTATTTACTACCTAATGTTCTTGGCTCCAGTTCGGTAAAATTCAAAGTAAAATTAGTAATTTATTGATTTATTAACTAAATTTGTAGTACTAAATAACATAGTGGAAATGAAATTACATCACATGTACATTTAAATCTATTACTTATTCAATGCTACATAGTTTTTTGTGATAAAAACTTCTTCTACAGTTCAAAACCGATTTTAATAATTAATCTGTCGTTGGTCAGATATCGGCGTGAAGTTTTGCAAGAAAAAACATTCATGAAGGTTAGACTAAAGGGAAGAGCCTAATAGTTGACAAAAGTTTCGTCTCTTCTGTAAGTTTTGACATAGGGATAACAATTTTAAAGATCAACAGCTTATAGTAACATTAAGCAAACCATTAAAAAAAGTGAACAGATACGGAAACTCAAAATCTGCTTAGCAGCGCGTGTCAATAGTAAAATTAAAATGAAAAAAAACTATAAAAATGCTTTTTTGTGTTCAACATTGAAACTTTGCATGTCCACGGGTAAGAATGTTTGAGGATTTAGGGAGAACTGGGTCAGGTGTAAAAGCGTCACTGTAAGGGAGCTTAGGTGATAAAGCGTTACTGCATGTTTCATAGAGTCAGGTGCAAAGTCACTGTGTAAATGTGATAGCTTGTCACATTTAATGACATTTTAATTCCTTAACTGCGCATAGTTTAACCGTTCGGTGATCCATACCTACTCAATCTTAGGCTTTAAAATTTGTAAATATATAATCGACCAAAATGCTTCAACAGACAAATCTGATCCAAGAAATGTAATGTATGTAGAAATCATGTTATACCGATAGTTAATTGAAATTTATTTGCTTTTCAATCTTAATACATAATTTTATTTTCCTCCTACAAGCTCTTAGTTCAAGGAATCTTTTGCACGACGAATAACATGTGTGGATCATATGAAATCGAAATGGTGTTCCAAGGATCAGCTGGCAGCAGGAATGACGGCAGTCACGTTTACTTTCACCGCCACAGCCAGGTGAATATCGCAGCCGCCGGCTTCGCCAGTCATATACATCTGAGTGTATAAGACCTCTGACATTTGTCCCAGGGTGTAGCAGGTTACGAAACACACGGGAGTGGTTAATTCGGTCGCAGGTGAACTCGAGTTCCTTTATTAATAATCTCAATACCGTAATTCTTTTATTTCAATAATTTTCAACGAAATAAGAATATTATTATTTGTTGCTCCACAGCAGACCACCGTAGATTTATATGATAACACTGCCCGTAGTCGCTACCTTATGATGGTAGCCATAGGCCGTCATGGTGGTAACCTTACGGTTACCATAGAATATTATTAAGAAAGGGTGATTTTGCCGTTAACCAACTCAACTCGAAATGAACATTTTAATTAACTCTACAAAATAAAGTTATGTCCAAAAGAAAAAGCCACTGAATATGCTGTTCCATCAGAGGGAACATTTACGACAAATTAAAAAGGCAAACTTTAACGGATCTCTTCGCTACCCGTTCTACGTTCATGGAGCCGAGTCGGTGGAGGTAAAGTTATCGGGAACGGGACGACTGCTACAAATTTTTGGTCTCTCTGTCCATGGCACTACTGCTCCGATCATTAGAGCGGATTAATTAGGGTCAACTCGCTTGGTTCGAAATGGCACTACTGCTTCAACCGCCCGGTCAGGTAGTCGCGGTACATCGAGGGAAATCGGGAATTTAAATTCCCCGTCACTTCTGCTTGACTGTTATGCCTCCTATAAATTAACAGTTGTTTTATGAGTTGTCAAGTTGGTTACGGAATAACAACAAAATGTAAACAAATTCAGTCACGAGTTTTATTGGAGCAATGAGCAAAAACTAAACCCAGATATTTTCCGATTGAATTTAGACCATTATGCGATCTCTATTGGTCTCTCTAGTATAACACATACAAACCAACACCCCCATCGATCATGAAAATTTCATGAAAACTTCAATGACTTCATTCAAACAAAAGGATATTGAATCCGAAATTTTAGGTTTGGGGATCAGAAAAAGACATTACAGTAGAGTGCCGATTATCCGAACTAATTGGGGACAAGGGGTGATCGGATAACTGAATATTCGGATAATTGAACATGAAAATAGAACATTTGAAAATTAAATATGTAACGTAATTCTTAACAGTAAAAAGGCTAAAATGATCAAACAAAAATTATTCACATAATTTTATTATGAAATCTATCAGAATACATTGATATCCCGGCGCAACGGGAGTTTCAGTTGGCGCGCGAATTTGAATTTCTTGAGAATCATGTTCAAAATATGAATTACGGCGTTCGGATGATCGACGTTCGGATAATCGGCGCTCTACTGTAATTCGAAAAAATGCAAATTCATTTAATTATTCTATTTGCTGTCCTTCAAAACAAAAACGTCCAGTTTAAACAGCTTTTTATTGTAAACAGCCAAGCGCCAACATGCTCCTCAAGAGGTATAATAACTTTCCTAATTTTGTTAGATCTCCCAAGATCAAGTTTAAAAAGCAGCATAGCAGAGGGTCCGCGGGGACAATATAATTCCCGTTTTCCCGTTGTCTGGCTACCTGGCGTCGACTGCCTGTCCGGGCGGTTGGAGCAGTAGTGCCATTTCGAACCAAGCAAGTTGACCCTCGTTAATCCCCTCTAATGATTGGAGCAGTAGTGCCATGGCCAGAGAGGCCAAAAATTAGGAGCAGTCGTGCCACAGCCAAGTCATCAAGGTGGATAGAGATTTTCACGCTATTTGTAGATAAGTGCCCACTTTCAATAGGTTTGCAGAAAATTTGTAATTTCTAAAAAAAACAAAGTATAGTTCATGAGTAGTCTTAATATGGCGTAATTTTCCTTAGTTTATAAATTCTTAAAACTTATTTTATTAATAAGAAAGAATCTTGCACACATTATAATCTTACAGTATTTTAAATCATAAACAAAATCAAAATTACCGGTTATACGCTTTCAAGTGTAAATATTGCAAAGTAGGCCAATGGGTTTGAGGGGGCTGGCCGAATTATATTTGCATTCATCACTTCCCACAGCCACGTTGAAAATGAGAGCGTCGGTGTTCCAAATGACACGATAATATCATCAACCTATTGGAGAATGAAGACTGAAATTCCTAATTTCTCACGAAACAAAATCCTATTTTATAAACCAGTAATTCTGAACGATAGCTAAAATTATTTTATCTTTTTGGAGGACATTTTACAAGATATTTTCATCATAGGCCCTATACTAACAAAGAAACATCTGTTTTCAGTTCCTTTTTGTTGGCTCGAAAGTTACCCATTGCCGACCTAGGCCGGATAAACTCTTATCCGGCCTAAGTCGGAAAGAACGGAAGTAAACAATCAGCTGATTTGCAGCAAACCGACGTTTAATGCTTGTTTATTGGTGGTTTATTGGTTTCTTTTTAGAGGAATGTAGCAGCAGCACTGCATCCGTAGTAAATGTTTTTCTGTTTGTTATAGGTTAGGTTTGAAGGTTTGAGAAACGTATGTTTATGCATAAGGACTTCGTTTTGATTGAATGTATGTGTTTTTCTGCGTAGTATGATGAAAAATATCGTAAGTACGTTATGCTCGTCCGGCAAAACAGTACTTCCCGGCCTAGTAACGTAATATACTATTTTGCACACTCGACTGTCTATCCACAAACAAAACGACGATCCTAAAGCGGGGCCTTGGGGGACGCCCGCAGCAACGTCGTGCGGGCGGTAATCGCAGACTTCCCGTTACCGGTGACACGACGGCGACGGGCCCGACACTGAGGGTAAACAAAACTCCCACTTGAATAGGACTCAACATGACCAAGTACAGCCCGAGTCAACTGACTTGGCCCGGGCCGTCCGTAAGCCCAATGCTAAAATTAAAATCAGTCTTATGAAGAGACTGGACCAAGTTATATGAAGCGATCTATGTATTGTTTTATAATCAATTCATCGGAGAGATTAATGCTTGAGTAAAAATCAAACGTCACTGCCCAACGCCTTATCCAGAAAAGATATATAGAAACTAACAGGTTCATACTAACAGGTTGCAATGATAACGAATACGTCGTTAGGTGGATGAGAAATTAAGGGATTTAAGAAATTCCTATTGCGCCTGGTCCATGCCCACGAAGTGTCTAAGACCCAGTTTTATGACTTAAAATAGTACAAAATATTTTGTAACCGATGTATATTTCTAAGAGAGTTGTATGTCGGTTACTATGTGCTACATCCAAAACTTCGCCGCCAGCAAAGGACCGTTGAGGAGACAGCATTTTTTAAGAAATGCTCTTGGTAAGATTTAAACTAAACTCAATGTTTGAAGTAGTTCCAATGGTTATGAGAAGAATGCAACGCTTCCCTCAAACAATATCTCCCAAGAAAAGCCAGGGTTCAGCTAGTTTAGAAATACAATTAGAAATACTTTCAAACATTAACTGCATGATGCGATATACAATACTGCGAGCATAATTTGCAGGGGATCAGGATTTAAAATGGAGTACATTGAAAAATATCATGAAACTGTGATTAAATAAACTGTATCAGGAAACTGACACATACTTTTTCCCTAAAGTAATTTAAAACCAAAATAATACCCCCGTTGCAGCAGTCCTGCATACTCAGCGAATTTCAAGTGCATAAATAAATTATTTAAATGAAGCCTCGCATCAAGTAAAATCAATATACATTCAAAAGTAAGCGTGCAAAAATACTCTCCTAGTGGCTTTTAGGACCAAAAGGCTATACAAAAATAATAGCCTATACTTGGCACAAAAATGCAATGTTAAAAACTTCAAAACAGCTGGCTTTTCCAATTTAATCCTATAGAGAAATTACCAGCTGTTATAGTTTGAGTAAAAAATTTCATAAACATCATCAGTAAAAATCTGTATTCGATATAGTACATTTATTTGACATATTTAGTTATCTGGCCTTTAAATAAGCCATATGTCTGTATCCACCTGGCTTTGAATGAAACATCAGCTCACATGTTTTAATGTAAACAAAGCAGACGTTTTAGATCCCAATGCTACTTAAATGACAGTTATTTTATGTTATTTTTTGTTTTCTAGCAAACTTTAAGAAATTACAGTACTTTTCCTGAGTCCCTGACATTAAAACATTTAATTTGAGCCCTTTCCCCTCAACCTGTGACTTGCCTAATGCCCACAATTGCTATTCAAAAATAAATTATTCTCCATAAGATTAGTATGGAAAAATGCAGGTTTGCTGCCACAGAAATTTGAAAATGAGTTATCATAGGCTACAATCCAATATATCTAAACTATATCAAGCCACATAACATGTTTTATCAAGATATGTTGAGGAATAAGAAAGCTATCCAATTTTATTTACCTCTCATAAGGTTAACATTGGGAAAGAGAGTACAGAGGTTTGCTGCCTCAGGAATTTGGTGATTTGGGTATATTAAACCATAATCAAGTAGATATTAATTGTATGAAGCCCCATGACATTTCTTATTAGGATATTTTGAGAAATGAGCAAACTACATAACTTTTTTTATTGCCCATAAGGTTAACATGGAGAATGAGTATGCAGGTTTGCTGCCATGAAAAAGTAAAAATAGGGTATTTTTGGCCATAATCCAGTATAGTTCAACTAGATGAAGCCACATATAAAGTTTTATCAACATACGTTAAGAAATAAGGAAGATATGGAATTTTTTATTTCCCATAAGGATAACATGGGAAATGAGTATGCAGGTTTGCTGCCATAAAGATGGAAATATCGGGGATTTTAGACTAAAATGCATTAGATCTCATCTGAATGAAGCCACAAACCAAGTTTTATTAAGATATGTTGTGAAATAAGCGAGATATAGAATTTGACTTATTTCCCATAAGGTTAACATAGGGACAACGTACTGTGTTTACCACTTTCAATAACTCGGTAACCAATGGACGTAGAGCAATGATTCAAAAAACTAAATTGTTTGTTTTTTTTCAATGGTGCCAAACAAAATTGGATTATTTTTATTTTTATATGTGAAAAACCAAAAAAACCCATTTTTGGGGGGTGTTACCCCCCTTTACCCCCCCTTCCAGTGGTCCGATCGGGCTGGTTTTCGAACTCATCCGAATAATTACTACTTTACACACCTGTGCCAAATTTCATTCAGATCGGACCATTTTTGCGAGCGCTATCGTGCTTACAGACACATAGATATATATATATATATATATAGATATATATATAGATATATATATAGATATATATATAGATATATATATATATATATAGAAATTCGAACGAATGGTGTTTTTTGCTTCTGGGGGCCCCAAAACGAAAAGTTATCATGGTCTCAGGCTTAGGTCTTACCATGAGACCTACGGTAATAGCTTCTTCCCTATAGGGGAAATTCGCTAAAACATATATAGTGAAATAGAACAAATTAACAATTAATTATCGCACAAATATATACCAAATTTTATCAAAATCTGTTAGCAATTAACGGAGATATCGGTTTTTAAATATTTGCCATAAGAATAACATTGGACAACGTACTGCGTTTACCGCCGAACTAAAATATCAATTATCTCCCCAACCAATTGACGTAAAATAATGATTCAAGATACTGGATTATTTAGTTTTTCAAGTCAAATTTAAAGGTTGCAAGCATATTTTCCTTAGGGATTAAAGATTTTGTGAAATTAGAGAGATATGAATTTTTAACACTTACACCCCCATAACTTCTGAACCTGAATTTTTACAGAAATGCGGGTGGTGTCATTTTGTTTGTCATCTTAAGCACTAAAAACCATGAACACATGCTGAAATTTTTATCAAAATCGTTAGAGCCGTTTTTGAGAAATTTGGATTTTTGTCATTTTTTGTGGGCTTTTATGAGGTAAATACCCTTAAAAATCAAAAATTCAAAAAAATGAAAAATACGCCTGGAGATACCACGGCTTTATACCTACATGCCCAATTGTATGAAAATCGGACCACCGGTGCCGTCTCTAGCTTTTTTTACATCCACACACACACACGCACGCACGCACGCACGCACGCACGCACGCACGCACGCACGCACGCACGCACGCACCCACCCACCCACCCACCCACCCACCCCAAAAATGGGTTTTTTGAGTTTTTTTACATAGAAAAATAAAATTTATCGAAATTTTATGGGCACCATTGAATTCAGCTCAAAAAAACAAACAATTTAGTACTTTGAAACACTGCTCTATGTCCATTGGTTACCGAGATATTGAAAGTGGTAAACACAGTACGTTGTCCCAATGTTAACCTTATGGGGAATAAGTAAAATTCTATATCTCGCTTATTTCTCAATATATATGGTTTGTATAAACCATATATAAAATATATAAAACTTGGTTTGTGGGTTCATCTAGATGAGATCTAATGTATTTTAGTCTAAAATCCCCGAAATTTCCATTTTTGTGGCAGCAAACCTGCATAATCATTCCCCATGTTATCCTTATGGGAAATAAAAAAATTCTATATCTTCCTTAATTTTTAACATTTCTTGATAAAACTTGGTATATGGCTTCTTCTAGTCAAGATCTATTAAATAATGAATTAAAACCAACCAGTTTTAACATACCTGTTGCAGCAAACCTGCATACTCATTCCCCATGTTATTCTTATGGAGATTACAAAAACATGTCAAATTTCGCTATGTTGCATTGAATTATGGGCTTTTGCATTTGAAATTCGCTGAGTATGCAGGTCTGCTGCAACGGGTGTATTTATATTTTGAATAAATATGATAATCTTCTTTTGCGTCGAGTTTTGCTCCTTTTTAGCGAATTTCCCCTATAGGGAAGAAGCTATTAACCGTAGGTCTCATGGTAAGACCTAAGCGCGGGACCATCATAACTTTTCGTTTTGGTGCCCCCAGATACCAAAAACACCATTCGTTCAAATTTGTATATATATATATATCTATATATATATATATATCTATATATATATATATATCTATATATATATATATCTATATATATATATATATCTATATATATATATGTGTCTGTAAGCACGATAGCGCTCGCAAAAATGGTCCGATCGGAATGAAATTTGGCATAGGCGTGTAAAGTAGTAATTATTCGGATGAGTTCGAAAACCAGCCCGATCGGACCACCGGAAGGGGGGGGGGTAAAGGGGGATAAACCCCCCCCAAAAATGGGTTTTTTT
Organism: Flexamia atlantica; assembly: GCA_035578135.1. Classification (NCBI taxonomy): domain Eukaryota; kingdom Metazoa; phylum Arthropoda; class Insecta; order Hemiptera; family Cicadellidae; genus Flexamia; species Flexamia atlantica. Next base: position 17,675,032 of record JAQJVK010000012.1, on the reverse strand, counting down.
TAGTTTTTCACATAGAAAAATAAAATTTTATCAAATTTTTGTTGGCACCATTGAATTCAGCCCAGAAAAACAAACAATTTTGTAATTTGAATCACTGCTCTATGTCCATTGGTTACCGAGATATTGAAAGTGGTAAACACAGTACGTTGTCTCAATGTTAACCTTATGGGAAATAAGTAAAATTTCTATATTTCGCTTATTTCTCAACATATCTTGATAAAACTTGGTAAATGGCTTCTTCTAGTTCAGATCTACTAATTATTGAATTAAAACCAACCAGTTTAAACATACCTGTAGCAGCAAACCTGCATACTCATTTCCCATGTTATTCTTATGGAGCTTACAAAAACATGTCAAATCTCGCTATGTTGGATTGAAATATGTTCTTTTGCACTTGAAATTCGCTGAGTATGCAGGTCTGCTGCAACGGGGGTATTTATACCATAATCCAAAATTTGTAGATCAGATTCAATATTTTCAAACTTATGATTTTCTTTGAGCATATGTTCGGCTACATTACTTTTCATAGTGGTTTTATTTTTAGAATTGTACGCTTGTACATGTTCTTTATATCGGCAGTTGAATGATCTGCCTGTTTGGCCTATTAATATATATATATATATATATATATATATTATATATATATATATATATATATATATATATAGTGTCTGTAAGCACGATAGCGCTCGCAAAAATGGTCCGATCGGAACGAAATTTGGCACAGGCGTGTAAAGTAGTAATTATTCGGACGAGTTCGTGAACCAGCCCGATCGGACCACCGGAAGGGGGGGTAAAGCGGGGTAAACCCCCCAAAAAATGGGGTTTTCGAGTTTTTTATATAGAAAAATAAAATTTATCGAATTTTGGTTAGCACCATTGAATTCAGCTCGAAAAAACAAACAATTTGGTATTTTGAATCATTGCTCTATGTCCATTGGTTACCGAGATACTGAAAGTGGTAAACACAGTACGTTGTCCTAATGTTAACCTTATGGGGAATAAGTAAAATTCTATATCTCGCTTATTTCTCAAAATATCTTAATAAAACTTGGTTTGTGGCTTCATATAGATGAGTTCTAATGTATTTTAATATAAAATCCCGGATATTACCGTTTTTATGGCAGCAAACCTGCATACTCATTCCCCATGTTATCCTTATGGGAAATAAAAAAAAATGCAATAGCTTCATTATTTCTTAATATATCTTGATAAAACTTGGTGTATGGCTTCTTCTAGTTCAGATCTACTAAACATTGAATTAAAACCACCCACTTTTTAAAATACCTGTTGCAGCAAACCTGCATACTCATTCCCCATGATATTCTTATGGAGCTTAACAAATGTGTCAAATATTGCTATATTGGATTGAAACATGTAGTTTGCAATTGAAATTCGCTGAGTATGCAGGTCTGCTGCAACGGGGGTATTTTATTCAGGGAGCACTAAAACGAATATATCCACTAACGACTTAAATACGGAAATTTTGACGAAAACGATACTCTCTCCAAATCCTATGTAGAGGGGGGAGAAAGTAAAAATATAAGGTGTTTGTTCCAGCTAAAATAATATTTAATCTTTCCAAAAACATTTTGAATAACTATTATCTCCAAGGTAAAAAATTTGAACGAAATACTATAGGAAAAACGGCCCCATCACCTCGTCGACAGTAATAGATGAGGCGGGTAAAGGCTGGGCCTGGGTGATTTCACACCTGTTTTTAGCTCCTTCCCGCTCCCACATTCCTCGGGGTTTGTCCAAGCTCGGACCGACAACGTATCCTGGCTCCACGGTCCACCACGTCTCAATACGCCTATTATACTGGCAAAAAGATTGGCATTCTCTCTTTTCAGACCTGGCTCATATTGACTAGCATGCTGGACTATAGGAAGAACAGTTCTGTAGCAAATCGCTTGGCGCTGGAGGAAAATGGCGTACTCGTGACCCCGGCTTTTTGAGAACCACTCTGTCGCTGTGAGCAAATTACTTCAGAATATTCCGTACTCCTGTATCTTTTGGCGTTTCCTCAGTGCAGCTTGAATCCTTTGAAACATGAATTTAAAAAAATTGAAAATCGCTTTAACATTACGAAGTTGAAAAAGACCCAACAAATAAATGGCAATTTTTGTGACATTGGGAAGTGGCAGTCAAATTCAACATAACCTATAGTTTAAAAAATCCCTCCGTGATTAAAGCGTGAAAAAAGCGTCAGAAATTTACGATATAAAATAGTTCGGTGCTGTGATGGGGGGTTTCAGGTCTTCCAATTAGGCGGGACTAAAGTGTTTAACCTTGGGGAGGCTCCTATAAAACACCTGCTGCTCACCCGTCAAGGGTTACCCCACCTCCTAGCCCGCTACAATAACGCGGTCACGGGTTAGGGCGCCAGTTTGAAATTCAAGAAATGAGGAAGTACCTGTGAAGCCTAATAAGATTAGCCTAATAATAGACCATAATTGCTACAGCCAAAAGTAATTGAAAATTTTAAATACAAACTTACTAGTTAAAAATGAAACAAAAGATTGGTATTAAAACCAAATGAACCAAACCTAAGACTAAAAAAATGGATCCTAGGAATATTAGTTAGAAAAGATTGTTCAAAACAATACTGCAAATATATGACAGAAAACATTTTTTCTTCCCTGCCAAAAAATGTACCTAAATAAGCCTGACCCGCAGGCAACCAATTTTGGGTCTATCAGGGACCAGGGGCCCTATTTTTGAAATGGATGAGTTGGCGAGTGAGTGAGTCACTCATCCCTCAAGTTATCTGTTTCTAACTATAACATTAATTCACAAATAAAAATAAAAATATCCCTAACTAACTTAATGAATTCAACACCACAATATCTGTGTATATTAATTGAACAGGCATTTATTCTTAAAAATTAGTAATTTAATATCATATACATTGAGTAATGTTTCACCAATCCAACCATTTTTACTCAAGCAATAGGCTTGAGTAAAAACCTGTGATTTGACAGGAAACAAGCTTCTTCTTCTTCTTTTTTGGAGGAAGTTACAATTGTAATCATGGAAAGCCTTTCCAAATAGGTTATGTTTACTTTTTGATACTAAATATTTAGAGAAGGATTCACCTAAGTTGGCCAAAGCAAGTACTAATCATCTCATCAAAACTTTTTATACAAGTCACATTGACAACATTGTTGGTTACACATGGTGTCTGTTTACATCTTCTCAGAACTGTCAAATCGCCACATTGCATTTGTTTACAATGTTGTTATAGGTTATAGAATGTTTACAATATCGCCTATTTTTGGATTTTTTAATTTTTATTATAATTAAAGTTGTTTACATAACTGTCAAAGTTTAATTTGATTTTATTTCTTGATTTACATGTATTTTAGTTTGTTTACAGTTCGCGCATTAAATCTCCGGCTATGACCGGGTCAGCTGATTGTAAGGTTCGGGGGGGAGAGGGGGTACTTTTCTGAAAACATTTTCTTAAACACCGCTGCTTGTCAAATGATGTGTTTACCAATATCATATGTTCAAAATATCATATGACACGGTTAGTAGCGTAGTGGTCATAGCCGGAGATATAATGCGCGAACTGTAACTGCTTGTTTATTTTTTCCTGGAGTTTTGACCGCAATATGAATAAGTTTTGATAGTTTAATAAGTTTTGACCGCAATATGAAACAATCTCTCTTTTCAGATGCTGACTTGCAACAAGTAGTACTAGCTATTCAAAAACTTGCCTATTTTTCTTTGTACATATTATTTCATAAGAATATCTAAGACTATTAACCATGCCGCATCCATGACACATCCTCTCCCTGTTAATAAACAATGAATTTGGAAAAGCCCCTTAGTAATATTTTAAGCTGCGCGAGTGAACTTCCAGTTGCAATATTGCATCAGAACTTTCCCTTTATTGCAAGTGCTATACTAAAACAAAGACTTGCACTTGCAAGTCTCAATTGCAAGTGCTATTGTTCGTTGACAATGTTTTCAGCACAGCTGGATTTTATGGTTAAGTTCGTAAGAAGATAATAGATTGTTTACTTTCGTTTTGGCCAACTTAGGTGACTCCTACTCTAAGTGCGTTCGAATAGCCTTTGAACATTTATAAAATGCCTTACAACTAAATCGACCTATAAATATACCAAAATAGTTTAGTTAAAGCCCCGAAAAATTAGGCGATTCCTTAAATTGGTCAATGTTTACATTTGGTTTTCTAGTTTGACAGATTATCGTCTGGAACATTGACATCCCACGAGGTGGTTTAAACAATGCTACCATCAGCTGACAGGTGACTTGACGAGAGACTCACTACTCATTCTCAACCGTTTCAAAAATAGGGCCCCAGGTCGACCGACAAGCCGGATGGTGTGTAGGGGGCGTTACGAAGCCGAATCTCGAGTATCGAGCATCCTCCCGCCCCTCCAGCCGTCGCTGGGCCCACTCCGACTGGAAGGCCGAAGCCCACGACCGTGACGTCACGACCTTCACACCTACAGAACGCGCCGGCGCCGCCTTCCTTGCCTTATCTGCTGAGACTTCGCAATCAGCTGACCACCACTGCCGCGGTGCTGGCTTGTGACAGAATTAAATCTACAAGGATGTTGGTTTTGTTGAGGCTTTAAGCGCGGACTTGCGCTGTTCATCAGCTGCTTAGAAGACAATTACGAGGAGTACGCTCTTTTATCGCGTGACTGGATTTACTCACAAACAATAACTAGCCGAATCCACTGACATAAACATTGGCGAAAAATAATTTTTCACTTTTTTGTTTTTATTGAGTTGTATATGAAATATCATCATCTGTAGATATAAATAGTATGCATTTTTCTATAAACTTAGTAATTCATTGTAAAAAAATGGCAAAATAAAGATCTATTCTATTTTATTCTACCTTTACAGAAATTGACGTATCAGGTTTGGGCTTCTTTCGTCACATATACTGCGAATGGTAATATTACATCTCTGGTTTTACCGTCTTGAAAATTTCGGCTAGACGAATAAGTGACATTGATAACTCAATTTCGGTTATATAGACCTACTGAATTACGGCTTCTTCGCTTCTTGGAAACGATACGCGGCAGATGAGTGGAAATAAACACAAAAATACAAGGTGGTTGCCCTCGAGTCACTGCCGCCATCTCAGATTGCATCTTCGCTAACAGTTCACTCTGGAGTTATAAAACATAAAGACTACCTAACTACTACCATAAAAACCTTGAATGCTATAACTGAGAATTTAAGAAAACAGAAAAGGACCACTCTCACAATGAAATTACAATTGAACTATACTTTAAAATAATATCTATTTGTATTTACTTTCTGCAAGACACCACTCAACGGAGCTTACAAAAACACTTTATCAACTATAAAAATTTAATAACTAACTGTGCGTCTTTTTGTATCACTTAGCACGACTTAGTTTTAATTTACACAAACCTTCATTTTCATTATTCCGAGAGGTAAAAACCCACTTAATTCCCTTGTAAATGCTACGTGCCATTTTTAATCCTAAAATATAAATCAACACAGTTCTATAGTATTATTATTAATCATTCATAGATCAGGGCAAAGAGTGGATTTTTTCAGTAGGTAAGCCCCGATCTCAAACATGTATTCCCTCCAATTTATCCGCAGTCGACTGCATTTTGGGTCTCTTAGATTAAATCAACAAATTATCTACATATGTCACCTTCCCCGTTCTTGATTATGATCAAGAACGGTGGAAGTAAACGATAAAAATAATTAATTGTATCGTTTACAATTAAAAACTCAGTATTATCTTAAAAGATACTGACTGGTCTTTTGTTTATAATGTGCAAGATGTTAATGTTGGGTTAAATTCTCTAATAGAATTGTTAACAAAATCTATGGAAATATCAAAATTTGCAGAATGTCGTAAAGGTAAAATCAAAATTTTAAAGCCACGGATGACTGTTGAACTGTGTAAAAGACAAAAATTTCGGAATACTCTGTATTCAAAATCCAAAAAGAAGCCTAATGACAAAAAATTACAAGGTTTTTTTCTCAGTTTCTCCACAAAGCTGAAAAGAGATATGCAGGAACAAAAAGCTTCTTATTATCATAATTTCTTTGAAAAAAATAAATCAGATATAAGGAAACAATGGAAAACTATTAATAGTATTCTTGGCACTCAACGCAAAAATAATGAAATATCTGGGGTCTATGCAAAGTCAAATAATAATATTTTGATAATGACAACTATGATATTGCTTGTGAGTTCTATAATTTTTTTGTCAATGTTGTAAATGATTTGATACGGAATTCAGAGTCATTTTTTAAGAAGTGATTTAAGTGATTATGAAAACGCATTTTCTTACCCCATGGTAAACAAAACTTTTTTCTGTTTTCCAACTTGTCGTGATGAAGTGCAGAATATTATTAACAAGCTCTCTAGCAATAAAGCTCCTGGCATAGATGGTGTATCTGCAAATGTCATTAAGAAATTAGGGAGCTACATTTCACCCGTAATCTCTCATCTAATTAATCTAAGTTTCAAAACTGGAATTTTTCCCGATTCTCTTAAAGTTGCCTTAGTGATTCCACTGCATAAAAAGATTGTACTGCTGACTACTGTACAACTACCGTCCAATATCTCTCTTATCTGTATTTTCCAAAATTTTTGAAAAAGTCATGAAATTAAGACTTCTTAGATTTTTAAATTCAAATAATATTTTATGTAAAAATCAGTTTGGCTTTTTGGAGGGAAAATCTACTGAGGACGCATTATTACATTTCTGTTCTTTGGCTTTCGAGGGTTTAAATAAAAATGAATTTGTAAGTGGAATCTTTGTTGACATCACTAAAGCTTTTGATTCTGTCGATCATGGAATCTTGGGTGATATTCTTTATAAATCCGGTATAAGGGGTGTTCCTTTAAAATGGTTTCAGAGTTATTTGAGTCACCGTCTCCAGTGTGTCAAATTTCGAAATTCTATCAGTAGCACTCTTCCTATTACTCATGGAGTTCCGCAGGGATCTGTTTTGGGACCTATCTTGTTTTTAATATATATATTAACAGTCTTTGCAATGGAAAGTTTTCTGGGTACCTGTCATGTTTCGCAGACGACACAGCAATTTGTTATAGGGAAACAAATCTAAATGATCTATCTTTAAAAATGCAGAAAGACATGGATAAACTAAAAATTTGGTTTGTTAGAAATAAAATGGTTTTGAGTTCGAAGACAAAGTTTGTTCATTTTTCTCTTAGGAATAAACACAAGGAAAATATAAATCTATTCCTTAAATGTAAATCTTGTCTCCATTCAATAAATATATCTTGTAGTGACTGCATCAAAATAGAACAGGTTCAGCATATAAAGTATTTGGGTGTTTTTATGGATGAAAGGCTTAATTGGAAAGATCACGTGTCAACAATTAAAGGCTATCTATACGCGGTTCTAAGAAAATTTTATTTTTTACGATATATCTATGCCCAATGTCGGTTTTAAAAACAGTGTATTTCTCTTTGGTAAACTCAAAATTACAATATGGTTTGTCTTGCTGGGGTGGGACTTACTATTCTACCATTCGCCCATTGATAATTTGTCAAAATAAAATAAATTAGGTTAATTAGCGGAGCTGGGAGGCGTGATTCGTCCTTTCCTCTTTACATTGCTCTTAAGGTTCTTCCTCTTAGGTATTTATACATATATCGTGTGCTCCGAATATATTTTTTAAGAGGAGGCCATCTGAGGGGTAATATAAACGTTTTTTCGAATAGACTGCAAAATTTGAATCGTGTGCCCATTCCATTGCCTTGAGTTGAGGCTTTTAAAAGATTTTATACTTTTTCTGCTCCAAAATTCTTCAATCGATTACCAATTTTAGTATCCTCTTCATTAACAATTAGTTCTTTCACCAAAAACTTGAAAAAATGGCTGTTTACCAACAACGATGTAGAAATATTTTTTTGCTGACATCTTTATTGTTTTTTTTGTTTGATTTGTTTACCTTCATCCTCATTGAAATGCGTAGGGTAAATGAATTGTCGGAACTTCAATAATTTTTAACTTTGCACATCTAAAATTCTTGTTTATTATTATGTTTTACCCTACTTATTGAAGTTTTTGTTGCTTACTTTTTTCTTACACTCACTTCATGTCATATTCAATTTGATGTGTTGTTAAATTTTTGTTAGTATATTTTTGTATGTGTTTGATTTTCTATGTTGATTAGTGGAAGTCATTGTAATTATATTTTTGTCTTATATAAACAAGGCATAATGTGTTAAAATAAACATGTTTTATTTTATCTTCTATATTACTAATTCTGTAAGCGATTTTTTTTAATCAAAATTTTGAGAGTTTGACAGCTCGCAGGATGATGGGAGAGGGCTCAAATTAAAGGTCTTGGTCCCAGGGGGTCGGGAAAAATATCAGATTATGTCCAAATATACCAGAAAATGAGAAATAATGAAAAATATCTTCCATTTAAAATGCATTGGGATTGAAAAACGTCTGCTTTGTTTACATTAAACATGTGGTGCTAATACTTGATTCAAAGCCATATGGTAGATTCTGACATGTGGGATTTTTTTTAAAATGTTGCTAACTATTCACGTTCAATGTACTATAACAAAAAATATTTTAAATTTAAGATTTTCTAATTTCATAAAAATTAAGGGTTTGAGATTTTATAATTTAACATTATAAAAAGTTAAGTACGTTCGTTTAGTTTATGTTATAACGATGCAGATTTAATACCAAAAGATATATATATATATAATTACGTAAGGGAAATTTTTGCGCCGAAATTGCGGGCGTTTGGGAGGTCGCAGGATGGGGGGAGGGGGCTAACATTGAAGGTCTCCATTCCAGGGACTCGGGGAAAATACTGAAATTGCTTTAAGCTTACTATAAAATGAGAAATAACGTAAAATAGCTGCAATTTAAAAACCATTGGGATATAACAAGGTCTGCTTTGTTTGCTTAAAACCAAATGCTAGATATATTCATAATTTTGTGGATCCAAAAGACCATTTTCTAAGAAGGTATACTATAGGAAAGAAGGATTATGCTTAGGGGCTATTAGCCCCTTCAAGCCCCTAGTATTATTTTAATTTTGTTTGAAGGGAGTTGCTGCCACAAAACTCCCTTCAAACAGGTAGGTGGTTTCGCTATCACAGTGCATAATAATGCACTGTGATAGCGAAACCACCTCTACACAGCAAATGCTAAAGAGGTGGTTATCCATAATGTACTTATAAGTTTTATTGAATACAATTGTGATTAGATTTAGCTTTATATGTATTCATTTGTTTGTACAATAAGCACTGTTAAAAAACTTCACAATGTAAAAAATTGTAATTGTTACTATGTGCATTATGGAAATAAAGAATTTATTTATTTATTTAATTCGTTTCACTATTGTTCCATTGGGAAAAACAATAACAAAATCTACTTCATCAGTTTCATCAACTTCTCTTCAGCATCCTTACTCGATTCTTCAAGACCAAAAAAAAAGTAAAACTGCAGTTGTACTAAACATATTGAAAAAATATATAATTATAAGCTATCCGTTTTTTTCTAAATCTGATCTTTATTACTGTACCAAATAAAAATATACATTTTCATGACAATTTATGCAAAACTGAGAACGATATGTTTTTGACCGATAGTCAATATTCGTCTACGTCCTCGACTATTATTACGTCAGGTTCTTCTTCATAGTAGTAGTCCGTCCAGTCCAGTTCCCGAGCCCAGCTGCACATGACAAGAGCTGAGAACAGCAAGAACAGGAGATTGATAATGAACAGAAAGATCGCTCCGATCATCGACCAACCAAAATAGTATCTGGACTCATTTTCATACAACGCTGTCACATTGATGGGCCTTCTGCGACGCCGCCACCACCAAGACGGTCGCGTTGTCGTGTATTTAAATTTTTGGTAGTAAAATTCCACTGGCAGTGTTGTAGTTTCGTAACGTTTTTGCCTCCGGTCTCGTGCAGCAGTCAGATTCCCCCAAACACCGGATCCATCACGACTATTAGAAACTAAATCTCCACTTTCTTTAATACTGTTTTTCATCCTCTTATCTCTTTGACCTCGGTGCATTTTATTGTTTGCTAGCTTCGTAGAATTATCGACGATATTTGGAGTAGAATCGATATATATTTTTTGTTTTTGTTTTTGATGATGTACCTTCTTCTTCATTATTTGGGACGCACTGCTTTCAACAGTATTTCTATTAGTCGGTTCCATCCGCCTAATGCGAAATATGTCATACTCATCTTTGTAAAAATCGAGACTTTTAGGTTTTTCTTTTGTCTTCAAATTGTCTGCGATTTCGAGAACAGCTTCCACAGATCTGGGAGCTCTAGTCAGTGATCTAGGCCTACAAGTCCTCCGATCTAAGTCCGCTATTAGCTGTTCGATGGGAATTTGGTACCTTCTGTAACGAAGATTGGCTAACCAAAACGACTCTGGACACCGAGTTTGAATACAAATTCCCTCTACTTGGTTACGGATATTCAAGAAGGAGAAACAGCTGAGAACGAGCCAATAGCAAATCAGGGCGATGGTCACAATCAAAGCGGCTATTGCCAACGATCTTTTCTTCGCGTAAGAGGACGCAAAGATAAGTGCGCCCGCAACAGCCAAACCTGCCACAAAAATAATCATGAAGAACAATGAATATGGGAACCATCCGTCCTTGATGTCGCTGTAGTAGTCGAATAAATTTGCCTCAAGTATGGCCCCGGCCAGACAAAAGAACAAGGCGGCTACTATAGCGGTGCCAACTTGGAGAGTCAGTAGGCCTAAACAAGAGGTTAAAGCCATTAAAGTTTAGGGTGTTTCTTACATCGCACTCTATTATCAGACTCTACTTTCACACTGTGCACTTTCCTACACTGTGATTCCAACTACATGGCTCTCCCAGACAACCGACGAAAACTATATCTAAGAAGCAACAAAACATAAGACTTGCAATATTACTGTTATGTAAACATGATAAATGAGTATTGTGCAATGAGGTTAACTTAGAACTCATATAGATCATCTTGAGGGATATTTTTTCAGGCTGTGAATAGAAATATTCTTCTTCTCATGAAAATTCCACCTGATCAGATCAAAATATAAGTTTAAAACATACAGAGTATATAAGATTTTTCAAACATAAACGTGTTTCATAAAAATATGACAGCTTATACAAATTTGCCTACGTTATGTTAGATATTACGATCATATATGATAAAAATTAAATGTTCACAGAACCATTTTATTATTATTATTAAAAGCAGCCCGCGTCGCTTCGTGACTTATAAAAACGACTTGGTAAAATAGGCTTTAGTTTCATGTTGATTATGTATGGAGTTTTACAGCGTAAAACACCTTTCAATGATGAACTGTGTGAAATTTTTTGATTTTTTTAGTTTCCTACTATTTTTTTATGACATAGCACTGGAATAAATATTTTGATTTGGATTGCGGACATTTGCCATCACTGATTAGTAAAAAACAAGTTTCACGACGTTTCGGGATCTGGAATCTGATCCCGTCTTCAAATGGAAGAAAACCTAGAACATAACAAGATTAGTAACACATAGCCAGGAAAACCTGGACAAAAACAAAGCTAAATCAGAGAACTGTAAAAGCAGTCACAAAAACACTATGCTGAAAAGAAAAACAATAACACAAAATAACACAGAAATCACAAGTGTCAAGATTCACCGGACAGGAGAGAGCACGTCCACACCCAATCAGAGCTGAGCTGAGACTGGTGGGAGGAAAGGAAATGGCGGAATGGGACTGGTGGAATCTTGAGACTTGTGATTTCTGTGTTATTGTTTTTCTTTTCGGCATAGTGTTTTTGTGACTGTTTTTACAGTTCTCTGTTTTAGCTGTGTTTTTGTCCAGGTTTTCCTGGATATGTGTTACTGATCTTGTTATGTTTTTGGTTTTCTTCCACCTGAAGACGGGATCAGATTCCAGATCCCGAAACGTCGTGAAACTTGTTTTTTACTAATCAGTGATGGCAAACGTCCGCAAAAATCCAAATCCAAATATAAAACCACCATCACCAACAATGAATTTCAAACAAAGAAAAACATTGCCGCTAAAAAAAATTTTGTGGGACTAAAATTGCCGCTAATTAAACTTCACATCGGGGCAAACTTTTAAAAATAACTCATTACTTTATACTCGAAACTTCAATATGGGCAAGAAATTCCTCACGGAATTTGAGAAGTTCATTGATTTCATCTGCTTAGAAGTGACCATGTTTACACTTTGGTACGTTCTACACTTTGAGATTTCGACAGTGCATCAGCAATCATTTCACATTAAACAATGTTCTATACATTGCATTAAATGGGGGTTAGTTTATATGGATATTCATTGCTTGGCGCATCTTCATGTCTCTGTTTTAGAGTTAATTCCACACTACGCTACGCGTCAGTTTCTTGCATTCATCGTCTTAATAACAATCGGTAAGAAAATAGACAAACCACTGATTTACTGATGAACTAATCTCTAAATAACATTTATAAAATAGCCATTCGCCGTAACAGACAGCATATACAAATTTGCCTAAATTATCAAATTTTATACTACGATCATAATATATGGTAAAAACCAAATGCTAACTGAACCATTTTATTATTATTACTATTATAAAAATCTTCTATTTTTCTTAAGTCAAAAATATTTTTCTGTCCCTTCATGAGAATACATCCATGGAGTATGGGTACACATGGTTGCTGTTACATAGGCTGGTTTCAAACAAGGCCGCACTATAAGTAGTTTTTTCAGTGTGGCCTTGATTCAAATCAATATCCATAGACCAGACCTCAACTAGAAATAGCTATTATGTAGAACCAAGTTTTGTCAAGAAATAAGTAAGACATCTAATATTGATTTCCGAAAGGGCTAAAGTATAAAATGGGAATGAGTATGCAGGTTTGCTGCCTGGAAAAGTAAAAATAGTGGGTTTTATGCTATTATAAAGTAGATCTCAACTTAAGTCCATAGATAAAGACGGGCGACGCGGTCGGCCCCGGAAGAAGCCACATACCAATTCGTTACTCAGATTCGTTGACAAATAAGCGAAATATAGAATTTTATTTATTACCCATAAGATCAACATTGGAACAAAGTTCTGAGCTTACCACTAATGATATCTCTGTAATCAATGGGCATACAGCAAAGATTTAAAATACTATTATTTGTTTAAGCTAGATTCAATGGAGCAAGCCGAAATTTGATTGTTTCATTGTTTCTGTCTATAAAAAACGTTTGAGGTGTATTATATAATACTTCTTTGCCACCCATCCCTTCCAATGTTGTTTCAGTGGCTACATATTTTAAATTTAGGTTTGCTGCAGCAAACAGGGCGGGCATAATTTACCCCTTTCCCAACTCCTATCATTGTTTTCTAATGAATGGGATCGAATCAATTATTAGTGTTAAAATTACTCCAGAGTTAGACATATGTATAAAAATATGCAAAGATAATTTGTTATCAATTAATAAGTAACATCTTCTTACAAACATTGTTATAAGAACCGTTTAATTAAGTATGCAACAACAACAATTTAATATAAGCTCTCTGGGGTTCGTCAATTGGTTCATAAAGTACTCGTTACGTAAATCATCACATTATTCATTCTTATCTATACTGTGATAGTGACTGTAGTTGCAAGCCAGTAAACTTCAATTTCACCTAAGTTTTTGAGTATTTTATCACCATGAAAGTTTTTTAATATTGTGCTTGTTATGAGATTTTTATAAACCGATTGACAAACCATAAAGAGCTTAAATAACATTGATGTGGTTCCATACTTTGACCTGAAAATGTTCTTGGTTCGGGACATGTCGTCATACGATTTACACTGATTGGATAGCGTACGGTAATTTATCTGTTACACAAACAGAAATCACTCTTAAGACCCAACACCCAGCAAATTACAAACCTTTGTTTTCGCATATTTTCTTTTCCAGTCGAAAATGTTAAACATGTATATTTCGGTGTAACACTTGGTGTCATAGAAATTACATTTTTTCAAAATGTGTTTACTAAAACAGTGGTAAATTGATATACACCATTTATTTTGAACTACACATTACATTGATTAAAAACCTAATATTTAGATCAATAATCTTCGACCATCACTACAGGATCTTCCTCGTAGTAGTAGTCTGTCCAATCGAGCTCCTGGGCCCAGCTATACATAACTAGAGCCGAGAACAGCAAGAAGACGAGATTTATGATGAACAGAATAATGGCCCCGATCATTGGGAGTCCAAAATAGTATCTGGATGGTTCATCTTTATAATAGTAAGTACCATTGTGTCTCCAGTAATAACTATCATACGCTTTTGTGGACGCTATATATCGGTCACTGTCTTCAACAGCACGGTCTTCAGCAGCTCTGTTCTTGTAAAGATAACCACGCCACGTTACTGGTGGTTCGTCATCTCTCTTTGCCCGTCGAGCTCGTCTGTAGGTAGTAGTAGGTTCCTTCGAAAAATCATTATCTTCTTCTTCGTTCCTTTTCCTTTTTCTATGGTCCTCTTCTACGCGATGACGCGTAGTAGGAATTTCAGAGGGTTCCCAGGGCCAGATTGGTGTACCGGTACCCAAATAATATGGCCTTTTTGGATCTCTATCCGCTTCTAATATTTCTGGAGGGATTTGGTATCTTCTGTAACGCAGGTTGGCGAGCCAAAAGGACTCAGGGCATCGAGTTTGTATACAAATCCCCTCTACCTGGTCACGGTTACTCAAGAAGGAGAAACAACAGAGAACTAGCCAGTAGCAAATCAAGGCGATAGTCAAGACGAAAGCGATTAGTGCCAACATTCTCTGTTCCGAGTATGAAGACGCGAAGATAAGAGCTCCTATTACTGCCATTCCTACCACAAAAATAACCAAGAAAACCAAGGAATATGGAAACCATCCGTCCTCAATGTCGCTGTGGTAGTCGAATACGTTTGCTGTCAGTATGACTGCGGCCAAGCACAGGAATAACGCGGCTATTATGGCGGTGCCAACTTGAAGTGTCAACAGGCCGCAAAAAGAGGTTAGAGCCATTGAAACGTAACACTGTAGTCATCCGATACAACGTGGTGCTTCTCTTCACTGTAGTGATTTGAAATTATAATGCCATTGAAATTATACGTCATAAATTTTTATTCCTAAGCAACTTAACTGAGAAAATTTGAAAAAACTAACTAGCAAAAAAAACAATAACAAAAAAGTTAATCTAACCCCATTTTTTAGTTTGTAAACATGCTTGATGACGTTTGAATTTGGGTTTTAACCTAAAAACGAAGAAAAAACTTAACCTAAAGTTCTAAAAATATGATGAATTAAAATGGCTGGAGTATAATTTGAACGTGTTGCTCATAGAGTTTGGCTTTTTTTGCAATTATTTTAACCAAACAAATTTATCTTAATATGAATTCTTTATAACATACATTGCTCTTAGTAGCCAACGTTATCGCTTCCCGTTGGAAATGGCGCGGGCACAGCAAATGAATATACGCGTGTATCCCTTTTGCTTCGCGGTTTTGGGGCATTTTCGAAACATCCCTTTGGCTCCACGGGTCAGCAGGAAGATTTTAGAATCGCCTGCGCTTCCTCTCTCCCAAATTCTCAATATGGCTTACCTCCAAGTTCTTTATTGAGTTCTGTCACTTAAACGTAAAATGCAACTTTTTTGCATAAACGAAAAATATTGATTATTGAAAGAATGTTAACCTATTGGCCTTTTAATTATTGTGCATATGGGCATCACTGGTTTATCCTATTAACTCTTTAACATGCCAATTTTTCTTTTTTTCTCAATTTTCAATTGTAATATGTTTATTTTGTCTGTATTTGGTCTCATATTTTGGTTATGACCTTTTTGATTGTTCATATGAATTGACAATATTGAAAATATGCTGAATTAATTATTAACAAATAAAAAAATGTGTCCTCCAACTCTACACAAGGGTAAAAAAAGCTAAACAGGTGTCCACTGCAATCCCTATTAAACGTGCAAATGCCTCTTAAGAAATCACTCTTATGACCCAACACCCAGCAAATTACAAACCTTTGTTTTCGCATATTTTCTTTCCCAGTCGAAAAAGTTGAACATGTATGTTTCGGTGTAATACTTGGTGTCATAGAAATTCAAGTTATTTCAAGAAGTGTTTACTGAAATAGTAGCAAAATGATATACACCATTTATTTTAAACTAAATATTACAGTGATTAAAAACCTAATATTTAGATCAATAATCTTCGACCATCACTACAGGATCTTCCTCGTAGTAGTAGTCCGTCCAATCGAGCTCCTGGGCCCAGCTATACATAACTAGAGCCGAGAACAGCAAGAAGACGAGATTTATGATGAACAGAATAATGGCCCCGATCATTGGGAGTCCAAAATAGTATCTGGATGGTTCATCTTTATAATAGTAAGTACCATTGTGTCTCCAGTAATAACTATCATACGCTTTTGTGGACGCTATATATCGGTCACGGTCTTCAGCAGCACGGTCTTCAGCAGCTCGGTTCTTGTAAAGGTAACCACGCCACGTTACTGGTGGTTCGTCATCTCTCTTTGCCCGTCGAACTCGTCTATAGGTAGTAGTAGCTTCCTTCGAAAAATCATTATCTTCTTCTTTGATCTTATTCTCCCTTTTTCTCCTAACAGCAGCATCATCATCATCATGCGGCGTAGAGACTGTCAAAAACCAGTCTGGGGGTGAATCGGTACCCAAATAATATGGCCTTTTTGGATCTCTATCCGCTTCTAATATTTCTGGAGGGATTTGGTACCTTCTGTAACGCAGGTTGGCGAGCCAAAAGGACTCAGGGCATCGAGTTTGTATACAAATCCCCTCTACCTGGTCACGGTTACTCAAGAAGGAGAAACAACAGAGAACTAGCCAGTAGCAAATCAAGGCGATAGTCAAGACGAAAGCGATTAGTGCCAACATTCTCTGTTCCGAGTATGAAGACGCGAAGATAAGAGCTCCTATTACTGCCATTCCTACCACAAAAATAACCAATAAAACCAACGAGTATGGAAACCATCCGTCCTCAATGTCGCTGTGGTAGTCGAATACGTTTGCTGTCAGTATGACTGCGGCCAAGCACAGGAATAACGCGGCTATTATGGCGGTGCCAACTTGAAGTGTCAACAGGCCGCAAAAAGAGGTTAGAGCCATTGAAACGTAACACTGTAGTCATCCGATACAACGTGGTGCTTCTCTTCACTGTAGTAATTTGAAATTATAATGACATTGAAATTATACGTCATAAATTTTTATTTTTAAGCAACTTAACTGAGAAAATTTGAAAAAACTAACTAGAAAAAAAAACAATAACAAAAAAGTTAATCTAACCCCATTTTTTAGTTTATAAACATGCTTGATGACGTTTACATTTGAGAACCTAAAAAAACTTAACCTAAAGTTCTAAAAATATGATGAATTAAATTATCTAGAGGATAATTTGAACGGGTTGCATTGGTTGCATCATAGCGTTTGCTTTTTTTGTAGTTAATTATTTTAAACCAACAAATTTATCTTAATAAGAATTCTTTATACCATACAGTGCTCTTAAGTAGCTGAGGCTATCGCTTCCCGTTGGAAACGACGCGGGCACAGCAAATGAAAATACGCGTGTATCCTTTTTGCTCCTCAGGTCAGCAGGTAGATTTTAGAATCGCCTGCGCTTCCTCTCTCTCAAATTCTCCATTTTGCTTATCTACAAGTTCTTCATTGAGTTATGTCACTTAAAAGTAATACGCAACTTTTTTGCATAAACGAAAAATATTGATTATTGAAAAATGTTAAACTACTTCAGTTGTAACAGTAAGTGCAAGTACGAGTAAACGATATTGAGTGGAAGTATATCTTAATAATAATAAAATATAATTACTACTACTTATCTACTTATTCATCTTTAATTTATTTTACACGATAAAATTAAATAGTATTATCACTATTAGAAACAGAGAAGCCTTTTGACACAAGATTAAGCTAAAGGTGGGCGTGACGTGACGTGTATGTATAGCAGCACCAAAATTTAGGCACTTTCAAGGATCAGAAAGCCACATTTTGAGCCGTGAGTGTATTTTTTCGACGCGCCAAATACTGTAATACTCTCACGGCTCAAACGTGGCTTTCTGCTCGTTGCTCATGCCTAGCTTGATCTTGTGTCAAAAGGCTTCTCTGTGTCTAATGGTAATATTATTATTTTGATGTGTAAAATAAATGAAAGATGGATAGTTAATGTTAATGCTATTTTATTAGTAAGATATTCTTTTACACAATATCGTTTACTCACGCTTTCTGTTACAATTGACAGTTTAACGTTGAGTAGTTTAACATTCTTTCAATAATCAATATTTTCGTAAAGGCAAAAAAAGCAAAGTTGCAAATTACATTTAAATGGCAGTATTCACGTAAGAACTTGGAGATGAGCGAAAGAGAGATATTGGGCGAGAGGAAGCGCAGGCTCCTCTCTCATGGAGCAAAAGGGAAATTTCGGGCGGTTCTGAAGTCTACCTGCTGACCCGTGGAGCAAAAGGGAGGTTTCTAAAATGTCCGTTAACCGTGGAGCAAAAGGAATATAGCCGAAAATACCTCTTAACAGGCCTGGTTTACTTGGTGACAAATGCAAATTGTCGGCGTAGCCAGTGGAAATGGAGATCCTTTATATCGAAGAGCGAAGGATCCTTTTGTTTCCCAGGCTACTTGCAACTTGTAAATTAATTGTGTGAACCAGGCCTAAAGCAGTGGGTAGTTTTCTATTTACTATTCTCCTACTGTTTCTAAAGGCGTATGTTTCTGCTCCGAATGGAACAGAATGAAAACTCTTTGTTTTCACACAATTAATATGGTCATCAAGTTAAAACAGGATTATTGTTATTTAAAATTGTAATGCCTGGTTTGGAAACTTTAGACCCACCCTAAATAATATAGTTATATATATAATTTTGGTGGATGGTTAGCAAAATTTTAAACCTCAGTAACTTATTAATATTGCTACAATTCATATAATGTTGTTATTTTAGTTTTTAAATCTATGTTTTTTTAAACGTTTCAGCCGCCTCCCATGTTGACGTTTGAATTCTCGATCCAGCAACCTTTGTCTAACAGTTCAATTTAAATTACACTAAAATAAAATACTATGTAGTTAACAATCACCCAGATATGTTGTTAGCGAATTTCCCCTATAGGGAAGAAGCTGTTACCGTAGTACTCATGGTAAGACCTAAGCTCAAGACCATGATAACTTTTCGTTTTGGGGCCACCAGAAGCAAAAAACACTATTCGTTCATTTTCATAAATATAAATATATATCTATGTGTCTTTAAGCACGATAACTCGCGTAAAAATGATCCAATCTTAATGAAATTTGGCATGCATGTGTAAAGTAGTAATTATTCGGACGAGTTCGTAATCCAGCCCAATCGGACTACCGGAAGGGGGTAAAGGGGGTAAAATCCCCCCAAAAATGGGTTTTTGAGTTTTTACATAAAAAAATAAAGATAATCCAATTTTTGTTGGCACCTTTGAATTCAGCTCAAAAAACAAACAATTTAGTATTTTGAATCAATGCTCTATGTCCATTGGTTACCTAGATATTGAAAGTGGTAAACTCAGTACGTTGTCCTAATGTTAACCTTATGGGGAATAAGTAAAATTCTTTATCTCGCTTATTTCTCAACATATCATGATAAAACTTGGTAAATGGCTTCTCCTAGTTCAGACCTACTAAATATTGAATTAAAACCACCCAGTTTTAATATACCCGTAGCAGCAAACCTGCATACTCATTCCCCATGTTATTCTTATGGAGCTTACAAAAACATGTCAAATCTCACTATGTTGGATTGAAATATGTTGTTTTGCACTGGAAATTCGCTGAGTATGCAGGTTTGCTGAATGGGGATATTTTTTTACTGGCCTAGGAACAATTTTACTTGTAGACAATTTTGAGGTGAGTTCTCAGTATGTGCAAGTTTACTGCAAAGAAGGGTGTAAACTTTTTTTTACATATAATTCGTACTGAGATGAGTACTTAATAAACTCTCATACGGATTTTAAAACCCTTAAAATCATCGCTTTTTAACCAATAAAAAAAAATTCTCTCTATACTTTCACTTATAAATAAAAGAAAATTAACAGAAAATCAATTTACACTTGTAAATCAACTTCCGACCTTGCAACATAGTAAAAACAGTTCTTTAAGATTCTTTAAACTCCTTTCCAAAGTTTTAAATCGAAAACTTATTTTAGAAAATAAGTTAAACTCCTAACAACCAGGCCAGTACATAATTAAATATTCCAATTATTGAATTAAGCTCTTTATTACAGTAACATGAGCAAAAATATTTACATTTCAATGAAGAACTATACAAAACTAGGAATGAAAACCTAATGTTTCCATCAGTAATCCTCTACGACCACAACCGGGCCATCCTCATAATAATCTGCCCAGTCTAGCTCCTGAGCCCAGCTGTACATTACTAGCGCCGAGAACAGCAAGAAGACGAGATTGATGATGAACAGGATAACGGCTCCGATCATAGGGAGTCCGAAGTAGTATCTGGACTCACCATTATCAGTTTGGTTGCCGTTCATTAAAGCTTGATGTCGTGGAGTTATAGTAAGCTCTTCTGGTTCTCGTCGTAAGCGGATATGGCTAGTGGGCTTGAACAACAAAGCATGATCTCTCTTTTGGTTACTGATCGTAAAATTGAACTCATCGTCGTCGGTGGCATTAAAGTTGTGGTGGTAAGCATTTCGATCTCTCCTTAACTCAGAAGATGTTATAAATAGTTTATTCTCCATTTGATTATAGCGACTTTTAGTTTTATCACTACTTATTTTAGGGTATTTCAGACGTTCTTCGTCTTTAATTTTTAGGAATGTTCCGTTTTCCATGGTGATGTTCTTGATCGTAGGCTCAACCCATCTGAACCTTGACCCTTTAAACATGCCTTGTGAAGAATTAAGAATGCTTTTCATATCTTTAGTTCGATATTCGGAATCGAGATTAATATGAAACATTCCATCTTGAATATATGGGTTTTCCATCGTAAGATCCATGCGCCTCTTCCGTGAATTATTGGTCTGTGCCTGGGAACCATCTTGACTTCTAGCTGGGATATTCTCAGCGTCTGCGTCTAGATTCCTTGGAGGGGTGGATTTCATCGCCGCCAACTCATCTTCTTCTAATTTATCTGGAGGAATTTGCCATCTTCTCCAACGCAAGTTGCCAATCCAAAACGACTCGGGGCATCGAGTGTCAATACAAATTCCATCTACGTGGTCGCGATTACTCAAGAATGAAAAACAGCAAAGAACGAGCCAGTAGCAAATCAGAACGATGATCATTATGAGTGAAAGAATTGCCAATGATCTGTTCTCCGAGTAAGAAGACCCGAACATGAACGCTCCCGCAATGACCATGCCTATCACAAACAAAATCATCAGCACCAATGAATATGGAAACATCCCATCCACAACGTTGTTATGATAGTCGAATACGTTCGCTGCAAGCATAACTCCGGCCAGGCACATGAACACAGCACCCAAGATTGCGGCACCTACTTGGAGAGTCAATAGGCCGCAGAATGATATTAAGGCCATTACTGATGGTTTTCAACACAACATACATCTAACGCTTCACGGCACATCTCTTCGTTCTGATTTGAAATTGTTATTTCCTACAAAAGTATTTCTACAAAACATATTTAAGTGTACCTAACCATGTTTCAAAATAGTAAAGACACTTGAAGGGTAATGTTTTCAATGAGTTCCATGTGACATTTTGAAGTTCCAGCAGATGCCTTAAAATATACATCTATAATCTAAACACATGATCTCAGCGCAAACACATATACGTCGATGTAGAAAAAACTTAACGTTTTTGCAAAACGACCCTGAACTTCTTAGATTATGTTATTCTAAGCTACAGTATGCTGATAGTAATAGTAAAATTAATTATTCAGGTATATGTTTGAGGTGAGAAGTGTTAAGTGCAATGCCCTTGAAGATGCGTACAGACAAAAGGCGATCGGCCGTAAGTTCTTTATCTTTATTAAGTTACTGATACCGTTGGCGGGGAAATATTACGCTGTCGTGGGATCGGCTGGCATTATTGCCTTATTGCCTGCGTAATACAAATTATCTCTATAACCAAACGAGGTTTTGGATTTCCTTTCGTTGTCACTATTGCTCGTTTTGCTTTGAATCTGTTGTTCTTATTATTCTCAGTTTTCACGTAGCTTAGGCTAATCGTATTCAAAATTGAATTTTTCTGCAAATTATATTTTTTTTCTCAGACGCTTTTTATTTTTAACCACTAGATAATTTTTAAGTAAAAATTCGAATTTTTCAGGTTCTTATTGAAACAATTCACGATTTTTCAGCACAATTAACAAATAAAATAGAGAGCAGAGGAAATTTTCTTATTGAAGAATATTTCGAATAATATAAGTTCTAACCAAACTTGTATATATACTGTACTAAAAGTAAAATACCCCCGTTGCAGCAGACCTGCGAATTTCAAATGCAAAAAAATACAAAGCCAACATAGCGAGATTTTACATGTTTTTGTAAGCTACATAAGAATAATATGGGGGATGATTAAGCATCCACTTTTATAATATATATAAATATCCGTAGAAATAACCCAATATTCGAAGTTGTAAGAAAACTGAGAAATACATGACAAACGGATTACTGTATATTTCCTAAATCACTATTTACAAAAAAACTTATTATTTCTTTGTATTTGTTTCATATGACTTTTTCTATATATCTATTTATTTTTATAGTTATATGAACACTTTATATTATAGGTTATATTTGCTTGAAAATTACATTATAGTCGAATCATGTTGCAGAAATAAAATCATGAGAAAGGGTATTTTGTTCTACTATCTGATAAAAATAAATAAATAAATAAATAATATATAGGCTATATATATTTGTATGTATATAAATTCGAACGAACTGTGTTTTTTGCTTCTGGGGGCCCCAAAACGAAAAGTTATGGTCTGGGTCTTAGGTCTTACCACGAGTACTACGGTAACAGCTTCTTCCCTATAGGGGAAATCCGCTTAAATTAAAATACGATCAAAATAAATGTTGTTTTAATACAACTTTTTTAAACTTACTTTGGGGGTTTTCACCAACGCAACCAATCTACCAATATATACGATGGATCTATCGTAGGATGCTATGTCACAAGTCATGCCAATGATACTGTTATTGAAAACGGAAACTTGATATAAGATGACCACATTTTGAACACTTATTCCCTATTCCCTCTCCTGTTACTTAAGATACAATCTATTTCAAACATAACATATGATCGATTGGGTTTGATTGGTTTCTTTTTTGTAATGAGAATGATTACTAGAAACCATGATTTTTATCGTTGTACCAAGAACATTTATTTATTTTCTTTTACATGCGACATGAGTGTTGCCCCAGGAACGAAAAGAATAATCTAACATGAAATATCAATATATTCAAGACATAGTTTGATCATGCTATACTAAAAACGTTTAGTTGAACATACGAGAGGAACAATTAATTTATACAAGAACCTGACAGAAACGGTCCAAGAAATTCAATATGGTGTCGACGTTCTGTGGAATGCTGACCCTTCAGGTGGGAGTCACCGTGCTGGCAGCCGTGTTCCTTACGCTGGGGTCCGTGATTCTGGTAGCTAACGTTCTTGAGTCATTGGCAGACTCGAAAAATGAGGATAAAGGAGAAGACGCGGAGACCGACTGGCCTTTTTTTATTGTTTTGGTTTTCGCAATATTATTGTACATAGCTGGAGCTCTATCGTTTTGTTCAGCATACAATGAAAGCCGGGGGCTCGGACTTATAGCATTGTTGACCCTGATTATAATCACGGTATTTTTTGTGATATTGAGTGTCATGTCTTACATGGGAAAACCAAAAACCGTCGAGACTGTGTGCCATAGGAAGCAATGTCCCGAATCATTGTGGCTTGCAGAATTAGAATATGAAAGAAAAGGAGGTAAAGGAGGTAGAAGAAGGAAAGGGGAGGTAAACGAAAACACAGGCTTCCCTGTCAGTAAATCTTTTCAATTTTCTAATCTAACTACTGACACCCAACAAATCCCGGAGGAGTTATTAATGTTAAAATCAAGCTTAATGACTTGGTGCAAACAGGAGTGTAAAAAAGATATTGAAGAACATAGTTATTTTTGCGACTTTGATAGTTTATTAAATATCATTAAAAGTAAACAACGTAAGGAAAGCTTGATTATACCTGCAAAGAAAGTATTCAAAAAAAGCATGATTCGGTCAAAAGAGGGGAAGAATCGTGTGCAAAATGATTCGGCAGATTTGTCATCGATTTTTAGCATTAAATCCAGATTCAGACCATTAGAACGAGACGTTGAAGTACTGACCACTACTCCAACAGAAGATTTCGGGGAAGACGAGACTGACGCTCCGAAAAAGAAAAAAAGAAGAGGCGCCGAGGGAGAAGGAGGAGGTATGGGATTTCCCCTCGTTGTCGCTATTGTTCTTTTTGCTTTGAATCTGTTGTTCTTTTTATTCTCAGTTTTTACGTTATGGAGTTGGATTCAAGAACTTAGTGCTTGTGACTTCGATGAAGTTTACTATTACTACTGATCCCTACAAAGTGATATTAGTTTCCATGTTTCACTAATCAACACTAACTGTAAAATAAATTAGCTTATAATGATGACATAGTTCTACACAAATTGTTTGTTAATATAAACGGAAGGAAAGTTAATAAAATAAAAGAATACAGATGTTACTACCCGGGGCGGGACAGGCTACGATTACGACCCGGCTACAGATTCGCAGAGACATTGTAACGCCAAATCGGGGCAGTTTTTTTTAACAATTTAAAACATATCTTCGTTCTAAACCTGACCCAAACCCTTACCTTCCCTATCCTAGCACTGCTCCGCCACGTGTGATGGCTCAACTCGTTGTATCCGTATAGTGGGACTGTAACTACGGCGGTACAACAATTCTATCTACTTCGGAGATTAGCTAATTAAAATTGCTGGGTTGGTTATTTTCCAAATTTAATGGTTGCATCTATATCTCTAGTTAAATATATATTTTGTAAGAAAGTAGGGGGGGGATTAATCTTTAACTAGCCTAAATCGCTTTAACTTTTGTACCTGAATTTTCAGAAACGCGGGTGGTGTCGTTTTATTTGGCATCATCACGTCTTGTACATATAGGCGGCAAAGAGGGTAAAGCCCCCTGATTTAGTATGAATGTAACAATTATTTTGACAACAAATTAAATTATATTAACTCAGCAGTGTCTCTTCGAACGGGTCTTCTGGAAGTGGTCATATCAAGGTCAAGAGTTCCTCCATACAAATCATAAGAAACAGCCGATTCCGTCACCATTATAGCGTTGTCGATGTTGTCATCGTCGGTCGTTCACAATTTTCTCTCGTTGTATCGCGACCGCCAAATTTGTCGGCAGTATTGAGCCGAAAAATCTCTTCATTAATTCTGGAGCAATTCAAATGCTCGGTCATATCACGGCCGTTCATCCTCTGGGTCGTATTGTGATCCGCAATTAAATCTCTCGTCATATCGCAGCTCAGCCTGCAAATGACTCGGTAATATCGCGTCAAGAAATGTCGTATTGCGACCATGCATTGCACGTCATGCAGAAGTCTTAACCATTGACTATGAATAGGTTGGTCTTAACGTTGGTCTTATGAGCGTGCCGCGCACGCCGAAGCCCACAAACGTACGGCACGGCGCGGGGCGGCGTGCAAAGCACGTACGTGAATGGTTACCTTTAGTCACACTATCTTAGTCTTAATCAGAAAATATTTCCTTCACCTTAACGTTTTCACATGAATGTTGGACGGTAAATCTCTGTTGTGTGGTAGCCGGTAAATATCTCAACTCTCAGTTATATCACGCCTGGCAAACTACACTTGATCGGTTAAAGGGGGAACATGTTTTGGTAATGTCTCAGATGAGTTTGGGAATTCAAATGTTTCGGTCGTGCTACGGCAGCTTTGAATCTTGTCGGTTTATCGAACCTAAAACAAAAGATACCATCTTCATTCTTTGCACCGTGCAGCAAAACTGGGGAAAAATGAGAAATTCTTTATGTCAAATCTGTGAAATACGACATGTAGGGGAGATTTCCAGCCCCCAGAAAATCCAGTGTAGAGCCGCCTATGCAATGTTCACTATTTGAACCATAAAACTTTTTTTTAATCTTTTCGGCCCCATCAAATTTTTCTGTTTTTATTAGTTTTCAGGATTTTATGAAATGGAAAAATCGAAGGTGAAAAAATCTGCAGATATCGGAATATGGGCCATTCATGCACACCTGCGCGGTACCAGGTGCATGCTGACCATATGGACCGGGCTGACATATCTATACCTGTAGTATCTTAATACCTTGATTATCGAAAGAATGTGGTCGACGGAGCGGGTAGAACCTGGCTCTCAGAATTTTTTTCCACATATGGGACCTCAAATTTGAAAAAGTAGGTAGGGCCTATTTGTAAAGGGGCGGGGGTGAACACCCCCGAATATGTTTTTTGAACAATATGATAAAAAGAATCTGTTGGGCTAAAACGCCTATGAATACTCTGAATTGATAACTTTTAATGAATAATTTACAAGCCCTACTTTAAATAAATTATTACAACTGATAATTTTAGCTGAAAATATGTTAATTAATAGATTTTATGCCTTATTACCTGCACTAATATATCAGTAAGTAAAATACAATTAAAATCTTACTATTGTAAAAGTTCCATTATGTAAAAAATAAATAAACACTCACCTATGTTGACGAGTTTGACACCGTCCTCCGCGACGGCGGTGAGGGCTGCAGTCACATTTTCCAAGTACTGATGTTGATTGGCCGGCTTTTTTATCCAACTAGGTCGCAATTTTCGCTTCTGTAACACTTCCACTAACGCACAAAGTCGCGTCCCGTCACAAAAATCACTGGCTAAGTCGCGCACTTCCATCCCGACACTTCGTAAGTGTTCGTTCACCCAGTTGCGAAAAGTGTTCGCTTGAATTTCCACCCAAAGGTCTTCATGGCCCTTAATCGCCATCCCTTTGGCGGCATGTCCCTCGGGGCTGCGAGCGACGAGCCCTATCTGGGATATCCTCATTTGTTCGCCGGTCACTGCCATTTTCGTTTGCACTCCGCACAACCGACCGATTCACTCACAGCATCCGCTCTGTTTACTGTTTCGTTCGGCACAAAGTTGGCTTCTGCTAGCCTGTTCCCGCTGGGGCTGGGAGTCGGAGCTGTTTCCTGCCGTAGTTCACGCTCGCGCCACCGTGACGAGAGCGCAGCACTGTACAGGAATTGTTGAGATGGTGGCGGAAGTCGCAACAATCGACTTCCTTTGATAAAAAGGAAGAGAGGGTAAAGAACCGAAGAACGACGACCTTTTAAACATACACTTAGCACTCAAGAATCAATTACTTGCCATGAACATAACCTACATTGCCATTGACATTATTGTCAATGGGTACTTAACTTGCCATTGTCAAGGTTTTAAGTACCCTGCGGTTATTTAACTCATTTATTGGCAAAATGTCTCAAGTTCAGCAGGTAAATGAAAAGTATGAAATGAAGGCCCTAATTTTATATGACCTAGTGACGATCCAATATACTACAAATAAAGAACCATACAAATTAGCAGCCTCATATTTTGTCAAGTCCTTTATTTCTAATGGTGCCAAGTTTGTTGAGGTGTTTTCTGTGTTTTGCCACCCAAATTGCATAGGTATCAAAGTTATTATTGGATATGAACAGGGCCGTCTCAAGAGTTTTTGGCGCCCTAGGCGAGAGTGTTGCCCGGCGTCCCCCTCAAAATAAAAAATACCCCCGTTGCAGCGGACCTGCATACTCAGCGATATACATAAATTCGAACGAATGGTGTTTTTTGCTTCTGGGGGCCCCAAAACGGGAAGTTATCATGGTCTCGGGCTTAGGTCTTACCATGAGTACTACGGTAATAGCTTCTTCCCTACAGGGGAAATTCGCTAATAGATCGAACTAGTACTGTCATAGCTAGTAATTTTCAGCCATTTTTTTCCTTCATTTCATTAATAATAATAAGAGATTATCGTCTTCACATAGAGAATTCAAGGAACACGATAGCATTTAACAAAATATACTCATAAAATGAGGCTTGATAGATTTGATAAGGAGTTGATTCTTTGAAAAAAGTATTTTATATACCTAGTTTAGATACTAGGTATATAAAATAGTTTAGTTTAGGGTGCTCTTTAATAAGCTATGATTTTGGGAAAATAATAAAAATAAAGTATTTCATGTATAATTCAACAATAAAAACACTTATGCAAAAATAGTCCAGTCAAAACAAGGGTTGACTTTGCACACTTATTTAGAAGTACCTAAGGATGAAAATACCAAAAAGCCTCTTAAATATATAGCGAGCTCCAATAGCAATTGATGGAAACAGGGTACTTTTTTCGTTTTTCGTAAAAATCTCGAAAACCGTTGGTCTGAGGTAAAAACTTTAAATAAACAAAATAAAGCTTATTCAATTTGCTACAAAAAAGGTTCTCTACATTTTATTTGTAGTCTGAATGGTTACCAAGTTATAGGTCGCTAAAAATAAGATTTTTCTCACAATTTTCCCCCAAAAGTGAGCAAAATTTTTTTTTAGTTTTTAAAATATACAAATAAAAATTATCTAATTTTTGTGGACACCATTAAATTCAGCTACAAAAAACAAACAATGTAGTCTCCTGAATCATTGCTTTATGCCCATTGGTCACCGAGATAATGAAAGCGGTAAACACCCCTTACATTGTACCTGTCTTATCCTTATGGAAAATAAAAAAAGTTATGTATCTTGCTTATCTTTGTGACGTATATTTGTGGCTTGATATAGTTGACATATATATTATTAAAGCCTAAAATCCCCGATTTTCACATTTATGTGTCAGCAAACCTGCATACTCACCTGCATATGAATAATACGAAGAACAAGTGTGCAGATGATAACTTTACAAAAAAAAAATGATAACTTAACTTTTTATATGCTTAAAAGTAAAAAACAAAATGTTGCTAATTTTTAAGGGAAAATCGCAAAACAAACCTTATTTTATGCGCCCGATAACTCGGTAACAGTTAGAAGTACGAAGAAAATGTACTGTACAAATTTTGTAGCAAATTTAGTAAGCTTTATTTTTTACTTTTAATATTTTAACATCTAACCAACGGTTCTTGAGATTCTTACGAAAAATACCAAAAAAAGAACACTGTTTCCATCAATTACCACTAGAGCTCGCCACATTTTTGCGAGGACTTTTAGTATTTTCGTCCTTGAGTACTTCTAAATAAGTGAGCAAAGTTTCAAATTGAACGGAATTTCGTCCAGGTCGGGCCATTTATTCAGGTTTTTTTGACTGGGTTAAAATTATTGTGAAAAAAATTGTAAAAACAAAAACATGTTCCTTTGATAAGAAGGGCCTTGCTAACTTGCCATGTTGATCCGTATTTTGTTATTATTTTTGGTTAAAAAAAACCGGCCCGAATGACGTACATTTGACATTTGGCTAAAAGTATAAACCCAAACTACTCAACGACGAGGGCGCCAATAATTACGAGTGCTAATTATTGGTATAAGTAGTCAATCAAAGGGTAGGTTTGGGCTTTCCACCACTAGCGATAAGTTTTTACGTGATTTAAAGAGTAACTACACGGCCAGAGCATGTAAAGCTATTGATGAATTGTAACCTTACAGTTAAAACCTAGAATTTAAGTCTATCATAGGCGTTCAGGTTTATTACAGTCGACTCTCACAAAAACGAACCTTGATATCACGAATTATTTTTAATCCCCTTGGAAAAACCTGTCTAACACGAAGAAATTACTATACATAACACCAACTAATTCTCCGGTTATATTTTACCTCTATAACTCGAAGGGACACAATAATTACCTCTATAACAAGTAGTTCAGTATATATGACGAATTCGATTCGTGCTTTACCTCAATAACTCAAAGTTTACCTCCATACCACGAAGTTTTCAGAATGGACCTCTGTAATACGAAATCCCGGCGTTCAGGATACAACCTGTCGGTGAATCATATCCGGGGTCAAGCGCCTTTAGTCAGTCTGCAGTCTAAATAGTTTTAATGATCGATACTGTAATTGGTTTTACAAAGTACGGACTTTTTAATCAGTGGAATTAATAAAAGTTAAAAGTTTATTTTTGTAGCTGTAGAGTTTACAGTAATATGATATTATCTGTTTTTATGTTTTACAGGTTAATAGTATATTCTGTATTTTTCATTGATATATAATATTTAAATAAGTTGAAAGCTTAGATTTGTCGAATATGTAGGGAATAAACTACATTTTTCTTTACCTCTGTATCACAAATTTTCATTTGGATTACTTCTCTAACTCGATCTATGCCTACGACGAACTATTTGTAACACGAACAAAAATCGCAGTCCCGTGCAATTTTCAGTTAGCGAGAGTCGACTGTATTTTATTTTTGCATACTGCTGTTTTTTAAAACGCGCCATCCAGTGCCACCTTTGGCGCCCTAAGCGGTTGCCTAGTTCGCCTATATAGTAGAGCCGGCCCTGGATATATCTCTTCTTTGGGACCTATAGATTTGCTGCTACAATTTACGAAATATCTTTTGATACTAATGCAATATGAGTGACAAATTTTTAATCATAACACATTTTTTGCATAAACCTTTACATTTCTCACTTCTCCAAACCTAACCTATAATAAACAAACATTTGCTCAGGGACAGGGATACCACTAGATTCTCTAAAAGTAATCTATAAACATGCATTAAAAATCGGTTTGCTGCTATCAGCTGATTGTTTTAATTGTTTATTTCTGTTATTCCCGTTTCCTAGTTCTGCACTGTAAATTTGCCATGCAGTTATCGGCAAAGAATAACTTTCCAGCCAAGAGTAAGGCACAGAAAACAGATTTTTCTGTGTAGTATGATGTGACAAACAACACTACCAACCACCAACCTTATTGAGACCTTATTAATTCCCTTATTGAGAGCTCCCAAATTAAATTTTTTCCTTATATAATCAGGACTTAAATGAAGTAAAATTTAGTATCCTTTAACTAGGTTACAGGGAATCAGGAGCTTGGAATTAGAAGCTGTGTAACTATTAGGCACTGTACCCATTGCGTAGTGATCTTTGAGAATTTGTGCAACAGCCTTATAGGAGAAGTATCTATGACTACGTTTCCCATCACTGGACTAATCTTTATACATAATTTACATATGTTAAATATATGTCTAAAAATGAAGACTCCATTGACTAGGATTGGTGTTGGCAATGAGTACACAGTTTGTGTATTCATTGGAGTTGGGGAGGGGGATTACATGGGATGAGAGGGTCTCGCAAACGTTAAGGCCGGCATTGGTTTTAATTTGACAACAGAATCAAGGGTATATGACATGCAGTTTTGGCTATACCATGTGCATACCGATAATACTCTAGCCTATAATTTTACTGATACCTACATATTTTAAGTTTTTATGATCGTATATTTTTGCCAACTCCAAGCATTGTTTCTCGGCCAGCCAATGTCTCGGTCTCAAGCAGTAGTGTTGTTAGGCAAGAATATTTTGGGCCCTGCAATCCCACTCTAATTCTCCACAGTGAAAAAAAGAGTTATTTTATTGGAATTGATTTTAGAATATTGATTTGCATAAAATTACAGATGGAATTAATTCAAACACTACTTTAGAAACATTTTATTAACTTGATTGAGGTAAAAGATTGATCTTACATTTTTATGCAATCCAATTTCAAAGGTAATTCTTGATTACATTACCATTAGGTATTATGACAACCACCAGTAAGAGGTATTTAAAGGTGAATATGAGTGAAAGTTGAGTGTAGGATGATTGTGGTGTGAGCTTGTAGTCCTGTTCCTGACAGGGCCGGCCCTAGCCATTGCGGGGCTCTGGGCCGATCTGAGTTGCGGGGCCTTTTAAAGCCGTTGTGTAGGCGAGTGCGTAAGTTATAGGCCTACAGCGCTTAGCGCTTCAGTCTACATTCCAGTGGATTGTGTTATTGCGTTGGAGTTAATCTTTTATATTTGTTGTTTTTGCAATTTTACATTATTTTTCCACGTTTCCCACAGTAAAAACCATAATTTCCAGAAAATAGAGCATTATTTCCAACATATTTTACACAATTTACTTGGTTACAATAATTATTTAATCTAACTCATTTAGCGCAATCGCATATTGTATCTGGATTTAATATCATTTATTTAGAACGAGCATTAAATTTTAAACTCTTTTAAAATGTGATAAAATAAAAAAAGGCACAATCCACCTGTCGCTCAGTGCTCAGCTGCAGCAGACAACTGAAGTTGTTTCCAAAGATTTCCACAGCCCGTCGTCTACCGAAGTGCTAACATAAAGGTGACCATTCACGTACGTGCCCCGCACGCCGTGCATTGCACGTCATGCAACGTCTTAACGTTGGGGTCTTATGAGACATGCCGCGCACGCCTAAGCCCACAAACGTACAGCAAGGCACATAAGATCAATGTTGTAGAATTGCATGGCGTGCAATGCACGGCGTGCGGGGCATGTACATGAATGGTCATCTTAAGAAAGGACTCAACCATTGCTAATCCAATTATATTCATATAACTGAATTCACACTTGTGTTATCAATGTTTTTAATCACGTTTTGAAAGAGACAAAATACCATCCATAATTTTAATTTGATTGTAAAAATTTTTCGTGCGGGGTTCTCGAATGCACGGGGCACTGGGCAGTTACCCCACCCGCCCCTGCCTGGGGCCGGCCCTGGTTGCTGACTAAGGCCAACATGTTCCTTAGACAGGACTGTTAATCAACCCATTGGCATTTTTTGACGTAACAGTTCCGTGATAGATTTCTTTGCCCTCCAGGTGCTGTTAGTGAGGGCTTGGCCTAGTAGTTCACTGGTTTGCTGCTAGGGTCGACTGTAGGTTTCATGCACCTATCATTCTCCGGGCTGACGGTGGCACTATGGCTCTGTTGGCTAACGCGCTATACTGATAAGTATAGCGTTGAAGTCGTTCAGAGGTGCGTGGGTGCGATTCCCAACCATGCGCAATACCTATTAGGCTTGCAAACCTGTGGTAAAGTTGGCAGGAGGGCCCACCTAAAATAAACGGTGACCGGCTTGGGTGGAAGCTGACAGCATTTGTAAGTTTAATAGGGCAAGGCCGTAGCCAGTGGGGGGGGTCAGGGGGTTGAAACACAACTGAAAATGTTGAAATTGCGTTGTTAAAACTAAAGGTTTGAAAGTTATTATTTTAACTTTCTGTAATCGTGGAGCCCAAACTCACAAAAAAACTTTTCCTGGCTACGGCTTTTTAATAGGGATTGCAGTGGACACCTGTTTTGCTCATTTTTACCATTTTAAATGGGAAGAGGACATGTTTTTTTATTATTTTTTATTAATTAATTCAGCATAATATGCTGAATTATTATTATTATCAATAAACTTACATATGGCCAATCAAAAGAGATATAACAAAAATTTTAGATCAAATACAGACAAAATAAACATATTAATAATTAAAACTTGAGAATAAAAAATACCCCCGTTGCAGCAGTCCTGCATACTCAGCGAATTTCAAGTGCATAAATAAATAATATAAATGAAGTCTCGCATCAAGTAAAATCAATATACATTCAAAAGAAAGCGTGCAAAAATACTCTCCTAGTGGCTTTTAAGATCAACAGGCTATAAAAAATAATAGCCTATACTTGGCACGAAAATGCAATGTTCAAAACAGCTGGCTTTTCCAATTTAATCGTATGGGGAAATGACCAGCTGTTTAAGTTTGAGTAAAAAATTTCATAAACATCATCAGTAAAAATCTGTATTCGCTATAGTACATTTATTTGACATATTTAGTTATCTGGCCTTTAAGTAAGCCATATGTCTGTATCCACCATGTGGCTTTGAATCAAACATCAGCTAACATGTTTTAATGTAAACAAAGCAGACGTTTTAGATCCCAATGCTACTTCCCAATGCTACTTAAATGGCAGTTATTTTATGTTATTTTTTGTTATCTAGCAAACTTTAAGAAATTGCAGTACTTTTCCTGAGTCCCTGACATTAAAACATTTAATTTGAGCCCTGTTCCCTCATCCTGTGATTTGCCAAATGCCCACAATTGGTATTCAAAAATAAATTATTCTTCATAAGATTAGTATGGAAAAATGCAGGTTTGCTGCCACAGAAATTTGAAAATGAGGTATTATAGGCTACAATCCAATATATCTAAACTATATAAAGCCACATAACATGTTTTATCAAGATATGCTGAGGAATAAGAAAGCTATCCAATTGCATTTACCTCTCATAAGGTTAACTTGGGAAAGAGAGTATACAGGTTTGCTGCCTCAGGAATTTGATGATTTGGATATTTTAAGCCATAATCAAGTAGATATTAACTGTATGAAGCCTCATGCCATTTCTTATCAGTATATTTTGAGAAATGAGCGAACTACGCAACTTATTTTATTACCCATAAGGTTAGCATGTAGAATGAGTATGCAGGTTTGCTGCAACAGGTATGTTAAAACTGGTTAGTTTTAATTCATTATTTAGTATATCTTAACTAGAAAAAGCCATATACCAAGTTTTGTCAAGAAATGTTAAAAAATAAGTTAAGATATAGAATTTTTTTTATTTCCTATAAGGATAACATGGGGAATGATTATGCAGGTTTGCTGCCACAAAAATTGAAATTTCGGGGATTTTTGACTAAAATACATTATATCTCATCTAGATGAAGCCACAAACCAAGTTTAATTAAGATATGTTGAGAAATGAGCGAGATATAGAATTTTACTTATTCCCCATAAGGTTAACATTGGGACAACGTACTGTGTTTACCACTTTCAATATCTCGGTAACCAATGGACATAGAGCAATGATTCAAAATACTAAATTGTTTGTTTTTTTGAGCTGAATTCAATGGTGCCAATAAAAATTCGATAAATTTTATTTTTCTATGTAAAGAACTCATAAAACCCATTTTGGGGGGGTTTATCCCCCTTAACCCCCCCTTCCGATGGTCCGATCGGGCTGGTTTACGAACTTGTCCAATCGATCACCACTTTACATGTCTGTACCAAATTTCATTAAGATCGGACCATATTTACGGCCGCTATCGTGCTCACAGACACATATATATATATATATATATATAGATAGATAGATAGATAGATATATATATATAAATTCGAACAAATGGTGATTTTTGCTTCTGGTGGCCCCAAAACGAAAAGTTATCATGGTCTCGGGCTTAGGTCTTACCATGAGACCTACGGTAATAGTTTCTTCCCTATAGGGGAAATTCGCTAAAAGGTATGTCAAATAGTTAATAGCCCAACAGCCAATGGCAACTAAGGGACCTACATTTTAATGTGGAATCCAAACCACATTTTCGCCTACTTTTTAATTTACAAATTGATCTAACTAACAGCTTTAAATAAAGATTCTAATTCTTGCTCCAACTGAATCGACTTGTATGATTTTGAAATATTTTAAGACTCAGCCAATATTCAGCTAGCTCCGATTTTTTTTCTCTAAGTTGGAGTAGGGCTTAATCACAGTTAGCCAACTTTATAGTGACCAAGGCTTTCCTTATAGTTTGCCTCAAATAAGTTTAGCAAACCTACTCTGCAACATTTTTGCCACAATACCATTAGTCTTCAGGTGACAGTATTTTAAGAGAGTCTATTGCAAAAGACAAATCATAAACTACAACAAAGCGGAACATCTCGGCATAAAGTGGTGTGGGGAGGTTCTAAGTAACCTAAAAGATTACCTCACCAAAACACACCTTGTTCAAAAAGTGTTCATCAAGTTGGTTTGTAACTACAACGTGGCACTTTCTGTGTGCCTCAGAAAAACAGCAATGATGGGGTAACTCAGTAAAAAATTTATTATAAAAAATATAAAAGATTTATTTCATAACTATCAAAGTAATTTTATATAAAAGTGTAAATTTAACAGTAGTTGATCAAACAACTGAAAACACATTTTGAAAAACAACAATATAAAATTTTCATCAAACAAAGAAACTTGCAAGCAAACTCTAAATTGAACATCAGTACAGATAATATAACTGGATAAGTGCTTTAAACCTGCACTGTCAACTTCCTATCAAGCCAACCTGTTTGGATTAAGGTTTCTAACAACCATTTTACACTAATCGGTAACCTTGAGGATGTGATGTTATAAATAAATGTGTTTCAACAAGATAAGCATCTCAAAGTTTTTTTTACGTTTTGGATAGTTTGATACTTTTTTATATCAATTATTAATATTAGGTTATATGTAATGCAGAAACTTAAAAGGGACCTCCTGTCAGCAAAGTGAAATTTTAAGCTGATTGTCAAATCAGGTCAAAATATAGATTTTTGGGTTTTGATTGAATACAATTCTTCAATCTTTCCTATACAGATTTATTTAGCAATTCTGGTGATAAGAATCTGATAAATATTAAAACATAATCAATTTCGTAACCAATGTCAAGCATGAAATGGGAGCTCTGGTAATTATTTGGTTAATGACATGGCCGCTACCATAAGGTAACATTTTGAGAATGCAAAAGTTGGCACTGAAGTCAATGGCATCACACAACTCGTCTCTACTGACATCTATCGGTAAATGAGTGAACTACTAAGTTTATCGCAAAATTTCTATCAAATTGTTTTCTATTTAAAACTGAATTTCAGGATGCTAAAAACTCGAAACTGGGAAATCCATTAATGAGGTCCCTTTTCACTTTCCACATTATGTATTACTGTGGGAACAGAATTTACATTTTATGTTATTACTCATTCACATGCAACTTACCAATTTACGAGATGATACTAAGTAGGTATATAAATATATTCATCAATTTAGTTAATAACTTAAGCTAGAATTCAATTTTAATTTTTTACCTAAGGTGGAAAACTGTTTTAAAAAATCCATTGAGGTTATAGGGTTTATAGGACTTCATATTTTAGCTATTTTGACGCTTTTAATTGAGATTGACTAAAAAATCGCTACCATGCAGATAAAAATGTGAAGTTTTGAGTATTAACTAGTATAACTATTCTAAAGAGCTAACTTTTAAAATCATTTAAGGAAATTTTAAGTAGGTTATAGCCTGTGGGTAGCAATAAAGTAAATTCGGGTTTTTTATTTCAGAGAAGAATATAAATCCTGGTACGAGTTGACAAGGTTATGTTTTTAAGTAGCTAAATCCTCTGGATGTCCCTACCCTGTACCAAAACATGGTGCTGCCCTCTGTTTGAAATAGTTTGCCCCTTCCTTAACAGATTTTCAAACAATTAACAACCAATAAAATATATTTTCCTGAATTTCAGGGCATGCTTTCTTGAATCAAAGCTTAATATATTTCCCTCGTTTATTGTCTTGTCTTGCTTATAACTAAAATCTAAACTTAATCTGAACTATCACAATCAAACTAACAGTATACAAGTATCTTGAAGATTAACTCTTGGCACCGGCACAGACGTTTATACGACTTCCTGTAACACTACTGCGTTCTTGCTGGGAGCACTGTGTGCTGCAGGGGGGGCATGTAGTAGCCCATGGGGGAAATGTAGTTAGGCACTCTGTACACCTGTCAACAAAACAGATGTCAATACAGACACAGCATTGAGCAAAGTCAAGTCAAGTCTGCTGCTGACCAGCTTTTACCCATAATCAGGCTCACAGGGAAGGTTACCTCCCCAATTAAAAATGTTAATCACTTAATCACTTTAAGGCAGGTACCTCATGGAGGACATTACCCTGAATATGAATGAAGGATGAGTCGTGATGATCGTGATGATAGTGGCGCGATCTTTTAGCCTTGTTACTGACTAAGGTTGGCATGTTCCTTAGACAGGATTGTTAATTAATAGCCCAACAACCAATGGTTTTTTAAGTTTAAGTTCAAATTTTTAATGTTTAAGTTCAAAATGTAGAAAGTGTGTGTTACGCAGCCTGATCTTGAACTTAACATTCACACCTTCTTTTTTAATTTAAAAGTAAAATATTATTTACAGAAATTAATATACAACTAAAACGAGGAGCCAAAAACGGATGCAAGCAGAGTAAATTTGCCACTCAGGCGAAAAAAAAACATTAAGTTTCATAAAATACAAATGTTTTATCATCTTTCTTTCTTGCTTTCTCTCATAGCTAAATTATGATATGTTAATAATAATGTAAACCTGACTTACATGTAATGTCCCGTTCAATATTATTAAACTATAAATTTATATTGTAGGCTACTCAGGTTGTGCCTCAGGTTCATGCTGAGCCTTTTTATATAATCAATTTTTTCTTTTCATAAACTACAAATGTTTTATCATCTTTTTTTCTTGCTTTCTCTCATAGCTAAATTATGATATGTTAATAATTATGTAAACCTGACTTACAAGTAATGTCCCGTTCAATGTTATTAAACTATAAATTTATATTGTAGGCTACTCAGGTTGTGCCTCAGGTTCATGCTGAGCCTTTTTATATAATAAATTTTTTCATTATAAATTCACTCTTTCATTCCTGTCTAAAAGTTAAAAATTTATCAACATTTTCCATTTTTGGGGTTCATTTACCAATTCCTCATGTAAGTTCAGTGTAAGTTTGCATATATTAATACCGTATATTTGTTGGAATTTTTATATCATGAGACATTTTTTATTCACATCCAACTAAAGATTCCAACACCTTCATCTGATTTAATCAAGAATTAAATTGAAGTTCAAATTCAAATATGTTTTTCCAAGAACAAGTTCAGATACAAAACAGTATGGATATTATAAATAAAATAACTATAATAAACAATAAAATAATATAAAGTACACTGGAAATAGCGCCTACATAGGTTAGCAAAAAACGTACACGTACAAACGTTACGTAGACATGAGTCGCGCAGTTTTGCATGCTGCGTCATAAAAGTTTTTATCTCTTCATAAAACTTGGCGGAAAAAATAGAAAAGTTTGGAGAAAATCAATTGAGTAGGAAATGAAATTGATAAAGTGTTACAAAATTAAATATAACTGTTAATAGATGCCGCTTAGTTACATGCAATCTAAGACACTTCATAAGCTACTGAAAATAAGATAATAAGATACTGAAAATAAGATACTGAAAATGTCGAATAGGGTAAAGCAATTATTAGATTAGAATCAACGTGGTTTTCAGCAGTTCATGTTTGGGCTTCAGTGGTTCATCGGAAACAGCAATCTTGAAGCTTTCTCAAATCTCCCTCAATGATAACAGTAAAAAAACCTCAGTGCTCGATGTGCCTCAACAATCGTTTTGCCCTTTTTCTTTTAGTAAAATGACATCGTCCAATATAAACTTGATTGGTCTATTTACCTCGTTGTCCACCAGTTTGTAGGCGGTGTCAACGGTCTCGTAGTGTGACGGCAGGGGTGGGGGCGGGGGGGCCGATGGGGGGGCGGAGGGTATCATTGCATGCTGCGGTGTGTCGGGGGGTGAGTTCCTTTCTCGCGGTGAAACCGTGATCATGTGGGATTCGATGTGCCCCGCCACCCCACTCTCCCCGCCGCGATGCCTCCGCTTCACGTGCTTGTTGTAGTTGGCCCAGTTGGTGAACTCTCGCCTACACTCGGCACAGCTGTACGGTCGCTCCCCGGTGTGCTGTCTGCGATGCACCTACACAGAGAAGAGGTTTTTCCTAATTTAACTGATACTGTGTGAAACTAATAAAATGTTCATGAATGGCGTCATTTATACATTAAAGCTAAATCTAACTCAAATATAGAAAACTAAGATATTATATTATC
Organism: Flexamia atlantica; assembly: GCA_035578135.1. Lineage (NCBI taxonomy): Eukaryota > Metazoa > Arthropoda > Insecta > Hemiptera > Cicadellidae > Flexamia > Flexamia atlantica. The sequence goes on along the minus strand of JAQJVK010000012.1, from coordinate 17,635,171 downwards.
AAACATCATAGTCTTGCTACTCAAACAATTCTTGAAACGAATATAAAGGTTTCTCTAAAAAATAGTTTTTTAATTTTTTTTTATTTAGGAAAGCCCTTTAATTCTGTTATTTTTTATTGGGGCCTAATACCTGAAATAAGACAGTTTTTTTCTCTAGAAATTTTATGTTATGTACGTCAAAGATAATTTGTTTCTATTTCTTGTTGAATAATTATGAGTAGATCCCGAGGTAGGCATCATCAGTAATTTTTTTTATATACAGACTGACTTCAAAAATGTACTGTGTACTGTGCAAAAACTGTCAGAATGCCAAATTTAGGAAAGTACTCTTTTACAGAGTCACATGGTTTTAATTTTAAAATTATTCTAATAGCCTTCTTTTGTAAAACTAGTATTTGGTTTGAATTTTGTACGGCGGTCCTTTTGTATAATATAGTACTGGGCCAAAAGTTATACGAGAATGAATGAACGCAAAATATATTGATTTCAACGTATCTTCAGGGCAGAGTTTTGCCATCCTCCTCAGGGAATATAAACTGGATGCCATTTTGTTGCAGATATTTACAATATGAATATCCCAATTTAAATTTTGATCCAAATTTAGGCCTAAAAATTTAATATTGTTCACCTCTTGTAGCAATTTGTTACTAACAATTATATTTGGTTTATGGTACAGTACACTCTCGATTATCCGAGCCCCGGTTATCCGAGACTCCGGTTTATCCGAGGCAGCTCTAAGCTTAAATATATGTTTTTATTTTCTTACTAGGCGTTATAATAATGCATGAAACAAGTGTCTTTATCTCAAATTCTAATATTTGCAACTCGAAAGGACTTTCATTATCGTATTTATTGGTAAATACTATATCTAATAAAACATTTTGAAGTGGTCTTATTACAGCCCAACCTCAAAACACACGTAAACCCCTTATTAGCCGAGGTAGCCTTGGTCCCGAAGACCTCAGATAATCGGGAGTGTACTATTGCCTATTTTGAACTGTATTAAAATGGACATATTTAGTTTTTACTGGGTTAACTGCAAGGGTTAGATTGATTCAAATATTGACTAATACAGGAGAGTTATTAGAATGCAAATATTTCAATGTATCCATTTGACTTGTGCATTACCGTGAGGATGCCCTTGAAGCGGAAGAGCTTGCCGCAGAACTCGCAAGCGTAGGGCATGGCGCCGGTGTGTATGCGGTTGTGCTCGCGCAGCGCCCCCCGCTCTCGGAACTGCTTGCCGCACACGTCGCACTGGTGAGGCTTTACGCCCGTGTGCACCGTCTCGTGCTTGCCCAGGAGTCGAGCCGTCTTGAAACTGTGGACACAAAGTGGTGTGATTGTTCCATATTTTAAATCATAATTTTTATAAACCACACATATTGAGCAGATGTGTGAGTATCTGAACTTTTTAGTATTCAGTTCAGCTTGAGGCTTTTTGATCCTTTGATAATAGTTGATTCCGAGCGTCGTGTATAACCTCTTCATCAATCGTGGTTTCCGTCAAACGCACTGTCCTTTTTGTTGCAGGACAATGGTTTCAGTGCATCGCAATCTTCAGTTACTTTGTCAGCTAGTTTGTTGTTGTACTTAAGTAGCAAACATGCATACTCATTCCCCATGTTATCCTTATGGAGCTTACAAAAACATGTTGAATCTCTCTATGTTGGATTGAAATATGTTGTTTTGCATTTGAAATTCGCTGAGTATGCAGGTCTGCTGCAACGGGGGTATTTACAATTTATCATTGTTCATTGGTGATTAAACGTGAAATACTTTTACACAGCCATTCCCGTCTTTTGAAAACCTATTTATGCCTCCAACCAGTGGATAAGGTTCCTCTCCCAAAGTTGTAGCACTAAAAATAACCAATTTATGAACAAAAAAATGTGAATTGGCTAAACACTGTTGACTTAAGGGGATTAGCAGCCTCAATTATTATTTTATTTCTTTTACATTTGATAGTGATATCGTTTTCTTAACTTGAATGACCCAATTACTTGTGGGAGTAGTTTTTCTGAAATTCTGAAATAGAAATTTGCTCTTTCATATAAGTGTGCTGCATGAGTGCTCGTTTTAAAATCAAAGCCATTTCCATAAAAAAATACATAACCTTACCCTTTGCCACAGATGTTGCAGCAGTGAGGCTTGGCGTCGTTGTGTGTGAGGATGTGGTAGTCGAGGCTGCCCTTGGCAATGAACCGCTTGCCACATTGTTCGCACACAAAGTTGCGTTCTCCCGTGTGTATCTTGAGATGTGTTTCCAGCGTATGTTTGGTGGCAAATCTGGTTCAAAAAATGTAGAATATATTTCATGACTATGTTGTTTAACATAAAGATTCTTGGAGGACAAAAATGAAAATTTGGTGTGAAAAAACAATAGCTAATAAAAGTAAACTATGCAACTGACATCAGGGGCCCATTTCACGAAATAACAAGTTACATATTCACAAGTGAGTTTGTATAAATTTTGTATAAACTTGTGACTTTATTTTTCACAGGTGTTTTCTTTTTTAACCAGCAAATTTTCACCGATTTACCATTGAATTCTTACATGTTTACTTACCCAAAAATATAAACATAAACTATTAAATTTTAAGAAATACAATACAGCTGTGATTTATCATATGAAATAGTATGTTTTTAAATGGATGATTTCTTAATCAAACGTTTATACCATTGACTTTAGATACATAGATTGATTGCCTTTGCCATTTAGAATGTTGTGTTAATAGGATTAAAAGAGGAAAGTACATTGAAAGTAAATCATATTAAGGATTTCATAAAAAAATCATTACATTATCGATCGAATATCATTTTGTTCTCCTTCAACTCCCAAAAAATCTGGTTCTATAACCGCTTTTATTTGTAATCATCCGAGCTTTACCGTGTTCCTCACAATGTACCAACTTTTCCTCTATAGTTAAGCTATAAAATGTGGATGAAACTACATTCAAAATAATATAAAATGGTCGTCAATGCCGTTGCAACTGTTGATGTATTATCGGCGACCTTTTGATGGATATCAATATTAATTGTTAGCCCTATCATGACAAATGACTACCGGACTCAGTTTCGATCGTGGTCATAATTCGAACATGTGACCCTCAGGTTATGATGTGAGCACTTTATCCACTCGGCTATCCAGTTAATGTCTTCAGCATAAGCAAACTCTCGTGGGGATTAGGCAAGTCTTTTTTATATCTTCTAGGCGAATCTTGGGGAAGATATTGAAGCCTTGGCCTTAATGAAATGGATGTATGCTGTCCGTACCATGAAAACTCTCGTACTCGCTTAGTTCAGAAGGCCCTGTCTTCCAAAAGTGTACTTGTACCATAATGGTGCGCTCAGCATGCCTCATTGTATCCCTATAATCTAGTCACATTTTTCAAAAACCTTGCCTTTTTTTGGTGAGGCGCCTCGGCGATACTGTGCTGCCAGCATAGTTCTAATCAAAGGTGTTAGCTAATGCAGTTGTAAATAACAATTACTGTGGCAAAGCACATTGTGTCATTAATTTGTTAATGAAATGCAGAATCCTCGCAGGAAAAAACTGCCAAAAACTCATTTTTTATGAAAAATAAGATTACTAATTAATATCAGCGTTAAATACGATGACCACAGTGGAAAACTTGTTTGTAAAATGTCATTTCAACGCCTTATCTTTGCTATGGATGAGAAAATATGAATTATAACTGGATCAAAGGTAAAAAAATCAAAGTTACCTAACTCTTGGCTTAGGTGAAAAATTTTAGCTATTTTAACTAGTGTAGGTGAATAGGTGAAATTTCACTAGATACAACAAGACTTGTTTACCCTTACATTTTTGTCCACAAGCACATATGTTCAATGTTTGTCAACAAACAGACCATTCATTTCATAGACGTATTAAAATTTCTACTTAGTATAATAAATAAAATATTCTTTGATTATTCCTTAACATATTAACAAAATAAATCTATCTTGGTTTAAGTGTCATTAAAGTTGGATTTAATAATTTTAGTATCTCTAACCTCAAATCCTGATACTTGTGACTATGAAAGTAACAACTGTAACTATTTTTCACAAGTGTCCAAAAGTATAAACTTGTGAATATGTAACTTGTTCTTTCGTGGAATAGGCCCCAGGCGTTTACAATACACTGAGGATTCAGGTTAAAACATGATTCACCTCTGGACTTAATTTCTTTTCCTTCTTTCTGTGTTTTATTTCAAAATATGAAGATGAAATTTCCTAGAAATAGCCATACATAAACACTTGGTGTAATTTATTACTGCATGGGCTATTTGACATTCGTTACCATTGTGGTTTTAATCCATATTTACTAACAATGTAGAGTTAAACATGCCATTGTTTGAATGGCCCATAAAGAGGATTAACAATTTTGTTTATACTTTATTTAGTAAGTGTAAAGTAAAGCCCCTCCTCTTAATTAACATTTGTATAAGAAAGAACCAGTCAGAGACGAGGCAGTCCATACGTTCCCAGGGATGGTTCACAGCCATTCCACTTAGCGATTTGAAGTGAAAAAATACTATCCATATGATATGAACAATAATAAAAGCATTTATCTGTCTTATGAGTAATTTATTTTTTGTAAAGCTTGCGTGCATTTTAAGTTCACTGCAAACTAACATAACCATAATTGGCTTTGTCAACAGTCAACCAGTTCCATCTCCAGTTTATGCTTAAGCTCTGTAGCAATAGCAACAAGTACTTATGTGACAGAGCCTGACAACATTACAGCTGGTGTAGAAGGTGGGGCTTTAATTTACACTATCATTGAATGAAGTAGGTAAAAGTTGAGTTTGGTTCCACCACCGTACACAATAACAAACTCACTCTTTAGGGCAGAAGGAGCAGCGGAACCTCTGCCGCGCCTGGTCCGGCAGGTGGCACTTGCTGTGCAGGTACAGCGAGCTGAACTGCTTGAAGGTCTTGCCACACTGCGGGCAGGCATGGGGCCGCGCGTCGCTGTGCACCGCCGCGTGCGCCTGCAGCACTGTCTTCTGCGAGAAACTCTTGTTGCAGATGTCGCAGCTGCAACACACACGGACGCCCGGGATATTAATACGGCGTAGACGAACGAAACTTAAAGATAACACAGTGGAATTTCAGTTAAACACCATAAAAATTGAAAAAGTAAAAACCTCATGTAATAACATAATCACCAGTGAATCATAAGATTTTTTATGAATACCGTATCTAAACTAATTAAAATAACTGATAAAAAATTAATGTGCTCATTTAAATGTTTTCAATGTAGTAGCTCAGCTATTGTAAAGAAATTTATAAATTTCCTGAACGTTACTAGAGTACTAATGCTGGGTTTTTCATGATGGATTTTCATTTGTTTGTGCCTCAACTAGAACTGGCATCACACATACAATGAACATAAAATACCCCCGTTGCAGCAGACCTGCATACTCAGCGAATTTCAAATGCAAAGCAACATATTTCAATCCAACATAGCGAGATTTGACATATTTTGGCAAGCTCCATAAGAATAACATGGGGAAGGAGTATGCAGGTTTGCTGCTACAGGTATATTAAAACTGGGTGGTTTTAACTCAATATTTAATAGATCTGAACTAGAAGAAGCTATTTACCAAGTTTTATCAAGATATGTTGAAAAATAACGGAGATACAGAATTTTACTTATTTCCCATAAGGTTAACATTGGGACAACGTACTGTGTTTATCACTTTCAATATCTCGGTAACTAATGGACATAGAGCAGTGATTCAAAATACTAAATTGTTTGTTTTTTTGAGCTGAATTCAATGGTTTCAACAAAAATTCGTTAAATTTTATTTTTCTATGTAAAAAACTCAAAAAACCCATTTTTGGCGATGTTTAACCCCCTTTTCCCCCCCTTCCGGTGATCCGATCAGGCTGGTTCACGAACTCGTCCGAGTGAATACCACTTTACACGTCTGTACCAATTTTCATTAGGATTGGACCATTTTTACGGCCGCTATCGTGCTAACAGACACATATATATATAGATATATATATAGATATATGTATAGATATATGTATAGATATATATATATAAAAATTCGAACGAATGGTGTTTTTTGCTTCTGGTGGCCCCAAAACAAAAAGTTATCATGGTCTCGGGCTTAGGTCTTACCATGAGACCTACTGTAGCTTCTTCCCTATAGGGGAAATTCGCTAATAAAGCAAATCAGCATTGCTATGATAAAGCTACCTTAGGCTTACAATAAATAAGAGGATTTTGCAAGCCAAGTAACACATATGGTTGCACATATTTTATTTATTTTGAAATCCAAAAAATGAATTGAATACAGACTATGAAATGGCATTAACTGAGATTACTTCACCAAAATGTTGACGAGTAACATTAGAAGCACACAAGAAACAAAGCTATGGACAGTTTAAAAAGGATCCATCCTTTTATTTATTAAATTGTCTCTTATAACTGGTGGCAAATCTTAAGGCCCATGCTGTCCATAATACTAATTTTAATTTTAGCATTGGGCTTATGGACAGTGTGGGCCTTACCCAGTTATACTTTGATTTATCAACAGAACACATTAATTTCACTCACACAAATTTCTTCGGGTGGCTGTGCATCTTGACGTGGCGGGTGAAGCTGCGGTAGCGCGAGTAGCTCTTGGTGCAGTGGAGACAGGCGAACACCGGCGCCTGGTCGTGGACCTCTGCGTGGTGCCTGCGCAGCTCGGCCAGTGTGTTTAACTCCTCCGCGCAGGTTATACACTTCCACACGTACCCGTCCAGGCCTGTGGAACACGATGTGCTGTTTGACTTTCAAAAACTGTTTTTGTTTCTTTGTAGGGGGGATTTGGTAGTCTAGGTTTCCCCACCCCACAGGAAAATCCTGTGAGGACACTTCAGCCATTATTTTGTCTTTTTGTATGGCTACCAGAAAGGAAAGGAAGCTTCCCTTCGATTATCCTTTAGGCACAAAATCTTTAGTAGATTAATACACTGAAAGCAAAAGGAAAAAAGAATAGGTAGATAGAGTAGGTTTCCCTTTATCCAATGGATGGTGGAACAGGGCCTCAAGGGATCGGGTGGCCCTCATATTGACCCTCATCTTGGTCACCTGTACACCCCCGTCCACCCTGCCGTCAAGCCAGGCCTCCCCTAGTGGGGAACTGAAGTTGTTCACTGAAAGACAGCTACAACATTGCCTCCAATAGTGACAACTTCCGTTACTGCACCCAGTATTGGTACCAAAACTAGCAAAAGCCAGTTAGGATCCCACTTGGGGCAACCGTCCTGTTACTTCAAATATAATTTAAGCTTATAATTTGATAAAGTACAACAAGAAAAAAGTGAAAAAGTGCACATTAGTTACATTATGTTAGTTATATAACAAAGAATCATTGAAATATGTGTCCTGTAGTTAAAGAGGGAGATTTCTTTCTTAGAAAGTTTTCATCATTCAAAGGGTCTCATAACTAAAACCTTTTAAGTACTGGTCAGTTACTTGTTTCAGAATATGATGTAGACATAATCAAATGGAATCGATAACATCAAAAATAATTTGGTTAACTGCTATTTCCAAATAGATATACTGTGGAATCAAAAAAAAAATACTGAGCAATAGAACTTTTCAGCAAATATTTCATGGCCCTTCCCTAGTAAATTCTGTAGGGATATAACAAGGAATGTTATTAATTACAAAATTTGTATTTAATATACCTCTACCAGAATATTTCGCCTCTTCTTCAACCTCAGGCTGATAGTCCAAATCGTCTTCCTCCACTTCTTTCACTAAGGGACTCAAAGTCTGTTTCCTCTTACATTTCCTGTCCCTCCTTTCTTCAACGGGCTGCTGTATTGTCTGCTCGCTATCTAACTGTTGAGCCTGCCCATCAATTGAGCCTTCAGTCATGGAATGTCTGATTGGTATCCTCAATTTTCGTTTTGATGTTGCTAGTTAAAAAAAAAAACGTTGAAGGAATGAACAATTTGATATCCTAATCATTAATGTATCTCACTTTTTAATCCTGTCAAAAAAATTGATTTGAACGACTGATTTTAATAAAAAAGCCAAAATAAGTGATAAAAAAGCAATTTTCTGTGTAATTTAAATAATGAATTAGAAGCAACCACTGGTTGACCACAAAAGCAAGATATAGTTATTTAATATGGCATTAAATGTAAATCAAAGAGCCTGAAAACATTTCATCCTAATGTCACAGAGCGCTAACAAAACAAAATCAATGACTTGGGTTTATATAAAAATACAATTGAAAATATATGGGTTAGGATTATTATGTATATTACAGTAGAACGTTGACTATCCAAAATAATAAGAAAGTAGGGGAGTTCAGATAATTTATTTTTAGGATAGACGTTCATCACAAGATGATATAAGTGAAATTGCAGAACTTAACTTTGAAAGGTACGTGAGTAGTGATGAGAAGAGTTTCTCATCTATTGTTTTCAAGAGAGATTAAATCACAAAGGAGGAACTAGACTTTCAAAAGTGGTTTTCAAAGGCTGTTGCCTGAAGTATGATCTTAAACTTTGTACGGAATGACTGGCTAACAAAATAAAACCAACCTTTTTCAGGAGTTGCTAGTTCTGTGTATTCATTGGAATCCTCTCTTGATTCAATATTATCCACATCTTCATAGTCATGATCCAGATTCTTCTCCACATCTTCATAGTCATTATCCAGATTCTTCTCCACATCTTCATAGTCATGATCCAGATTCTTCTCCACATCTTCATAGGCATGATCCAGATTCTTCTCCACATCTTCATAGTCATTATCCAGATTCTTCTCCACATCTTCATAGTCATGATCCAGATTCTTCTCCACATCTTCATAGTCATGATCCAGATTCTAGAGAAGTTTTAGTTTGATAAATAAATATTTTATACCATAGCTAATTTTTGCAGTAAAAGTTTTTAATTAATTTGGTACACACATATGGATACAAGATTTACAAAAAAAACATTTTTTGTTTTTATGTAACTGACCACATTACTCTTTTAGATAAGACCTTGTTAATAACCATGAAACTAAAAAAATGTATGATTTAACACACAAGAATATCAGATTTGACAAAAAAAACCAAAAGGCTTATTAGATGGCTGTATTAGAGTAACAGGAGTACAAGATAGAAGGGCTGCAACTGTTCCTTTAAGTCAGAAGATATCAACTAACTCCCGTTCCTTATCAACTAACTCCAGTTCCTGACCCTGCCCCTCTAGCAGCGATACAACTCATGCCGGCTACCATGCTATTTCTCACACCTCTTCTGTTGCCATTGTTCATTCCAGAAGTGAGATGTTAGGGTTAAACCTTTACTAATCCACTCACTAATCCTCACTAATCCAAACCTCGCTAATCTGAGTTTTCAGTTAATTGAAACTAGAGGTTCAGAGATTAAAATATAAAACCAGTTAAAAAAATTCAGTAAAAGCTAAGATATTGGAAAGATATCAAAGAAAAAAATGTGCTGAAATGAACAAAACGCCGATGTAAAAGACGACTGATTGGTGATGCGGAATTAACTTTGTTGTAAAAGGAATTAACTTCGTGTCCTGCGTGACCTTGGACACAATTTTACCTCAAAGATGATTGCATGTGAAGAGCAGTTGTTATTCTGCTGAAAAAAAATTTTTTTCATAGTACGATTAAAATATTTTAATGAACCTTTTCAACCTTAATGGACCTTTTCACTCTAAGAGAGTGAAATTTCGACGACAGTCTAATTAGTAAGCACTAGCTTAGGCTACTTACATTTTCACTGTTCATTTCTGAGTACTCAATAGTACTAGTACCATTCCTCTCTTCTTCATCTTTCTCCTTATAAATTGTCATGAGTGATATCTGAGATTGTGAGCAAGTTTGGAAAAATTCAAAGAAAAGATTGATTTTTGAGCAACATTCGGTACAAATGGTTTTAGGCAAGACATCTTCAGGATAAAGCTGTAAAAATAGGTAAGTAAATTTGAGAAGAAAAATAGATGTATAATGATCCAAATTAAGTCTTATTTTTGTATAACAAATTAGGTCCTCTCTAACTCAAAATTATGTTTAAATCATAATATCACACAATAGGTTTTCTTTTCACTGTCAAACCTCAATAACGGCTGGACGGATTTTAACGTTTGAGGTCTCAAATTAAAGAAATTTTTATGTAGATTTGTCAATACGTCTCAGAATTTTAAAAAAAGGGCGTTACTAATGTTCAGTAAAGGGCTAAAACTTCAGAACAGTGGGGCTATCCATCGTCATTTGAGCAAGCTTTGTTTACAACTGAACATATGGTCAAGCTTTTAAATAGTTATCAAGGTAAACCACTGATTGCAGCACTTACAATTTATTTTTCAAAAACAGCGGTTTTTATTTTTTACGGCTGCTTTGGTTACTGGAACGTGACAACAAATAACATTAAAAACTGTTTTCAATAGTTTTACTTTGTATATTACTACGGTGGGCCGAAAAAAGTAAATTTTATCCAATCAAAAACATATATGTCTTAAAAGTTGTGTAGTAGGTCCAGTATGAACAGCATAAAATATTAAGTCTGTGAGATTATATCTTTGGACTGTGCAAACTGTGTAAAGTTTGGATTTTTTGGAAAAAAATTCAATTTTTTAGAATTTAAAAAAATATATTTAACTATGTCCGATCAAAAACATGTATGTCTCAAAAGCACCACCAAAGAGATACCATTCCTATTGTAAAGTAATAATAACCCCAAGGGGTAATATCTTTGGACTGCGCAATCAGCTTAAAAATACAGTTTTTTGAGAAAAAATCCAAATTTACTCTTAACTCATTATACTGTTATGTTTATATTATGATAAGCTCAGATGGTCAAAATCATGCTCTGCATCCTGTTAAAAGGTTGTATTATCAACTCAGATTTTTTTTAATGTGTGATCTTACACATTGATGACTAGATTAGATGGCTAGAATAGACCTTTCCAAAAACTCCTCTTTATTCGAACAAATCGGGATTCATTGTTTCACTGTGATTTGTATAATGCTATCTTCTTATTTTCTGTCTGCTATACAGTGGCATACCGTGCGTTTCTTCGCTATTAATATATAGAACTACCCAGACCTCACCACCAGTTAAATCGATTTTTGAAATCTTTAACTTCCTAAAAACAGCATTTTCTGCACCCATCTTATTTCGAGCTGCAATTATTCGCTTGATGGCAAGCTGGTGGATATTTTTTTCTGCTGACTGTAAACATTGCAGCTAAGGCGTTTTTTGAGTGGGCAATGTGGCCACTGCCCACTGCCTTGCAAACATTTGAGTATTACTTTCTTGTGTTCATCTTTCGGTAGCTCGAGAAATGGATCAGTTTCCACAAATTGATCTTCTCATCTTCTAGTTTTGGATTAAATTTTAATATGGACGAACTTTGTCATACACTTTTATAACATATGTGTGGCCAGTTTTTTTTTTCAATATTCCACTTGGTGATCTAGAACCTATATATTATACAGACGCAAAATTCGATAGACAGTTACGAGTCTACAGGTTACGGGCCTATTTAGGTTACGTAACCTAAGCAACGTGGTTTAGGGTTCCTCTACCTCCGAATCTTGTGGGGCAATTGCCTGTGGAAACTACCATAAATACTGTATCAAAACAATATTTGTTACCAGTACGGAGGTCTCTTCATAAAACTTGAATTTTTGCAGCTTGAAATAAGTCGAGTATACTACAGAATAAACTGGTGTTAGAAATTTTGAGATTCCAAAGATAATTTTTACTACGGCAATCACATGGCAGTCTCTAAAAATAACAGAACAACCAATAAAAATGCATTTGTCACAAACATCTGTACCAAATCCGGTAGCCAGACAATGATGGGCCCGACCTTACCTCAGAAGGTATTTTTTGAAGTTGTCAACTCGTAAACAGGTTGTGGAAAGGGCTGTCAAGGAGCTGACACAGTCATGCTAAGCAAGTATACAATAAAGAAAGGAGAAATGGAGAATAAGCGTCCGATTACAGGACTATATGACCGCAGGTTAGGTCCAAAAGGGGTTTAAAGGTTTATTGTAAAACAAGATGTACTAACTGTAAATGTGCACTCATGGTTGGGTGGTAGAAAAGGAACGGATCGGACTCGACATGCAACCACCTGCCCGAGATTGAGTTCTGGGTAGTTGTATGAACTAGCGAAGATGTGCTTGGTATGGAACTGTACAGTACACAGAAAAACAACACCGTATAATATAAATCATTGTGTGACAATGAATACCGATTTATTCGAATGAAAGGAGAGTTGCTGGAAAGGTCTATTTAGGCCTATAGTATTCCAGCCATCAATAAATGTTTTAAATCACATATTTAAAAAAATTTGAAATTGTAATACAGGATCTAGAGCATTATTTTGACTATCTGAGCTTATTATAATATAAAAATAACAACATAATAAGTTGAGAGTAAATTTGAATTTTTTCTCAAAATCGGTATTTTTAAGCTAATTGCGCAGTCTAAAGATATTATCCCTTGGGGTTATTACTTTACAATAGGCATTGTGACTCTTTGGTGGTACTTTTGAGACATACATGTTTACAATCAGACATAATTAAATATATTTTTAAAAATTTTAGTTTTTTTACAAAAAAATCCAAACTTTACACGGTTTGCGCAGTCTAAAGATATAATCTCACAGGCTTAATATTTTATGCTGTTCATACTAGGCCTAATACACAACTTTTACGACATACATGTTTTTGATCGGATAAAATTTATTTTTTTCGGCCCACCCTAGAATATTACTTTTTTTTAGATTTAATGCTGTAAGTAATTTAGGTAATATTGACCTTGCTTAACACATTATGAAGTGTTTTAGTGCTTACTAAGTGCAGTTACCAGTCAACCATTTTAAAATGTAGTTTATGATGCCTGTTTTTTGTAGTTTTATCAACTTCAGCCATTTTTTTTATTTGGTGTGGTTGTAATGCCACCAATAAGAACAAGATGCACATTGATTGGTCGGAGGAAATGCGAATGTGTGCTGGCATCACCTTCCCGATGTAACATTTGATGGGTATAGAGCAGCATTACTAGATCATCAAAGTCGCTCCTTCCAACCTCAGACCAATAAACATTAAAATGTTTTCATTCTGGCTGCTTGCATTTCAAGAATGAAAAGACTGGTGATAATGCATCATTTACTCTTTGTCTACCTAATTTGCAGATTCCGCCATAATTTCATGATCTTACAGAAAACTCTCAAACTGAGACTGTTAGACTTAAATCCAGAAACTGCTTAGATAACATTCGACGGTTGTTGTTGTAAGCAGAGCATTATCTTTTGCCGACATTAAAATAGGTATATATTTCAGAAACAAGAGAACAAGGGAAAATGAAGAAAACTGAACGGTCTTCCAAAAAAATATCATTCACCGGGAACTCCTCGGTAAATTGAATAAATTTTTAATTTTTCAGAAGGGTAGCCAAACTTTTTTGATACTAAATTTAGCTCTTTGATTAAACTTTAAAATCGTAAACCAGGTAAATTGCTCATTCTTTATTCTTTTCCTATACGGTTTTCTTTTGCTCGATTTCGAGCAACAGGATATCTTAATGTGTCGGTGTCTGGCACTTTAATTATTCATAAGTTTCATAAACTAATTAAAATAATCATACATATTTATAATAAAAAATCACATCTTTATAAGAGAAGTGTTTGTTCATATTTAAATCATAAAAAGTCTTCCCTTTTTCAAACTAGTCATTTGCCCTCAACTTAAATTTAAATGAAAATAAATTTGACACAATTTTTGGTACCAGTAAGCTAATTTTGTTCAATGTCCTAATTATCTAAATTTAATCAGTAAGTTAACTACATTAAGACATTTTTAGTTTAGTTTATAATTAGTCTTAACTTAGCTATTTTTTCTTCAAGAAACTAATTTATCTCATTCTTAGCCTATAAAACCATCTTTTAACAATGTTTTCTTCATGTAAAATCAAAATAGGAACTAGGGGATAAGTTTGTTTTGTTTCTTTAACAAAACTGGGAATGCAGAATCCCATACGATTTTGCTTTTTGAGGTGCATAGTTGGATGCTGACATCAAATTTGTCTGGAATGGCAAATCCTTTTAACAATTTAAAATATGAAAATATTAACTTAATGTTACCAATTTGCTCAGTATGACATTTTGGTAGGACCTCTATAAAATCAAATAGCTTTACAATAGGAATGATTTTATGTCAATGTAATTTGTCTGGTTTAGTTCCAGTTTAACCCTTTGTCAACCAAGACAAAAATCTAAGGTCTTTGTTGAATTGGAAGAAATCAAATTGAAAGATTAATCGATTAGCCTATCTTTCAGGTTTTATAACGTTCATAGAATCAAATTTGATTTTATCAAAAGCTGTGCGAGCTGATCTGGTTGGCGGCTGGCTGTTCTCCCATAATAATAGCCTATATTGCAGATGATGTCATCATAGGCAGCCGATGGTCAAGGAATTAAAGTTAAGCTGGCATGTTAAAACTTAATAACTTGATAGGCCTACTATGTTAAAATCCTACAATTAATTATTGTACCTTATTGTATCCTACAATACAAATCAGACCTTTTAATAAATACCCTTTCAAAAACAATTCATTGGCTTCTTGTGTTGTTGTACAATGACAATGGACGCGTTCAGCCGCATTCCACCGGTGGGTAATATACTAACCTATAATAAGTGAACGGTAGTGGTGGACGTACCATCTACCGATCATTGTTGTGCATCCACCGATGTTGTGTTTACGGTGGATTCGGTAAGTAACCGGACATTGTTGATTGTCAAGATGCGGTGGATTTGCCTATTAGTGACTATGGTAATCGGTTAGTGGAATGCGGCTGAACGCGCCCAATGTCATGGTGAGTGTCATTATATTCAAAAAAGGTTTCTCTTAAAGTTATCTGGCAATAGAATAGTCTAATGAAAATAAATACCTAAAAATTAACTCAGTCATTTTCTAGATAACAAAACCTAAACTAACTTCAATTCTTATATCGTTTGAAGTTTCAATGGTAAGGCATATTTTCAATAACTTAGTCTATGTTGGTAATCAATATAAATAAAAATCAATTCAATGAGTGGTAAACACAGAATGTTGTTCCAATGTTAATAGTTCAATATTTTCAGTCACTAAAATGTAGACCACATTTGATCTGAGACATAACTCCTTATAGCCAATTATACAGATAATTATTGTTAAAGAAAAACTTTAGCTAATGCCAACTCTTTTTATATAATTTCCAGTGGTGAAACATCTTAAACAACTTAAAAGTTAAGGAATTCAGGATGACTTGGGCGAACATTACAATAACAATATTAATTTTTACTGCAAAATAGAGCACAGTAAGCTATTAATAAAATAGGCTTAACTAAAAATTTAATGTTAACCAGGAATTTCATAGGTACCCTTATTAATCTTCAACTATTAAAATTCTGAAACCAAAACTCCGAAGCATTTTGCATAAGCATCTTTAACAAAACGTCAAACATGCTATGTTTACATATTTGAATCTTGAGCAAAGAAAAGCTTGACTAGGTTATTTTGAACTCGGTAAAGACAGTGTATATTAAAATGGCTCACCCAAATCTGAAGACACTGAATGATTTTTGTTGCCAGGTTCAATTTTTCTCCTTCCTCTCCATAAATTGGAATGTAATTTTCTGTCTTCATTGCGCACAACCTACAGTATATTTCTTCAGACATTTCTAAAGCTAGACGAATCTTTCAATAAATTAATTAACAATTAATTAAAATGGAACATTGAATTCTAGGTTGGAACCATTTTATTTATCTCCCGAGCAAGTCGAGTATATTTTGAGGAAGAAGAACCTCACAAAGTTCGTTTGGAGCTGAGCGGATTGGTTGACGAGTTTGTAAACGGCGCGTTTTAAAAATTTTGTCATATCATTGGTGGTTATTGACTTGAAAACCAATACTCGCTCCACTTCGCTTTCTTAGATAAAACTAAAACTACATTCATTCAATTTTTTATGACATAGAGCTGGAAATGTATTTTTGAGGCGGAATATTATTATATACCAACAATTGCGGAAGGCGGAGATGGAATAAAGATTATGCATGTATCCAAGCTTATGGACGGAAAAGTCTGTGATCATCGAAGTTCATTTCTTCATTATTACTTATTATCAACGAAGTTCATTACTACTCTATGGTGATCATGAATAAAACCATGACTAAATAGGCACGTACCACCAGTATGACACTTAAATGGAGCCAAGTGGTAAGCTTATTGGAGCGGGTTAGTTCGAAGCACTTTAGTTAGATGTCGTTGTAAAAACATGGTTTTTCTTCTTCTTCACTGAATCAGCCAATCAAAACCACGATAACGATCTGCTGACGTCCTATTCCGCTTCCCCTGATTTTCTGTCACGACGTGTACACAACCAAAACGAGTTGGAATTAATTTGAGTGTGGGAAAATACCTAAAGTTTGCCACTAGTGTAAGTTGTTTCGCGAAATACTGTACTGCGTGATTCATATTGTGCTTAAAGCTATTGATAGAAAATAAATACGTAGATGTTTACTTAAAAGCACTCAATAAAAATTAACTAAATTAAGTTGGCACTGACAAGAAGCAGAGGCACATGGCACTGACAAGAAGCAGAGCCATGAGTAGTAGGCCTACTAAACAAACTATGTATATTTTTTGTGTTAGTGTCCTGTGGTATGTGTAGAATTTTAAACTTTGACAAGGCTTTTTCAATGTTTTTGTAAGGAGCACCACTTGAAAATGTCATTTTTATGGTGAAACATATGTAGTGTTAAGCTTTATTACATTGAACTGTTTAGACGTTGGAGGTACGTGCCTATTTAGTCTTAATATCTCAGTTCAGGGGCTACCGATATGGATTTTAATAAAAACATGGCCTGGGTAAAGGCCGCACTAAAAATACACTAAAAATAATGTTTTTAAGTGCGACCTTGCCTGGGTTCAGTTCAAATCGGATTTAGTCAAATCGTCGCGTCGTCAATTTTCCCTTTTATGTGAGGTTAATTTATGTTTTGAAATGGGATACTTGTATGCGTTAAGGGAAAAAATGAAGGTAGAGTAGGATTCACGTAAGTTGGCCAAAGCCAATAATCCACTAGCCACTAATCATCTCATCAAAAATTTTTATACAAGTCACATTGAAAACATTGTTGGTTACACATGGTTTCTGTTTACATTTTCTCTGAACTGTCAAATTGCCACGTTGCGTTTGTTTACAATGTTGTTATAGGTTATAAAATGTTTACAATATCGCCTTTTTTTATCCAACCCTTTTACATAGCTGTCAAAGTTTAATTTGATTCAATTTCTTGATTTGCATCTGTATTTTAGCTTGTTTAACTGCTTGTTTATTTTTTCCTGGGCCGATATTAATAATTTTTGTCCGCAATATGAAACACTCTCTCTTGTCAGATGCTGACTTGCAGCAAGTAGTACTGGCAATTAAAAACTCGCCTATTTTACTTTGTAAATATTATTTGTTTATAAGAAAATCTAAGAGTATCAACCATGCCGCATCCATGACACATCTTCTTCCTGTTAATACATAATTAATTTGGAAAAGCCCCTTAGAAATATCTTAAGCTGCGCAAGTGAACTTCCAGTTGCAATATTGCAACAGAACGTTCCCTTTATTGCAAGTGCTATACTAAAACAGGCGGCTATGCTAAAACATATGTTTGTTGACAATGTTTTCAGCACAGCTGGGATTTTATGGTTAAGTTCGTAAGAAGATAATAGTTTGTTTACTTTTGTTTTGGCCAACTTAGGAGACTTCTACTCTATATAATTAGTTTTGAGATTATTATTATACAAAGAGTGTTTTGTTACATATTCAAGAACTCGAGTTTACGATTCATGTTTACTACATTGGACATTGACAATTATTTTTAAGGGCTCGCCTCAGAATGGGGACACCCTAGATAGCATAATGAGGAATTTTAGAATTGATATATTCAATATTCAAAGTACTGTCAGTGTTGTAGTATTTTAAACTTTCTGTATATATATTTATATTTGTAATGATTTTTATTCTATTTCAATGTACAAAAAATTACATTATTCACAGGAGTAACAAAAATATGAAAAGAAAAATAATGATTGGGTTCACTTTGTTCGAAGACTCCTTGTAACTAAAATTAAAAACCATACACAAGTTATGAATTTTGTAAACAAACAATCTCAGATGTAATGTCCTTAAGGTAAGTCATCCACCGTTTCATCGTAGGAATCTTCAAAAGGAATAGCATCCTGAGGAAGTCTTACTTTTAAGCGCCTCCAAATTATTTGTTGGCAGGCCTGAATTAAATTCAACGGCTCCAGGAACATTTTGCAGATTATTAAGGAATTTTCATGGTTTTCATCATAAAATCTTCAATTTGTTCTATTCCGAACTCGTCTACGACCAGGAACGTATCAGTGGGAAGTTTAAATCCGTGATTAACAGTTTCTCTGATTCATAAAAAATAACTTTATACCATACTACACAGAAACATCTGTTTTCTGTGCCTTACTCTTGCTGTAAAGTTACTCTTTGCCAATCACTGCACGGTAAATTTACCATTGAGTTCACAGTAAATTTACCGTGCTCTAGGAAACGGAAATAACGGAAATCAACAATCAAAACAATCAACTGATTGCAGTAAACCAACGTTTAATGCATGTTTATTGGTTACTTTAGAGGAGTGTGCACTGGTGGCAGTGGCAAAATGTTTGTTTGTTTATTATAGGCAAGGTTGGAAGAATTGAGAAACGTAATAGTTTATGCAAGAAATACATTATGATTTAAAAAAATATATTTTTTCGCCCGTGCGTGGCCCCTAATCGTGCTAACTTTTACCGGGCTAGTAACGTAATAAACTATTGTGCATGACAATAATAAAATCATATGCCACGCCAAAGACTTTTATGAATTTCATCCAAATACCACCCCCCAAATAGATAAAAATAATGTTAAGTTCGTTTGCCAGTGCTGGGTGGGATAAACGAGGAATTTTCTGGTTTAACAAAATTAAACTATGTTTAGGATAGTAAGCTCAAGTTCGTGGGATTGGAGGCGATACAGCAAGCAGAGCAATCTCCCCCAGCCATTTTACTATATTTTATTTCTAAAGAAACATTCATCCGTTGAAACGGAGGAATGCTATACATAAAGATATTTTTATTTTAACTATAACTCAGTTAGTTAACTTGAGTAGTGAACATCAACTTGTTCAATTTTATTGCGTCGACTGTTTAAATGCCATTTGGGTAGAAAAAGGGGAAAGGGAGTTTTTCCCACGAATCATAATATTAGGAGCACTGCTATAGTAGAATTAAACTTGGAATAGTTTTGGGCAGCTCGTTCCCGAAGACAGCCGAAGACAGCTAAGGATCGCTCGGGAGCGATCGGCTACGAATTCTTTCACTTTGTTGCCAAGTTGTGCAGGGTCTCAGTGTCCTTGCAGTCACCCAACCCCCGTCCACCCTCTGTGCCGTTTGGAAGTCCGTAAAACAAAACATGGTCAATCGGCCAACTAAAAGCCCTTTAACCGACTAGGCTTTCATTTTTAAAACCTTCAATTATTTCTTTATGAGACTTTTTAAAATTAATTAATTTTCTTAATGTTCTTTATGTAAATATCATTTTATAAATTTCTCTCTGCGTATCGGTGTTTTTTAGCTGTTATTCACAGGCATGTGAGGGCCAAAATGATTATTTCAATTACACTGGACAGAAATACGGAGCACTGTCGTATTCAGATGACAAATTTAAGATGTGAACTTAAAATTAGTCTTGACAAATTCTGTTCAACCACTTGGCCTCTACAACCAGAATTAGAAGTGCGACACGCCTACAGCTACCAGGGTAAACACACAACTGATAAATGGGTCACCGGATAGGGCGAGAGGTGTCAAAGGTGCGGCGTGTGGTGGTGGTGAAAATTGACAACCCTGTGACCCGACTTTCTCTAGCGAGCCGGTCCGGGCGATCTTCGGCTACCCTCGGCTGTCATCGGCCGGCTCTTGCCAGACCTATTCTAAGTTTAATTCGACTTTAGTACTGTCGTTTTCTGGGGGCGACGGTCTAGCGCATGCAATTCTCAGTTCTACACTCGTGAGCTCACTATGCAGTGGTGCTCTTTATCTTTATTGTGAGGGTAGCTAGATATTTTGTAGCATATGTTTATCTGTGGTTATACTTATAGTAGAATTAATACAACCATGAGGCGCGAGAGGGAGGAAAATTTCACTTATCGTTCGCCAGCGCGTGGCCGACATAGGCGTGTAACTCAGTAAACAAATGAAAACCAACTAGTATAATTTGTAAGATTCCGCTTAGTATATAATTGAATGCAGCATTTTGTTTGTTTTAGCGAATTTCCCCTATAGGGAAGAAGCTATTACCGCAGGTCTCATGGTAAGACCTAAGCCCGAGACCATAATAAATTTTCATTTTGGGGCCGCCAGAAGCAAAAAACACCATTGTATCATGGGGCGTAGTCCTGAGGGAATTTTTAAAAATCCGTACTTAGTGGGTGTCTATGCCCTGAGAAGAACGTTCATGCAAAATTTCAAGGTTCTAGGTCAAGTAGAGTTGAATGAGTTTCAAAATTGACAGCTTGTCAAAATTTTGAATTAACTCCTAGAAACTTTGACAAGCTGCCAATTTTGTTAGAAACACGTTAGCGACCTCCAACCTCCATCAATCGCCTATTTTTTAAAGCTCTTTAAAATGAGGGGTCACTCGAAAGGGGTTTGCATTTGAAAATTTTGAGTTGCCCCCAAAATCCCCCATGTTTGGGGACACTCAAAATTTTAAATATCACCAAAAGAGACTACTTTTTCATTTAATAACATTTTTCCCAAGCTCGTTCCATTTTTACGTCACCAAAGGTGAATTAAAACTCCAAACGTCCTAGACGCCAGGTTTCAATGATGTGTTGTATTCAAAACTTTGACAAGCTGTAAATTTGGATAGAAACACGTTAGAGACCTCAAATTTTCACCAACCATTTACTTTTTGAAAGCTCTTTAAAATGAGGAGTCACTCAAAAGGGGTTTGCATTCGAAAATTTTGAGTTGCCCCCAAAATTCCCCATTTCTGGGGGACACTCAACATTTTTGGTAACGTCAAAAAATAATGTGGGTTGAGTTAGTATCATTCCCCAAAGGTTAATTGTTTATCTTAAAAAAACAAAAAAATAAGGAAGGGGCCCGGACTTTTTTTACACACTGTATAGTAGATATATATATATATATGTCTGTAAGCACGATAGCGCTCACAAAAATGGTCCGATAAGAATGAAATTTGGCACAGACGTGTAAAGTAGTAATTATTCGGACGAGTTCGTGAACTAGCCCGATCGGACCACCGGAAGGGGGGGGGGGGGTAGAGGGGGATGGATAAACCCCCAAAAATGGGTTTTTTGAGTTTTTTACATAGAAAAATAAAATTAATCAAATTTTGGTTAGCACCATTGAATTCAGCTCGAAAAAACAATTTTGTATCTTGAACCATTGCTCTATGTCCATTGGTTATCGAGATATCGAAAGTTGTAAACACAGTACGTTGTCCCTATGTTAACCTTATAGGAAATAAGTAAAATTCTATATCTCGCTTATTTCTCGACATTTCTTGACAAAAGTTGGTTTGTGGCTTCATCTAGATGAGATCTAATGTATACTAGTCTAAAATCCCTGATATTTCTATTTTTATAGTAGCAAAACTGCATACTCATTTCCCATATTATCCTTATGAGAAATAATGCAATTCTACATCTTCCTTATTTCTTAACGTATCTTGATAAAACTTTGTATGTTGAAATATGGTTGTATGTTCAACCATTTCTTCATGTGGTTGACATATACTGGATTATGGCCTAAAATACCCTATTTTTACATTTTCATGGCAGCAAACCTGCATACTCATTCTCCATGTTAACCTTATGGGTAATAAAAAAAGTTGTGTAGTTTGCTCATTTCTCAAACTATCCTGATAAGAACTGGCATGGGGCTTCATACAGTTGTTAATATCTACTTGATTACGGCTTAAAATACTCAAATCATCAAATTCCTGAGGAAGCAAACCTGCGTACTCTCTTTCCCAATGATAACCTTATGGGAGGTTAATAAAATTGGATAGCTTTCTTATTCCTCGACATATCTAGATAAAACATGATATATATGGCTTCATATAGTTTAGATATTGGACTGTAAAAAAACCAATATCGGCTATATAGGCTGCAAACTTTGTAACTTTCTCCCAGCATACTAGTATTTAAATTTTTAGCATACTAGTATTTAAATTTAGTATTTTTTAGTATTTTAAATTAAAAATAAACTAAACTCAAATAAATTCAATCCAGCTTTAAAAGAATTTCTACAGGATAATCCATTTTACAATATTCAAGAATATTATGACCTAACTGCTTACTCCCATCTGACCTAGAAACCAAACTAAACCAGAAGAAACCAAACCTGGTTTAACCTGACCTGGAGCCTAGACTCCTGTGCTTTTTTCCTGACTATCCCCCAGTCTTAAGGATAGTGGCGGTGAAGAGGAAGTGTAAGTGTGTAAGTGTAGCCTATGATACCTCATTTTCAAATTTCTGTGGCAGCAAACCTGCATTTTTCCATCCTAATCTTATGGAGAATAATTTATTTTTCAATAGCAATTGTGAACATTTGGCAAGTCACAGGATGAGGGAAAAGGGCTCAAATTAAATGTTTTAATGTCAGGGACTCAGGAAAGTACTGTAATTTCTTAAAGTTTGCTAGAAAACAATACCCCCATCGCAGCAGACCTGCGTACTCAGCGAATTTCCATAGGATTTATTTTGTGTATAGGTGAGCATTCAACGTATTTG